>NW_020868967.1:95361-107861 GCF_003789085.1 Penaeus vannamei
CCCTCTCCCCTCTCCCTCTCCCGCCTCTCCCCTTTCCTGCGCAAGTTGGCCAGACAGACACGGGATTTGAAGGGTTTTAATCTAGCCAGTGCCGGGTTTACGGGGGAGTCTGGGGCGATAAAGCAAAGACTTTAATACTCTCGGTCGTCACGAGAGGCCCGGAAGTGATAAGTTGAGATAGGAGAAGGGGAGAGGGGAGAAAAGGGGAAAGGAGGGGAGGGGAAGGGAGGGGAAGGGTGGTTGGACGCAGGAGGGAAGGGAGAGGTGATAAAGGGAGGGGACAGGGGAAAAAAAGGAAGGGGAGAGGGGGGAAAAGGGTGGGGAGGGGAAGGGTAGTTGGAAAGCGGAGGGAAGGGAGGGTGAAAAGGGAGGGAGGGAGGGGAGGGTGGCTGGAAAGCGGAGGGAAGGGAGAGGGGATAAAAGGTAGGATAAAGGTGGTTGGAAAGCGGAAGCAAGGGAGGGAAGAAGGGGGAAAGGGAGGGGAGAGATGATAAAAATGGAGGGGAAGAATGTATGGAAACCGGAGGAAAGGGAGAGGGGAAGAGGGGAGGAAAGGGAGGGGAAGGATGGATAGAAGGGAGAAGAGGGGATGGTTTAAGATAGTCAAAGGAAAGAGAGTAATCATAAGGGAGGAAAAGGACGTAAGGTAATCGAAGAAAGGGAAAGGAGCAGAAAAAAATGAGCCTAAGGGAGAGTCAAGGGAATTAGAAGAATGAAATGGAAGGGTATAAGGTAAGGTTAGGGAAGGGAAGGAAGGAGAGGGGAAAGGGTGTAAGATCAGGTAAATGATGGGAAGGCAAGGGAAGGGAAGGGTGTAAAGTAAGGCAAGGGAAGGGAAGGATGTAAGGCAAAGCTAGGGAAAAGAAGGAGAAAGAAGGGAAAAGATATGGCAAGGCAAGAACAAGGAAGAACATGGATACATGTAGGATAAGAACAATAATTTTGGTTCAGAGTCGCAGTATGGAGATTGAGAAAGGGGGGTAAGGGAAGGAGGGTGATGGGGGGGGGAGGGTTGATGGACAGATTGGAGTGAAGGGAAGAAGGGAATAATGGAGAAGAAGAAAGAAAGAAAAAATCCGAAAAAGGGGGGAAGAAGGGAATAGTGGAGAAAGAGAGAGAAAGGAATAATACGATAAAAATGGGGGAAAGAGATTGCAGAGAATGAGGATACGGAGTGAGAATGTCCAACTGTTCTCTGTATACACGCGTTCGTTTCTTTTTTTCTTTTTTTCTTTACCCTTCTCTTCCATTTGTATATTCTTCAGCTTTCCCCTCTCTTTCCTTTCTTTTTTCTAAATTTTTGCTTCCCTCTGTCCCTCTCCTTCTTCCTCTTACTACTCCTCTTTTCCTCCTCCTCTCCTTCCTCTTCCTCTCCTCCTCTCTTCCTCCTCCTCCTCCTCTCCTTCCTCCCTCTCTTTCTCCGATTCCTTTCCGTTATCTCCCTCCTTCTCGTCTCCCTTTTCTTTTCCTCTTCCTCCTCCTCATCTTCCACTTCTTTTCTCCCCCTTTTCCTTTTCCACTTCCTCCTTCTCTTCTTCTCATCGTCCTTTTCTACTTCTTCCTTATCCTCTTTTCTCTCCTCCTCCTTCTTTTTCCTCTCTCTTCCATCTCTTCCTCTTATTTTTTCTTCCCCCTCCTCCTCCTCTTCTTTTTCTTCTTCCTCTTCCTCTTTTTCTTTTTCTTCCTCCTCCATCTCTTCCTCTTCTTCTTTTTCTTCCTTTTCCATCCCTTCCCCTTCTTCCTCCTCCTCCTTCTCTTCCTCTTCTTCCTCCTCCTCCCTTCTTCTTCTTCCTCTTCTTCCTCCTCCTCTTCTATATCTTCCTCCTCCTTCTCTCTCTCCTCTTCTACTCCTCTCTCTTCCTCTTCTCCTCTCTTCTATATCTTCCCCTCCTTCTCTCCTCTTCCTCCTCCTTCTCTTCCTCCTCCTCTTCTTCTTCTCTCCTTCCTCCTCCTTCTCTTCTCTTCTTCTCCGTATAGTGAACAGTGGTGCCATATAGGCTGTCCTTATTTTTCTCCTCCCTCGAATGCCTTCCCTTTTACCGTATTTTTACCTCCTTTTTTTATGCCCTCTTTTCTCATCTCCCCTTTTCATCGGCCCTTTTCCCCTCTCTCTCTCCTTTCCAGCGGATTTCTCTCTTCTTCGTTCTTTTCCCCTCACACGGTATTTATCCTTCATTATGCTCTGTGCCCTCCGTTCGTTCCCAGACCATCGTGTTGTGTGGAGGTGAAATGCGCTCTCTCGGTTGCGCTGCCGAGGAAGGGGCTGAGAGTAGTTCATGGACGTAACTGTATTCTATGTGTGGGTGTGGGTGTGGGTGGGTGTGTGTGGAGGGTGGGTGGTGTGGTGTGGTGGGTGTGTGTGTGTGTGTGTGGGTGTGTGTGTGTGTGTGTGTGTGTGTGTGGGGTGTGGTGGGTGTGTGGGTGTGTGAGGTGGATGGGTGAGTGTGGGTGTGTGTGTGTGGGTGTGTGGGTGGGTGTGTGTGTGGGGTGTGTGGATGGGTGCGTGTGGGTGTGGGTGTGTGTGTGTGGGTGTGGGTGTGTGTGTGGGTGAGGGTGTGTGGGTGGGTGTGTGTGAGGGTGTGTGTGTGTGTGGGTAAGGTGTGGGTATGTGCAGGGTAGGTGGCGTGTGTGTGTGTGGCTTGGCAAATGCACTTGTGTTTGTTTTGGAGGGGAAAGCGGGGATTGAGGAAAAGGGAGAGGAAGGGGTAGGGGAGGAGGGAGGGAAGGTGAGAAGGAGAGAAGGATATAGTGAGAGAGAGAAGAGAGTGTATAGATATTATTATTATATACAGTGTACGTATATAATATATGCATTGTTAATGAACGTTTTATTTGAAAACCCTGCATCCTATTGTAGTTTTATAGTCATGGTCCCTCGGACACTCCAAGCAGGCACAACCCCCTCAGCCAATGAGAGAGAAGAAGAAAAAGGAGATAGAGAGAGAGGGGGGGCGGGGAGGTCTTTCGATTTAGTCTCATTTTTCTACCTCTTTCTCTCGTTCTCATTCCCCTCCCCTCCTTGTGGCCTCATCCTTTCACTTCTTCCTTTTTCCTCTGATTTAGATCTCTTTCTTTCTCCCTTTCATCTCTTTCTTTCTCTTTTTTTTACTTTCGCTCATCATCTTCCATTCTCCCATCCCCTTCTTCCTCCCTCTCTCTCCCTCTCCCCTCCTTTCCCTCCTCCCTCTCTCTCACTCTCCCCTCCTTCCCTCCCTCCCTCTCTCTCTCTCTCTCCCTCCTCCCTCCCTCCCTCCCTCCCTCCTCCCTCCTCCTTCCCTCTCCTCTCCTCCTCCCTCCTCTCTCTCTCTCTCTCTCTCTCTCTCTCTCTCTCTCTCTCTCTCTCTCTCTCTCTCTCTCTCTCTCTCTCTCTCTCTCTCTCTCTTCTCTTCCTTCCTCTTCCTCTTCCTCTTCCTCTTCCCTCTTCCTCTCCCCTCCCTCTCCTCTCCCTCTCCCTCCCTTCCTCTCTCCTCTCCTTCTCCCTCTTCTCTCCTCTCCCTTCTCCCTTCTTCCTCCTCTCTCCCTTCTCCCTTCGCTCCTATCTCTCTCTCTCCTCTCTCCCTCACTCTCCACTCCCCTCCTCCTCTCTCCTCTCTCTCTCTCCTCTCCTCCTCCCTCCCTCCCCCTCTCTCCCTCCTCTCTCCTCTTCTCTCCCTCCTACTCTCTCTCTCTCTCTTCCTCTTCTGCAATCACGGGCCTCAGAAGAGTGTGTTTGTTTTCTCGCGTGATTAGACCTGTGTTATTGTGTTATCTTCGTCGGGTTCAGGATCTTGGCGGAGGAAGGAAGGAAGGAGGATGTAAGGGAAAGGATTGGGGAGAAGGGTTGGAGGNTCTCTCTCTCTTCTCTCTCTCTCTCTCTCTCTATCTTATCTCTTCTCTCTCTCTCTCTCTTTTTTCCATCTCTATCTCTCTATTCGTCGGCTATCTCCCCCCGTCTCTCTATCTTTATCTACATCCCCCCTTTTTTTCCTCTTCCCCCCTCCGTACCCTTCACCTCTCTTCCTTTCAGCTGAGTCTCTCTCTGCTATTTTCTCCCTCGGCAGGAGTCATTGAGGCACTTCGCTACATCTTCTCGCAAAAAAAACACCTTCAACACGCTGAATTTTCTTCCCAATCTATTTTTTTTTTTTTTTTTTTTTTTTTTTTTTTTTTTTTTGCAATGTCGTTCAGTAAATTTTCGCCGAGACGACCGCATGCCAAACGGGGGGGGGGAAAGACCGGCGGCGACTGTTTTCCGGAATCCGGGGAGAGTTTTTTGAGAGAGAGAGAGAGGGAGGGAGGATGGGGGAATGGGATGAGGAGAGAGAGAGAGAGAGAGAGAGAGGGAGAGAGGAATGCGAGAGACGATAGAGAGGGAGGAGAGTGAGAGAGAAGTCTGGAGAGAGAGAGAGAGAGAGAGAGAAGAGGGATGAGGTGGAGAGAGAGAGAGAGATGAGAGAAAGAGTAGAGAAAGGACCGAGAAAGAGCAAGAGAGGGCAGACAGGAGAGAAGATGAGAGGATAAAGATAGACGAGGCTGAGGGAAAGGAGAGAAAGAGGACAGGAAGAGACAGACAGACGACCGCAGCCACCGGGAAAAGAACGGCGCGACTGTTCCGGAATCCGGGGAGAGTTTTGAGAGAGAGAGAGAGAGAGAGAAAGGGATGGGGTTGATTGAGAGGAGAGAGGGGGAGTGAGAGGAGAGGGAGAAGGGATGAGGAGAAGGGAGAGGAGAGGGAGGAGGGAGAGGCGAGGAGGGAGAGGGAGAGAGAGAGAGAGAGAGAGAGAGAGAGAGAGAGAGAGAGAGAGAGAGCGAGATGATGAGACTAGAGCAGAGAGAGAGAAGAGAGGGAAGAGGAGGAGAAGAGAGACAGAGAGAGATTGAGAGAGAGAGAAGAGGATAGAGACAGATGAGGAGAGAGAGAAGAAAGGAAAGAGGGGGAGGGAAGAGAGAGGGAGGAGAGGGAGGGAGGAGGGAGAGGGAGGGAGGAGAGAGAGAGAGAGAGAGAGAATTGAGAGAGAGAGGAGAGAGAGGGAGAGAGGAGAGAGAGAGAGAGAGAGAGAAAGGAGAGATGAGAGAGAGAGAGAGAGGAGAGAGGAGAGGGAAGGGAGGGAGGAGGAGGAGAGGAAGAAAGGGAAGAGAGAGAGAGAGAGAGAAGGAAGGGAGGAGGAGAGAGAGGAGGGAGGAGAAGTGGGAAGGAGAGTGAGGAGGAGAGAGGGAGAGAGGGAGGGAGGGAGGGAGGAGGGAGGGAGGAGGGAGGAGGGACGGAGGGAGAGAGAGAGGTGAGAGAGCGGGGAGAGAGGGAGAGAGAGGGAGAGAGGGGGAGAGAGAGAGAGAGGAGAGACGGAGAGGAGAGAGAGAGAGAGAGAGAGAGAGAGAGAGAGAAGAGGAGAGAGAGAGAGGAGAGAGAGAGAGAGAGAAGAGAGAGAGAGAGAGAGTGAGAGAGAGGAAAAGAGGGAAAAGGAAAAAAAGAAGAGAACAAGAGAATAACCGTCCCTCTACTTTCCATTCTGAGCATGATGGCCTCTTCCTATTTCCCGCCGTATATAAAAAGAAAAAATAAATACACACCACACACATACACATACACACCACACACACCAGCCGTTGCATCTCGAGGACTAAAAAATACACTCGGATGAAGAGAAGGAGGACGAGGACCAGCAGCATTAAGGAGGAATGAAGAGGGATGGAAGAAGATTGTGAGAAAACAGGGGGAGAGGAGGAGAGGTGGTAGGAGGTGAAGGAGGGGGAGGGAGAGGGAGAGGTGGGAGGAGGAGGAGGAGAGGAGAAGGAAGAGGAGGAGGGGAGGGGAGGGGGAGGGGGAGGGGGAGGGAGGGGGAGGCGGAGGAGGAGGGAGGGAGGAGGAGGAGGAGGAGAGAGGAGGAGAGGGAGGAGGAGGAAGAGGAGGAGGAGGAGGAGGAGGAAGGAGAGGAGGGAGGGGGAGGAGAAGAAAGAAGAAGAAAGAAGTAAGAATTAGAAGGAGGTGGACGACGACGAAGGAGGAGAAAGAGAAATAGAAGAGAAAGGAAAAGGAAAAAGCCAAAGCAAGAGAGATAAAGAGAAAACAAAACAAACACAAGAATCAAAAGAAGGAAAGAAGGAAGAATAACCAAAGTAGGAAGAGGAAGAGGAAGAAGGAGACAGGGGAATTCGCACGCCTGTCTCATCGCTTGCAAGGGTGACGTCCTATTCTGCGTTCGGTAAAAGGGTTCCTCCTATTTTAGACCGGCGTCGCGAATGGGAGAAGAGGAACAGGATAAAGATTCGGAATAAAGAAGGGGGAAGTGGGAAGAGGATCGATAAAAATGAGAGGAAGAAGCAGACAGAAAGGAAGGAGAGGAAGGAGAGGGAGGGAGGACAAATAATACGAATACGAAAATGGAAAAAAGAGAGAGAGAGCAAGATTACAAGAAAAGAAAAGATCAGGGAAAAGAAGTGAGAGATAAAAGAGAGAGAGAGAGAGAGAGAGAGGAGAGAGCAGAAGCACAATAAAAGAATCAAACAGAGAAAAAAAAGAGAGATGAAAGAAGAGATAGAAACAGAAAACAGAGAAAAAAACAGCAAAAATCAAGAACCCTCCCCTTTCCCCCCTTACCCCCTCCCCCCCAACCACCCCACCGACCCAGAGCCCTCGAGCAAAGACGCAGAAAAGCTGACAAACTGACAAGACAAGACTGACAGACAAGACAGAGAAGACAAGACAAACAGACAAGACAAGACCGACAGACATCAACCGACCGACCGACAAGACAGACAGGCAGCACCCCGACCGACAAGACATCAACCGATAAACAACCACGACCGACAAGACCGACAGACAAGACATCAACCGACCGACGCGGAGATAAACAACACGACCGACAAGACTGTGACAAGACCGCCAGCACCCGACCGACAAGACATCACCCGACCGACCGACCGACCGACGCGGAGACAAAGCAACCCACCGTCAGCAGCGTTCCCTCCGCCGACCCCCTCGCCCCCCCGACCCGCTTGGCATAGCAATGGCGGCTGATCATCCCGCCGAAGGAATTAATTTCATCCGCGGGCGATGTCGTGTGGACTTGGGGACCCGTCGTCTGTCTGTCGGGTGGCTTTGGGACGGGGTGGGGGGGAGGGAGGGGGAGGAGGAGGGAGGGAGGGAGGAAGGGGAGACGGGAGAGGGAGGGGGAGGAGGGACGGGAGAGGACGGAGGGGAGGTGGGGGGGATGGGAGGGAGGGAGGGGTGGAGAGAAGAGGGAGAGGGAGAGGAGAGGGGGAGTGTGGAGGGTGGGGAGGGATGGAAGAGGGGAGAGAGAGGCAGGGAGACGGGAGAGGGAGAGGGATGGGAGGGGGAGGGAGGGAGGGAGGAAGGGGAGGAGGGAGAGAGGGTGGAAGAGGGGAGGAGAGGGAGGGGGGGGGGAGGGGGAGGGAGGAAGGGAGGAGGGAGGGGAGGATGGGGGAGGGGACGGGAGAGGGAGAGGGAGGGGGTGGGAGAGAGGAAGGGGAGGGGGAGGGGGTGAGGGGGAGGAGGTGGAGGGGAGGGAAGGGAGAAGGAGGATGGGAGGGAGGGAGGGAGGAAGGGGAGGGAGGGAGAGGGAGAGGGAGGGAGAGGAGGGGAGGAGGGAGAGGGAGAGGACGGGAGGAAGGAGAGGAGGAGGAAGGGGAGGGAGAGGAGGGAGGGGTGGAAGAGGGGAGGGAGGGAGGGATGGGAGACGGGAGAGAAGGGAGGAGGGGAGGTGGGAGGAGGGGAGGAGGGGAGGGAGGATGGAAGAGGAGAGAGGAGAGGGAGAGGGGAGTGAAGGAAGGGGGGGAGAGAAGAGAGAGAGAGAGAGAGAGAGAGAGAGAGAGAGAGAGAGAGAGAGAGAGAGAGAGAGAGAGAGAGAGGAGAGAGAGAGAGAGAGAGAGAGAGAGAGAGGGAGAGAGAGAGAGAGAGAGAGAGAGAGAGAGAGAGAGAGAGAGAGAGAGAGAGAGAGGAGAGAGAGGAGAGAGAGAGAGAGAGAGAGAGAGAGAGAGAGAGAGAGAGCAAGGAAAGGGAAGGAGTAACAGGAGAGAGAAAGAGAAGGAAACCAGAAAGACAAAGAGAGTAACACAAATCTACAAATATCCCAACCACCAAAACCAAACAACAAACAACAAACAAACAAACAAACAGTTACAAAACCGAAACCCCACCCAAAAACGTCTCTCCCCCTCCCCCCCCCCCCTCAAAAACCACACCTCCCTGTCAAAATAAACCCCCTCCCAGTCAAAAAATAACCCGCCTAGTAAAAAAAAAAAAAAAAAAAAAAAAAAAAAAAAAGCAAAAGGCCCCTCCCCCTCAAACACGCCCCTCCTCCTTAAGACGCCCCTCCCCTCAAAAAGCCACTCCCCCTCAAAAAAGCCCACTCCCTCGCAAACCCCTCCCCCCAGAAAATAAATAAATAAATAAAATAAATAAAAAAACAATAAAATCCCCCAAAATGTCCCCCTATCAACCCCTACCCCCCAGTAACCCCCCCCCCTGAACGAGAGAACTACGTACACCCTCCACTTATCTCATTGCGAACGCGGATGATTTAAAAAGTGGAGCGCGATAATGAATGGATATTCGCGCCTCCTTCGTCTTCCATATTTCTTTCTTTATCTTTGTTTTTTCTACATTTTTTTTATCCTCTTTAAATCTTTATCATTATTTTCATTGTCATTATTATTAGCATTATCATCATCATTATATTAAATATATATATATGTGTATATATATATATATATATATATATATATATATATATATATATATATATATATATATATATATGTGTGTGTGTGTGTGTGTGTGTTGTGTGTGTTGTATGTTGTATACATATATATAGTTTTTATAGTTATTTTCCTTTTAATTTTTTTTCTTTTTTTTCTTTTTTTTCTTTCTTTCTTTTCTTTCTCTTTTCTTTCTTTTCAGTTCTTTTTTCTTTTCGTATTTCTTCCTTTTTCAGTAGTTGTCGCAGCACAAGTCCTGCCGCGTTCCTCCTCCCGGATACCTCTGCGTTCGCGGATTAATCGGCGCGAACGGCCGGCTGGACGTGGCGATTCGTCAAGGGAACCTCTTGCTCGCGCGCGCATGAATCATGCACGCTGTGAAGGCACGAAGAGCCATAGATACGAACGCTGACGCACGCACACGCACTCAACTTTGCGTGTGCGGGTGTTTGTTTATTTGTTTTCTGTGGAGGGGAGGAGTGTTTGTGTATGCATATGTATATACACATATCTATCTATATGTGTGTGTGTGTGTGGGGGGGGTGTTGTGTGTGTGTGTGTGTGTGTGTGTGTGTGTGTGTGTGTGTGTGTGTGTGTGTGTTGTGTGTGTGTGTGTGTGTGCGTGTGTGCGTGTGCGCGTGCGCGTGTGCGTGCGTGCGTGTGTTGTGCATAAACACTCCTCCCCTCCACACAAACAAGCAACAAACACCCGCACACGCACACGCCGCACGCACCCACCCACCTTCGGCATTAGCATGCACTCGGCTCCCTCGCCCACAAAGGCGCCATTTCGCCCGTGTGCTTCTCCCAAGTTCCCCGCGCCGCCCATTCGCCCACTCGCCCCGCCGCCGCCGCCCCCAAAGCAGAGCGAGAAACAGCTGACTTATCAAAGGCGCTCGAGAGTGAGCGTCTTGAAGGAGGGGACAATGCTGCGAGAAGCGTCTACGTGTTGCTCTCTCGCATGCAAGAATGCAGACCCGGCGCGCTGGGTGCTCCGCGTCGGGCGAGGCTTGTCTGGCGGCCTCTGGAAACCCCCCGACAGGAATATTCTCACCATCTGAATTGCGTGTTTTTATCGGAGATGAGGGGGGGGAGGGGGGTTAAGAGAGGGGGGGGGGAGGAAAGGGGCGTGTCCTGATTCTCCTCGTCTCTCCTCCTTCTCGTCCGGCCTCGTTTTCGCGCGAATTCCGCCCGCACGGCGCTTTTAAATCACGAACTCTTTCGTACCCCCCGAGAAAGCGCGCCCCCCCCCCCCTCCCTCTCTCTCTCTCTCTCTCTCTCTCTCTCTCTCTCTCTCTCTCTCTCTCTCTCTCTCTCTCTCTCTCTCTCTCTCTCTCTCTCTCTCTTCACAGCTCCTTGAAGACGCGAAGGAAAAAGGCGCACATTAATCAAATTGCGCGCGCTGGCATCTTATCGCGGGCAAAAACTGCCGCGCGTCACCTGCCCGGAGGAGGGGGGAGGGGGAGGGGGAGGGGAAGGCGAAGGAGAATGGGGGAGGGAGAGGAGGAAGCAAAGGGGAGGGGGAGGTAAGGGAGAGGGAGGAGAGGGGAGTGAGGGAGGAAGAGGTAAGGGGGAAGGAGGGAGAGGGAGTGAGGGAGGGGAGGTAAGAGAGTGAGGGAGGGGGAGGTAGAGGAGGATGCAAAGGAAGAGGGGGAGGTAAGGGAGAGGGAGTGAAGGGAGGGGGAGCAAAGGGGAGAGGGAGGGGGAGGGGGAAAAGGAAGGAAGGATCAGCAGAAGAGGGAGGGAGGTAGAAAGAAAAAAGAGAGAGGAATAACAAAGGAAAAGGTAGACGAAGGAGAATCAAGAAGAACGAAGAGAGGAATAAAAAAAAGAATAAAAGAGACAAGAAAGTGAAGAGGAGAGGGCAAGCGGAAAGTGGGAGGGAGAAGTGGCAGAGGTACAAGAACGGGGGAGGTGAGGGAGGGGTGGGGGGGGGGGTGAGAAGGAGCTCGCAAACGACGTAGGACAAAGATGCGAGATCGGGGCACTTTCGCGGCGGCGGAGGTCGTCTCTCCCGCCAAATTCTTGCCCGTATTTTCTGATTTTCTGTTATATTCTTTTCTGTTATTCCCCCCCCCCCGCCTAATTCTTACTTCGTATTTTCAAGATTGTTATTTTTTCCCGCCAAATTCTTGCCCGTATTTTCATGATTTTCTGTTATTTTTTCCCTGCCATATTCTTTCAACGTATTTTTAATTATGTTATTTTCTTCTTGCTTCGTATTTTCATGATTTCTGTTATTTTTTCCCGCCAAATATCTTTCATGATTTTCTGTATTTTTTCCCGCCAAATTCTTGCTTCGCATTTCCATGATTTTCTGATTTTTCCCCTATTCTTTTCTTTTTTAATGAATATAAAATGCTCATCTCATTTCCAGAAGTGTTAATGAAAGGAGCGACAGAAGAAATTAACAACAAAATGCCAGAAAAAAAGGAAAAATCAAACACCAGAAGCATAAGATAAATAATAAACTAAACAAAAACCCAAACAAACAAACAATTATTAAGGCACAAACGATTTCCAAAACAAAATACGATCGAAAACAAAAGCCCGAGAATAGCAAAAACATTTACAATACAAAAAAAAAAAAAAAATAAATAAAAAATAAATAAATATAAATAAACAAAATAAATAAAAAGAAAAAGAAATTACCACGTGAAAACCACCCTGTATAACGCAGCGAACCACTCACTAACCGAACCACTCACTAACCGAACTACTCATAACGAACCACATAACCGAACCACTCACTAACCGAACACTCATAACTGAAAATAACTAACGAACTCACCGAACCATCACTACTGAACCACTGACTACTATCACTACGAACCAGAACACTCAATAACCGAACTACTTGTCAATAACCGAACCAGTTACCTTTGTCAGGACTTTTGAACTTGACATGGAGGGAGGAAGGAGAGGGTGGAGGGAGATGGAGGGAGGGAAAGAGGGTAATGAATGAAATGAAAGAGGGAGAGGGTGATAGAGAAAGAAGAGAGGGAGGGAGACAAGGGAAAGAAAGAAAGGAGAGAGAGAGAGAGAGAGAGAGAGAGAGAGAGAGGAGAGAGAGAGAGAGAGAGAGAGAGAGAGAGAGAGAGAGAGAGAGAGAGAGAGAGAGAGAGAAGAGAGCAGGGCGGTTCCTGGCTTAGGTCTCTGCCGTGACACGTGTGGAAAATTAAGACCTCGACATATGAAAAAAAAAGAAAAAAAGAAAAAGAAAAAGAAAACCAGTCCAGTATTTCTCAGAGTGAGAAGAGATACCATGAATCATATTTTGTTTTGCTTATGTTTTCTCTCTCTTTCTTATCCTTCTTCCTTTCTTCCCTTCTTCCTTCACGTTTTCTTCTTTCTTTTCCTTTTTTCTTACTCCCTTTTTCATTTCTCTCCCACTTCTTCCTTCAATCTTTCCTTCTTTCTTTTCTCCCCCACTTCTCTTTCCTTCCTTTCTTTCGATTTTCTCTTTCTTTCTTACCACCTTCTTCATTTCCTTTTGTTCTCTTTTCTCTTTTTTCCATTTTCATTTTTGTGATTACTGATAAAGACAATAATAAAAAAAGCTAATGCCAATGTGTTGAATATAAAGTCGATATGAAAACATATAACTATTACGTAGATGATGATATTCTGCATTTAAGAGTCACACAATATATAAGATGAAATCAGATTTAAGTTGTGGTCTGAAGTTCTGTTCAATAAGTGATATATTTTCCTGCAACTGCCTATGAAGAAAAATAAAAAAAACATGCTTCTGTCAAAAACGAATGGATTGGCGCATAGTTTAAACGCACACACACACACACACA
>NW_020868967.1:112861-120361 GCF_003789085.1 Penaeus vannamei
GTACGCCCGGTATCACTATGATCTGCGGCTGCGCTCTCGCCCCCTGCATGGCTCTCGCTCTCGCCCCCGGGCTTCTCCGCATTGAGTCCACCTCTGCGACATGTCGCATCGATGACCTCCAACTCATGTCACCCCAGCTCTCGCTCATCCTTCGTCGGATCGCGATTCTATGCGTGCAACGTACCCTTACGGACCCTGGTTTCGGTGTAGTTTAGCGAGCCATTCTCCTCGCCACTCCTCAATCGTACCGGGGTTGATCACTCCTTTCCACTACAAATTCTCCTATCATCCGTCAGCTGGCTTTGCTCTGAACCGGTCGCTCTCCCCCGACCCTCTCACGTGCCGCTCTCGTTCCCATCTCGATCAGAAGATCTGCGAGCAGCCAGGAGGGAGGGCGGCACTCTCACCCGGCGTACTCCGGGTCGATGTCCCGTAGTTACTCGTCCTCGGCTCCTCCGCTCTCCACCCCCTGCTTTTCAAATTCCCCACTCCCCGGGTCTCCCAGGTGTGGGGAGTGCGTTGTTCGTGAGCAGCTCCCTCTGATCCGTTTCCACTGCTCCTGCTGACCGCCCGCGCAGACGCACACAAGGCTGCGAAGCAGGGGTCTGCAGCTCGAATGCGCTTCGACAAAGCTATCTGAGAAGACCCGTTATTGTGCTGGAGAATAGACTACGGCGGGGAGCAAAAGATATTAAGGTGTAAGTAATCGCCGCATACATCAACGGTGAGTAAGAGGTCAATAATTCGTGACACGCTTCGGCGGGTGGCCTTCGGGGGCAGGAAACAGCGGGTGCCTTTGGGTGAGCAGTGGGGGCACTCGCACTAGACCAGCGACCAGCACCACACAATCCCTCTCCCAATGCAGTCTACCGATGTGACACCTTCGTACTAGGTAGTAGATGTAGACGACTTGCCCGATGCTCGATATGTGAGTTCGTGCTAGGGCGTAGTCGATGATGAAGTAGTTCGTACGTGAGAGTTAGCAGTGTATGGCCAAGTGGATCAGTAACTACTGCGGAAGGGATGGTTGCAGTTATGAGTCGAGATGAACTGCAAATTTATTAGCGTAGGTTTTACGAAGCTATGCAGCCTTCCTACCTACCTCGGCCCCCCCGATCCAACTCCTGCTCTCCATTTATCCCTACTCCCCTAGCTCTTCTCCAAACACTCCTCCTAACCTCCATTACACCCTACTCCCCTACCCCTTCCATACCCCCCCCCCCTATCCTGCATCCCTCACTCCGAGGCTCAGGACCGCTCACAACACTCTCCTTATGTACTCCCGTTGCTATGCCCGTCTGACATCTCGAAAGGTTGCTGTTGTGGTCTAAAAACTCCTTCCTTGGCGTGAGGTCACCGGCAACGTTCTGGCTCATGACAATCTGATCAGTGCCAGCATAGATAGGCAAATAGCATTAAATTACCATCCTAAATAAATTGGCATTAAAGTATTAACGAAGTGGAGCTCAGACCTATTATACACACTTGACCAATTTGTTAAAATTGTGCGGTGCCCGATCCAATAAATATTCAACATACGGACATGCATATGCACAGATAAATGCATATCTATCAGTCTAGACGGACAGATAGATAGATAAATGTATGTCTGTTATATCTGCATTTATTTCCAAGTAAATGCATGTCCGTATATGTGCATGTTCATTGGGTACGGCTTCGCACAATTTTAACAAACTGGCCGACTAGCCGACAACAACCAAACGACCCAGTCAGCCAACTCAACTGCTCATAGCCAAACTGAGTT
Organism: Penaeus vannamei; assembly: GCF_003789085.1. Taxonomy (NCBI): domain Eukaryota; kingdom Metazoa; phylum Arthropoda; class Malacostraca; order Decapoda; family Penaeidae; genus Penaeus; species Penaeus vannamei. The sequence goes on from NW_020868967.1 coordinate 114,627, forward strand.
GCCAAACCACCATTTAGGGTTAAAATGGCACGAATAAGAATCAGAGACAAAGACCCTGTTTTTTTAGACAGGCGGGTAAAATATGGCAATGTTTTAGACAAGCAAAGGTGACAGTCTATAAAGTAGATGACACCAAAAATACTTCTTTATGCAATCGCTAATGACGAGACGATCGAAAAGCTGATTTCCACAGATTGCAAAGCAATTTTCCAAGAACATCAATTCGAGATCCAAGACCCTCCAGAATATTACGCCATGAAGTAACAGTATCCAAATCATTGACCAACAAATAATAGATTATGAAAAAAAAAAACAGAAATTAAAGAAACCATCGAAAGAGAGAACGGCTGGGCAAGGGTCGAACAGGTGGTTAAGCTTCCCAACGCGCCAACAACCATCAAGATGCGGTTCGAAATCACCCAAAGGGCCAAGAAAGTTCTGGAAAGCGGAATGTTGTTATATCGATCCATTTTTTATATATATAAATTTAATTTCATGGTATAGGTGCTATAAATACGGCTCGAAATTCCCACTACTGAGCGGGGTACCACAAGGACCAACGCTAAGCCCTACTCTCTTCATATTCTACACGGCAGACCTCGAACGACCCAACAACAAATGCGTAGATGTCAACGATATAACACAGATCATGCCGTATCCATAAAGTCAAAAGAAATGCGAATTGCAGTAGTACCGTAAATGAAAATAAGAAAAAATGGTTTCGAAAAGAGATGGAGGATTGAAGCAAATAAAGATAAGTTTCAGCTTCTCTCCATTATCAGCCACAAAACCAAAGGAAGCAATTGCTGACCAATAGAGAATTTCATTCTGCAACAAAGTAACGATACTTGTATATATATATCTATATATATATATATATATATATATATATATATATATATATATATATAATATGTGTGTGTGTGTGTGTGTGTGTGTGTGTGTGTGTGTGTGTGGTGTGTGTTGGTGTATGGTACGTATATAGGTAGATAAATAGTCAAACATGACATATGAAAAAACAGAAATATCGATGACAACTAGAAAGATAACAGATAGAAAGCTAACTGCATAGACAGCCACAGAGGGAGAGCGGAAGGGAAGGTATCCGCGAGCATATATCAGGAATCCCCGAAAGTGCACAATCAAATCCGCCAGATTTATCGCCAACGAAAGAAAAGAAAGAGAAAAGGCCGCCACGTTTCCTAATGCACTTGTCTGATAAATGAACAAATTTTCGTTCACTTCTTTCAGCCGAAACGCGTGATGTCTTTCTTAATGAGAGGGGCAAAAGTCAGAGGAAAGTGAAGGATAAAAATGAGAAAAAAAGAGAAAAAGGAGAGAGAAAAACGCAAGAAGAAGAAGAAGAAAAATAAAGGACGAGAAAAAGGAGAGAGAAAAACGCAAGAAGAAGGAAGAAGAAAAATAAAAAAGAAAAAGGAGAGAAAAAACGCAAGAAGAAGAGAAAAATAAGAAAAAGAAAAAGGAGAGAGAAAAACGCAAGAAGAAAAAGAAGAAGGAAAGAAAAATAAAGGAAGTAGAATTCCAATAAGCCTCGGCACAGTGGAAAATGCTGGGAGGAAAATTGTTAATGAAATGGGGCGTGGCTCCCGTAGAGTTATGTCACTCGCGAATCGATTAACCGGGCTACGAAGGGAGAATAAACCTTAAACGGAATAAAGATGGGAAGAATGAAAGAAGGAAAGAAAGCGGCAGACATACGAGTAAAGAAAGAGAAAGAACGAAAGTATATGAAAGGAAGAAAGATAACAAAGCAATTAAAAAAAAAAAAAAACGTAATGTCACTCGCGAATGGATTAGACGGACTACGAAGAAGGAACAACACAAACGTAATAAAGATGGGAAGAAAGAAAGAAAGCGGGAGACATGCGAGAAAAGAAAGAAAGAGAAGGAACGAAAATATATGAAAAGGAGAGAAAGATAAAAAAAGAGTTATGTCACTCATGAATCGATGAGACGGAATACGAAGAGAGAACAGGGCAGAAACGGAATAAAGATGGGAAGAAAGAAAGAAGGAAAGAAAGCGGGAGACATAGGAGAAAAGAAAGATAAGAAAGATACCAAAGCAAATTAGAAAAAAATAGAGTTATTCGACTCGCGAATCGATAAACCAGGCTACGAAGAGAGAACAGAACATAAACGGGAATAAAGATGGAAGAAGGGAAAAAAGAAAGAAAGAAAGCGGGAGACATACGAGTAAAGAAAAAGAATAAACGAAAGTATATAAAAAAAGAAAAGAAAGATAAAAGAGAGCGGAAAAAAAAAAAAAACGAAAAGTTGAACCAAAATGTGTTAATCTCTCTTAATTGGCCAAATTAATGAAAGAATGGACTAATAAGCCTTCCGATGCACCCTTAGGGACACACTGTTTCCCTAGAATTCGATTTCTTTGAGATTCATTGCGAAATACTAGATAGAGATAAGGACTTAGAGATTATAAAAAGGGGAAAGATAAATATGGGCAGAGAGAGACAGAGAGAAATAGTGCGAATTACTATATTATTATTATATAATGATAATTATACAATAATAATGATAATACTAACAATAAGATAATACGGGCGGAGAGAGACATCGAGAAAGTGCAAAACTATTATTATAATTGATGATAGCGAGATGAATATTATATTGATAATAAAATGATAATAACAATAATAATGATAATACTAACAATAAGATGAATGTGGGCAGAGAGAGACATCGATAAAAAGTGCGAAATACTATTATTATTATAATAATAATAGCGACGATGATAATTATATTGATAATAAAATGATAATAACAATAATAATGATAATACTAACAATAAGATGAATGTGGGCAGAGAGAGACATCGATAAAAAAGTGCGAAATACTATTATTATTATAATAATGATAGCGACGATGATAATTATATTATAATAAAATGATAATAATATAATATGATAATACTAACAATAAGATGAATACGGGCGGAGAGAGACATTGCGAATACTATTATTATTATAATAATGATAGCGACGATGATAATTATATTGATAATAAAATGATAATAACAATAATAATGATAATACTAACAATAAGATGAATGTGGGCAGAGAGAGACATAGAGAAATAGTGCGAAATACTATTATTATTATAATAATGATAGCGACGATGATAATTATATGATAATAAAATGATAATAACAATAATAATGATAAACTACAATAAGATGAATGTGGGCAGAGAGAGACATAGAGAAATAGTGCGAAATACTATTATTATTATTATAATGATAATGATAATTATATTGATAATAACAATAATAATGATAATACTAACAATAAGATGAATGTGGGCAGAGAGAGACATAGAGAAATAGTGCGAAATACTATTATTATTATAATAATGATAGCGACGATGATAATTATATTGATAATAAAATGATAATAACAATAATAATGATAATACTAACAATAAGATATGAATATGTGGGCAGAGAGAGACATCGATAAAAGTGCGAAAATATATATTATATTTAATAATGATAGCGACGATGATAATTATATTGATAATAAAAAGATAATAATAATAATAATGATAATACTAACAATAATGATAATATCATAATAATAATAATGATAATACTAACAATAAAGATAATATAATAATAATATAATAATAATAATAATAATATAATATAATAATAATAATCATAATAGTAAAAGAAAATAAATAACAATAAGAGAATAATAAGAACAATAAAAAAGAAGATACTAATAAAAATGAATAAATAAATGTTATCATTATCCTCATGATCATCTTCACTATTACACTCTAAAATCATATCGTTATATGTTGGCAGTTTCATCACTCCATTTCTTGTCATCATTGTTCTAGTGATGTCATATCATAATCACCAACATGACACTTCTCGTAAATAATTATAACAAGATATTGGGGAAATACAAACAGACAAACAATTAAGCGTATATAAAGAAAAATAAATATAATAGAAAAATATAAGAACGAAAGGACACTGAATTTCTGTTTTTTTTCTTTTCTTTTCTTTTTAAGAGGATTTTTTTTTTTCAAATTTCTGAGGAACGATTTATGTTCTAGATCGAGATCGGAGAACTTGCTATAAAAAATCCGTTGATATCTTAAAAAAAAAAAAAAAAAAAAAAAAAAAAAAAAAAAATAAATAAAATAAAAAAAGAAATTCATTGCTTTCTTTATTATCGTTTTTACTTTTGTCATTAATATTTTGATCACTATCATCATCATTATTGTTGTTATTATTATTATCATTATCATCCCTATTATCATATTCCTATCATTATTACTATTATAATTTTCAATATCATTATTTCTAGCATGATTATCATCAACATTAATTCCATAACCATCATAATTATTATCATTACCATCATCATTAGTATTACTGTTATCATTGATACTATCATCATTGTTATCATCATTATCCTTAATATAATCATCATCATTACCCTCATTATTATCGCCATCATCATCATCATCATCATCATCATCATCATCATCATCATCACCATCATCATTTTAAGATGAAAAATCAGTTGTCTTCCTACCCATATAATTATGTCATTTTTTATAACGATGAAAAGGAAACTGGTCTTTATCTTATTCAGAAAGACAGAAAAATGGAACATGTGGACTTCTATTTTTCGATTCCGATGTATATTCTTTATAAAAATGTACATATTTTTTATAAAGAATATAAAAAAACGAATATGTGATCTGGCTTTTTCGTTTTCTGTAAAAGACGAGACCAGTTTCATCTTTATCGGCTGAATTTTGCGACGCGAGTAAGGGCAAGCAGAATGAGGAAATAAAAGGGAGAGAGAGAGAGAGAGAGAGAGAGAGAGAGAGAGAGAGAGAGAGAGAGAGAGAGAGAGAGAGAGAGAGAGAGAGAGAGAGAGAGAGAGAGAGAGAGAGAGAGAGAGAGAGAGAGAGAGAGAGAGAGAGAGAGAGAGAGAGAGAGAGAGAGAGAGAGAGAGAGAGAGAGAGAGAGAGAGAGGAGAGAGAGAGCAAGCGAGATAGAGAGGTAGACAGAGAGATAGAGAGGGAGAGAGAGAGAGAGAGAGAGAGAGAGAGAGAGAGAGAGAGAGAGAGAGAAGAGGAGAGAGAGAAGAGAAAGAGAAAGAGAGAGAAGAGAAAGAGAAAGAGAAGAGAAAGAGAAAGAGAAAGAGAGAGAGGAGAGAGAGAGAGAGAAAGAGAAAGAAAGAAAGAGAAAGGTAATAATAAAGACATGAAGTTTCTATCAATCATCGCTTATCACATTCCGATCATTTTCTTATCTTCTGTAGAGATCCATTTTCTCTTCCCGCTTCCCTCACATTTGCCTTTTGTGTTCTCTGTAACGAAGACAAAAAATGAAAAAAAAAACGATAAACTTACAGATACAGCTTATAAATCCATCTCCTAGATCATCTTTCATCCTCATTCAATCCTGTTGAAAATGTTGTTAACGTTTCTAAAAAAAAAAAATAAAAAAAAATAATAAATAAAAAAATAATAAAATAATAAAGAAAAAAAAATCGAGTAAAAATCCCTTTTTGCAAAGCTGCGTACCCGAATGACCTCTGACCTATGACCCCAGAATACACTCGAGAACTGTTAATCCCTAGCAACTACAGTGAATAGATAAAATAGAGTGATTATTGAGTGAATAACTGTTATCTTTTCTTCCTAAGGAAAGATCAGAGACGGTGTCCCTA
>NW_020868967.1:126036-128536 GCF_003789085.1 Penaeus vannamei
CGAAAGAGAGAGAGAGAGAGAGAGAGCAGAGAAGAGAGATGATGAGAGATGGAGAGACGAGAGAGAGAGAGAGAGAGAGAGTTAGAATATATAAACAAGAGTATTACAAAAGACAAAAAAAAGGCTCGATTAATCCATGTTCTGCAAAACACAAATAAAGGGAAAAAAAAAACATCACTCGAGAAAAAAAAATGAATAAGGAAAAAAAAAAAATCAACCAACCTACTCCTATCACGACACTTTTTTATTCTACCCACTTAATACACACCCACACACAGCACATCCACCACACATACACACAAACACCCCCCCACCCCCCCACCACACCCACATCCCACGCACACACATCCCACCCCACACCCACCCACACCCACACCCCCCCCCCCTCCTCCCCGCACCCAAATATATATATATATTTCTTTCTCTCACCCGGCAAATGCAAATCTATTTTCGTCCCCGCCCCTCCATCTCTCCAGCATCACGCCCAAATGTTCTGACACGTAGCGAGCTCTCAGCCTGGTTACACGAGACTTGCATACGGGACTATCTGTTCCTGCACGCCCACTCCGCTTTCTTTACGCCCATTTATCTCCTTCACGCCCATCCGCTTTCCTTTATCGGGAGTTTATCTTTTTTCACGTCCAAGTCTATTTTTCTTGTTGGTTTGTTTATCTGTCTATATTATTTTTTTGGTGTTTTTTCTCTGTCTATATTTATTTTTTTTGTTTGTTTTTATTATCTGTCTATATTAATTTTTTTTCGTTTGTTTATCTGTCCTACATTTCATTTTTTCGTTTCGTCTGTTATATTCCTTTTTTTATCTGTCATTCATTTTTCGCTTGTTTATCTGACTGTATTCATTTTTTATTCGTTGGTTAATCTGTCTATATTTATTTTTGTTTGTTTGTTTATCTGTCCATTTTTCTCTTTTTAAATCTCGCCCACATCATTTTAGTTCGTTTATTTTCTTCACGCCCACTCGCCTTACACTGATTTCTCTTACGCCCACCTATCTCCACGCCCATCCAGTTCCTTTTCGCCCACCTATCTCCTCTCCACCCACTTAATTCCTCCACGCCCACTGAGTGCCTCACGCCCATCTTCGCCCATTTATCCTTCACTATCGTCTTCATGTTTATCCATCTCCTCCACGCCCATTGTTTTCATCACTCTCACTTGCCTCTTTTATCTTCCTTGAGATACGCGCTCCATGTCACGCCCATCCCCAATCCTTCACATCCACCCACCTTCCACTTCTAGACGCCCATTCTAGCCACCTTCCCTCCCTCCTCCCTCTCTCTCTCTCTCTCCTCCCTTCCCTCTTCCCTCCCTCCTCTCCCTCCCTCTCTCTCTCTCTCTCTCTCTCCTCCTCCTTCTCTCTCCCTCCTTTCTCTCTCTTCTCTTCCCTCTCTCTCTCCTCTCCCTCTCCCTCCCTCTCTCTCTCTCTCTCCTTTCTTCTCCCTCTCTCTCTCTCTCTCTCTCTCTCTTCTCTTCTCTCTCTCCTCTCCTCCCTCTCTCTCCCTCTCCTCTCTCCTCTCTCTCCTCTCTCCTCCTCTCTCTCCTCTTCTCCCTCTCTCCCTCTCTCCTCTCTCCCTCTCTCTCCTCTCTCTCCCTTCTCTCTCCCTCCTCTCCTCTCTCCCCTCTCTCTCTCTCTCTCTCTCCCTCTCTCTCTCCCTCTCTCTCTCTCTCCCTCTTCCCTCTCCCTCTCCCTCTCTCCTCTCTCTCTCATCGGCGTGAGTTGGATAAAAGGACATGAAGGGCGGGATTGATAAAGTTACAAGAAGGCGGAGAAATTAAAGAAAGGAAGAGACTTGGGAGAACGAAAGATTTTGGGAAACATAAAACTCGCCAATAAAAAAATATTTAGCTTGGTCGGGGTGAAATGTTTTTGGAAAAAAGGAGGAAGAAAAACCGTGCATTCAGAAAACGTCCTTGGAAGAAAGTCAGAAAGAAAGGGAAAAGAAAATAGGAGTAAAAATAAGGAAGAAGAAGAAAAAGAAGCAGGAGAAAAAGAAAAGGGAGAAGAAAGAAGAAAGGGAGGGAAGAAAGGGAGTAAAAAGGAGAAAAGAGAATAAGAAAGAGAAGAAAAAGAAAGAAGAGAGGAAGGAGAAGAAAAAGAAGAAAAGGAAGAAGAAAAGGAAGAAAAAAAGGAAGGAAAAGAAAAAAATAAGATGAAAAAGATAAAAAAATTAAAAAAGAAAAAAAAAAAGAATAATAATAAGAAAAAAAGAGGACGACAGTAATAATAAAAAGAGAGCGAAAAGAAAGCCCAGGAGATCCTCTGCACTTCGACTTCGGCCAGATGTAAATCTCCTTGGAAACGGAAATTAAAAATAGCCCGAGTCCTTCGCGGAAAAGGAAGGCGTTGGAGCGAGGACTCCTTCCCGTTCGCAGCCGCTTCCTCGGCCGGCACAGGGACGCAGCCGCCGCCACCGCCGCCGCCGCCGCCGCCGCCACTGCCGTCGCCACCACCATCACCACCGCCAACACCACCATCATC
>NW_020868967.1:133536-153536 GCF_003789085.1 Penaeus vannamei
TTCTCTCTTTTGCTTTCTGTCTTTCTTTTCCCCTGCAACTCTGCCTATCACAACCACTAACAACTCGATCAGCATTACCAACATCACCTAATTCTAACAACGCTACTAATTCTACCAATATTTCCAACGTCACATCTCTGCCAACGCTACCAACTGTCAGTACTACCAGCATTACCAACGATACCAGTACCGGAAATATTAGCAACAATAGCAATTAGCGGTCTGCCAACACTAGCCGAGTCTACTAACATTTTCAGCATCATATCTCAGAACTCTGCCAGCATTACTGACTCTTACCAGCATTACCAACAATAGCAGCGCTGAAAATATAGGCAATAATAGCAATTAGCGGTCTGCCAACACTAACCGAGTCTACCAACATTTCCAACATCACATCTCAAAGCTCTACCAGCATTACCAACAATACCAGCACTGAAAGTATTAGCAAAAATAGCAATTCGTGATCTGCCAACACTAACCGAATCTACCAACATTTCCAACATCTCAAAACTCTACCAACTCTACCAACTCTCTCAGTACTACCAACACCGCCAATATCAGCACCATTAGCCATTCCACCAGGGCTGCCAACCCTTCCAACAACAGCAACGGCCGCGTTCATTTGCAGCTTCCGTAAACAAAGACTCGTTCCGTAGGTTTGTGAACGCGGCCGCCCCTCCTCTCTTCATTTATTTTTTTTTTTTATTTATTATTTTTATTTATTCTTTATGTCTTTTGGTGAATTCTGCTAATCACGCGTTCGTTGTTTTTTTGTTTTGTTTTGTTTTCTTATGTAATTTGCAACTTTAATGGCGGTTTTGATTAAGGGGATGTATTTTTTTGTGTGTATGGTTGTTTGTTTGTGTATTTTTAGAATATATTTTTCTCTGGTTTCTATTTCTTACTATAGTTTCTTTAGGTTATATAGTTTTTTTCTATTTAGTTTAATCTCACAGTTTGTGTTGTTTTATTCCTATATTTGTTTCTAGTTTCTATTTTTTCCGGAAACATTGCATTTTTATTTTGCCAATCAAACTTTCTACATAAAAAAGCAACCAACGGGTGAAAAAAATCTTTCCGAAAAGAAAAAGAAAAAAAATGTCAACAACGAAAAATCAAGACAGCCTGGAAACAACTAAAAAAACAACAAAGAAAGAAGAAAAAAAAAACGTTAAATAAAAAAAAAACACACAGTTTCGAACGCAGTTTATATGTCCCAGCCTAATATTGGCTCATACATATTAAACGATTACCTCCCTCCCCTCTCCCCCCTTTTTTCTACTTTATTTTTTGGGCTTTTTTCGCTTTTGGAAATCCAGAAAGTATTTTTAATTTCCTGGTTTTCGTCACTAGGGGGTGGGTCGTTGGGGTGGGGTGGGGGGTGGGGGGAGGGCGGGCGTCCATGGGTGGCCGATGGGTTTGGATGGGGAGGAGTGGGTGGGTAGAAGGGGGGGGAGGATAAGGGGGGAGGGGGGAAGAGGGAGAAGGGAAGAAAGGGAGAAGGGGAGAAGGAGATAACGGGGAGGGGGGAGAAGGGAAGAAGAGGAGAGGGGGAGAGGAGATAAGGGGGAGGGGGAGAAGGAGATAAGGGGAGGGGAGAAGGAAGAGGAAGGGGGAGAAGGAGGAAAGGGAGGGGGGAGAAAGGGAGAAAGGGGAGAGGGGGGAGAAGGATATAAGGGAGAGGGGGAAGGTAAGAAGGGGAGAGGGAGGAGATAAAGGGGGAGGGGAGAAGAGGGAGAAGGGAAAAAGAGGAGGGAGAAAGAGGGAGAAGGAGATAAGGGAGGGGGAGAAGAGGGAGAAGAGAAGAAAGGGGAGAGGGAGAGAAGGAGAAAGGGGCAAGGGGGAGAAAAGGGAGAAAAGGGGAGGAGATAAGGGAGGAGGGAGAAGAGGAAGATGGGAAGAAGGGGTGAGGAGAGGAAAGAAAGGGGAGAGGGGAAAGGAGTTAAGAGGGCGGGGGAGAGGGAAATGAAGAGGGAGAAAGGAAGAAAAAGGGAGAGGGGGATAGGGGAGAAGGACCTTATACTCGAGTCTTTGGGGCCCTGGGTATCACCAGTCTACACACCACAAAATATTATCCTTATCATTATCCTAATTACTCTCATCATTATATTATTGTACATGGTAGACCCAAAAGCATTTAACATGTCTGACTGAGTTCGTTGCTCATCCAAGAATAAGTATTTATTTATTTATTCATTTATTATTTATTTATTTTACTCAAGACGATAAAAATGGAAGAAAACCGAGAGGAAAATAATAGGAGAGTTAAAAACAAGAGCAAGACATATGATTCCACGCCCACGGATCGCTGCCACCACCCGATTAGTAGGTCCGGGATCCGCATGTGCTGTCTATGTGGGCGTGAAGGTTGTATATGAGAAGAAGGGAAGGCAAATATAGGGCGTGAGAGCCGGATGTTGGGTTGGCGGGCTAAGGGTGTGTGTGTGAAAAGGGAGATCGAACGTGGAATTAAAAGGCAAGATCATGCTACTCTTCGGTTGAGCAATTATTACTATCATTATTATTTTTTTTGTTCTTTTGTTATTTTTATGTATTATTATTTCCTTATAAGTATTAGTGTCATTATTCTTATCATCATTGGAAACTCGAAACCTGCTGTTAACTGTTGTTTACCAGTCACTATCTCTGTCTTTGTCTGTTTACTGCTGTTTGCTGCTGATAATTACGATAATGATAATAACGATAATGATAATTACGATAATGATAATTACGATCATGATAATTACGATCATGATAATTACGATAATGATAATTACGATCATGATAATTACGATCATGATAATGCGATCATGATAATTACGATAATGATAATTACGATATGATACGATAATGATACGATAATGATAATAACGATAATGAATGATAATAATAGCAATAACATGACGATGATGATAATGATACTGAATAATGAAATAATAATAATAACAATAAAAGAGCAATAAAATAATAATGATGATGATAGTAATAATGATGAAAATAATATTTAGAGAAAAACTTTATGATGATGGTGATGGTGATAATACTGATGACAAAATGACAATGAAAATTATATCGACAACTACAATAGTAATGCTGAAAGTACTAATAATGATAATAATAACTATTACTTTTACTGGTAATCTATTAGGCGAACACCCATAAACACACACATACCGCGCACCACACACACAACATACGTACACGAAAACTACACGGACACACATACACACATGTACAGATAAAACTAAAGCATACACACCACAAACGACACAGCACACTCCACCCCACGTACGCACACCACTTAGGCACACGCAAGCAGCACACAGCACACACACAGCACACGACGGCCACGCAGCACACCCAAACACTAGTACAGCGCAAACACACCGCACACACACAAGATTTATATGTATATATAATATATATATATATAATATATATAGCATATATATAATACTGATATTATATATATATATAATATATATGCATATATATAATATATATATATATATATATAATATATATCTATATATATATATATATATATATATATATATATATATATATATATATATATATATATATATTATATATATATATATATATATATATATATATATAGTATATATATATGCATATATATATATATAGTATATATATATATATGTATATATATATATATATATATATATATATAATATTATATAATATGTATATATATATATGCACATATATATATATATATATATATATATATATATATATATATATATATATATATATATACTATATATATATATATAACTATACAGCATATATATACACACACCACACATATTATATCATATATATATATATATATATATATATATATATATATATATATTATAATATATCATATATATATATATATATATAGATATATATATATATAATTCAGCATATATATATATATATAGCATACCCATCAACGTCTCTCTCCCCTCCCCCCCCCTCTCTCTCTCAAGAACTCGACAGCAGGGAGGAGATGGAGTTTGTCTTGGCAGGATTTAAAGACTTCTGCAACATCACGCCCAATCGAGGGCGTGGTGGCCGAGTGGTTAGAGAGCATCGGACTTCGGATTCGTCGCAAATCCAGGTTCGAGGGTTCGAGTCCCCGGCCGGCGCGTTGTTCCCTTAGGCAAGGAACTTTACCTTGATTGCCGCATTGTAAATGGCGCCATATATATGCTATGTAAAATATACGTAATTCAAAATAAATTTGTGTAATTGTATGTCAATATGTATCCTATGTAAATATACGTATATTCAAATTAATTGTGTAATTGCATGTTAAATATATCTGTGAATTTCTATGCCATTCGTGTGTGTGTATATATATATATATATATATATATATATATATATATATATATATATATATATATCAAAATAATTGTGTAATTGTATGTCAATATGTATCCTATGTAAAAATATACGTATATTCAAATTAATTGTGTAATTGCATGTAAAATAAGACATATGTACAGACTATTGAATATTGATAATATGCATACATACATATTATATTAATATATATTATATAATATATATAATATATATATATATATATATAATAATAATAATAATAATAATATAATATATGTTCCTGTGAATTTCTATGCCCATTCGTATATATATATATATATAAATATATATATTTATATTTATATATTATCATATATATATATATATATATCTATATAATATTATTTTTTTTTTTTTTTTTAGATTGTGTAATGTGTGTACTTTTGAAATGTAAGAAAACGGCAATAAGCAAAGACACAGTAAGAATTGAGAAAAATAAATCCAATAAATGGAGAGTAAAGAAACGCGTGAAAATTAAAGTGAAAGTAGAAAATAAGATGACTGCAATAAAAAATAGAAAAGACAAATGCGAAACGAAATCTACAGAAAAGTGCACTAACGAAGCAGGAAATAAAGCGAAAAATGGTAATTAGAAAAGCAAATACATTATGAAAACGTGAATAAGCGAAAGCAGAACGTACGATAAAAATATGAAATAAGCGCTAACGATAATGAAGAATAAAGCGAAGAAACAAAGAAAGATAAATGAAGAAGAGGAAGAATCCAAAAAACTAGAAAATAACGCGTGAAAATAAGAATAAACGAAAATGCTCCAACTATCATATAAAAAAAGAAATATATTTCGAAAAATATAATATAATCGCAATTTTTCTATTTCATCTCGTTTCGATGCATAGTCCCCTTTTTGTTTCTTTCTCTTTATTTTTCTGTTTCGTTAGCGCAATTTCCCTGTATTTCGCAATTTCCCTTTCTCTTTGGCAGTTTCTCTATTTCGAATCTTTATCGCACTTTCGCTTTCTGTTACTTGCATGCGGTTCTTTATTTTCTAGTTATTGTGCCTTCTGTCTCCTATTTATTTTTATTTTGTTAGCGCACTTTTCTGTATCAATAAAATAGGCTGAGGAATGAGGGAAGAAGAAGAAGATGAATAAGAATATCGATAATAATGATAAGGGAAGAGAGGGAAAGTGTGAGAGAGGGATATTAAGGGAAGAAGGAAGGACGTAGGGATTAAGACAATGAAAGAAGAAGTAGGAAGAAGGAAGAATACAGAAAGAGGGAGAGGGAGAGGAGAGAGGGAAATGAAGGGGGAGAGGTTGTGGGAAAGCAATGAAGGAGGGAGGAGCAAATAATAAAGAGAAAGAGAGAGAGAGAGAGAGAGAGAGAGAGAGAGAGAGAGACGAGAGAGAGAGAGAGAGAGAGAGAGAGAGAGAGAGAGAGAGAGAGAGAGAGAGAGAGAGAAAAGGACTGAGGGAGGGAGGAAGGGAGGGGGAGAATAATAATTAGAATAATAATAATGAATAGTGTAATGATAAAAGTAAAAAAAAAAAAAAAAAAAAAAAAAAAAAAATTGATGTGACAATATAGAATCATAAGTGCGAAGAATTTACGACAAAAACGAAAACTATGAAAGAAACTGAGCGATAAAAATACCGATAAAAGGAGGAAGAGGATACAATAGAATAATGATAATAAGAAAATAGAAGAATAATAGATACTGAAATGATAATATGCCAAATTGACTATAATGATATAATGATAATGATAATAAACAAGGAATGTTAATGATAGTAATAATGATGATACTATAATAATAACAATGAAAAATAAAGATAGTGACTTGAGGGTAATGATTAATAATGACAATAATGATGAAATAATGATAATAATGATTCATAATATAATAAAACAATGAAAATAAGGATAGTGATTTTGAGGAGGATAATAATAACAAATTAATAATGATTATAACAAATAAAATGATGCGTAAAATATAAAAGCAACAGCCTGAAAATTAGTTATTGAAGCGAAGATAATATTGTCATTAACATTATCATTATCAGTAACATTATGATTATTACTGCTATGATTGTTGGTACTATCATTTTCATTATCACAGTTATTATTATCATTACTTAAAAGCAAATAAAATAATCAGAGCCAATAAAATAATTATAATGGTAGTAATGGTAAGGATAACAATAATTATAATAACAGTGATTATAACGATAATCAGTAATGATAATGATGATAATAATAGTATTATATCAATAATAATAACAATAATAATAATAGCATGGTAATAGTAATAACATTAATAATGATAATGATAATAATAATGATGATGATGACGGTAATGATAATAATGATAACAAATACATACAAAAAGGAACGAAAGCGGAAACATGTTTACCGAACCTAAGCCTTAAGGGTGAAATTCCTCTGAAAACAACAGACACTTCAGCCCTTAATTAGATTTCACTCATTAATAAACCTTGGCGTCATTTTGCAGACTCTAATCTAATTATCATTAAACCTTACTGAAGGATTGATAAATGATCTCGAAATTAGGAGGAAAAAACTATGCATAATTGGTGTCTAGAGTGTGAAAAAATAATGAAATGAGGCTAATGATAAACTGAGTCACACGTCTCATTCGGCACAATTTTGCGAAACATTTTGTGGGAAAAAATTATAAAAGAACATATAATATGGAAAAAATATATATTTTTTACCTCGAGGAAGTACAATCTTAATAAATATAAAAAAAGAATTAAACATGAAGGTAATGACAGAATAAAATCATTCTAGATCAAAGAAAATGAAAGTATCAAAAACAGGAAAAAAACCAGAAAACGGAAAAAAGACACAAATATCGCCTTTCCATTCTCTCAAGCGGAAGAAAATGGGAAGACAGTAATGTTATAAATCTCGCGTTATTACTTTTGGTTGTGACTGCATTCTCTCTCTCTCTCTCTCTCTCTTCTCATCCTCTCTCTTCCTCTTCTCTCTCTCTCTCTCTCTCTCTCTCTCTCTCTCTCTCTCTCGTGCTCTTTTCTCTTCTCCTCTCTCATCCTCTCTCTTCTCTTCTCCTCTGTCTCTCGTCTCCTCTCCTCTCATCTCTCTCTCGTTTTTCTCTCAACTCTCATCCTCTCTTCCCTTGTCCTCTCTCCTCGTCTCACTCTCTTCTCTTCCTCTCTCTCTCTCTATCTCTTCCCTCTCTCTCTTCGTCTCTCTCTCTCTCTCTCTCATCTCTCTCTCTGTTCTCTGTCCTCTATGTCTCTGCTCTGTGTCTCTCTCCCTTTCTTCAATTTTGATCTTGGAATATGCAAAAGATATACATAACATACATATACATATACATACATACATAATACATCCACACACAACACACCAGCACACACACACACACACACACAACATACACACACACACACATATATATATATATATACTATAAATATATATATATCATATAATATACATATATTAAAATAATATACACATATACATATGTATATGTGTATGTATATAAATATTACATATAAATACATTACATAATACATAATATATATATATAATATATCTATACAATATAATATATATATATATAATATAATATATAATATATATATAATAATATATAATATATTAATATATAATAAGGGAATGCAGGTAATGGAAGAAAATATATTCCAATAATGTTTTCCAGTTTGGATTTTGTGGTAAGAGAATAGAGAGAATATGTATATTGTACATATCATATAACATATCATATACATTATAATATATTTCTTTCTTCTTAATAAAACAGCAACAATAGCTGGGATAATGACACATAGAGCATTATACGTAGAAATGATGTTCTGGTTATGATAATAGTGACTGCATTCTCTCTGATGATAATGATGATGGTGATGGTGATGATGATGGTGAATGATGATGAGATGGTGGATGATGATGCTGTGATCATGATAATGTGATGATGATGATGTGATTTATGATGAGATGGTGAAGATGATGGTAATGGCACTCATAGCAACAGCAACAATGATGATAAAAATGATAGTAGTGACAACGCTAATAATAACAATGAAGATAGATTAATAATGATAGTGATAGTGGCAATAAAGATCATAACAAAAGATCATGAATCATAACATTTATAGGGTAACGGTAACATATTGCCAATGCAAATAACCAAAACCGAATGAATAACAAAATAAAGATTGCAAATAACAATCTTGGGACAAGAAAAAGAAGACGTAGAAAAAAGAAAAGAAGAGAAAATAAAAAAGGAAAGAAAATAAATAAAAAGAAATATAACAGCATCACCTTCCACTCCTCCTACCCTACCCACCCCTTAAAAAAAAAAAAAAAATCCCTCCCTCCATCAATATTAATCCTCCCCCCCTTTTTTTCTTTTTTACTTCACTTCCTGCAAATTCCCTTCTCAAGTGTTTGTCTCTCCCTCTGCTTGCAAAACATAGAAGCCGTCAAGCAAACACTCGTTTTTTTTTTTTTTTTTTTTTTTTTTTTTTTTTTTTTTTAATCTAAGTGACTTTTTTTTTTTTTTTTTTTTTTTTTAACTCAGTTCGATTATTATGACATCATTAATGTTTTTTCATTTTTGTTATTGCTGTTATGACCATCTTAGTGTTATTGTTATAGTTAATTGCTAGCGTTTATTTTGATTTACTACTTTCTCGTTGTTATTGTTCCTGTTTTAATGTATTTGTTTGTTATTGTTCCTGTTTTAGGTTATGTCATTGATTATGGCTGTTATTTTTTTTTTGTTAGTTAATGTTTTATTGTGTTTGCTCCTGCTTTTATGCCGTTTGTTTGTACTCTGATGATATGATTTTCTTTGATTATCATATAGTTGTATTATGGAAACATCATTGCATTGCTGTTTATGAAAACAATTCTTACTGAAAGATGGAATAATGCCTTACCACACTGACCTGAATAAATAACAACCTCCCAACTAATAACGTCAACGTAAAACAAAACAATGCAACTTTAACAATAATAACTATATTGATAACTTGACCTCCCCGACCAGGACTCGAACCGGGGTCAAGAGAGACCCGACGACGTTTGGTCAAGCATCGGTCTTGCAGTTGCACAGCGCTTTTGACCCAGGTTCGATCTGGTCGGGGAGGTCAAGTTATCAATACAGTTATTATTGTTAAAGTTGCATTGTTTATGTTGACGTCACTTAGTTGGGGAGGTTGAGTTACTTATTCATATCAATGCATTATTCCATCTTTCTGTAATAATTGTTTTCATAAACGAAGCAAAACGGTAACAATAATAATGATGATGATAAATGGACAATGATAATGACCATGTAATAATAACTATGGTCGGGGAATTAAAGTTATCTATATAGTTAATACAATTAAAGCTGTACTGTTTACGATGACGTCACTAATCATTACTGTCACTATGTACTAATGTTGACATTAATCTGACGCTGTTATTGTCTTGTTACTCGATACGTAATCATAATAACAGAAATGTTAGAACGTGAAACGCAACGACGGCAATAACACCACAGGTTCTGATAATAACATAAGTGGAATATCTGAAGCAATACAAAAATGGCGATATTTGAAATTATATTAATAACAGTAAAGGGAATAATAGAGACAAAAAAAAAAAAAAAAAGAGGAGAAAGACGACGAACAGAAAATCAAAATCAAGAATAATATTATACGATGACCAATGATTACGATGATACGATGAATGATAATAATCTAAAAAAACGACAAAAAAAACTGCCACAAAAACAAAAATGACAATAACGATAAACAACCAAAACAACAACAAAACAACCATAACCATAACCGTAGAGCAACGGGCCGTTACCCCACCCATTCATTCCCACACTGGTCCCCCTTCCCTCTCCTCCTGCCCCGCCTTCGTCAGGAGTCAAAAGCCCCACAGATCATGCCAGAGACGCTCAGCAAACACAATTCCCAGCAAGTGCAAGGGGTCCTCAGAAGATCAGCAAATATTTACTTCCTATTCCAGAATTTATAGGCCTATTAAATCCCGGACAATCCACGGTGAAATGTGTATCTTCGTGCAGCGCTGGAATTGCTATGCCAATATCCGGAGTTCAAATAGTTGGGGGGAGAGTGGGGAGGGGGGGGATTCAAGCGGGGTGGTCTTGTTCTCTCTTCTCTCTCTTTCCCTTTCTCTTTCTCTTCTCTTTCTCTTTCTCTCTTTCTTTCTCTCTCTCTCTCTTCTCTTTTGTCTCCCTTTTTCGTGTGAGTTTTTTAAGCACGTTTTTTTTCGTTTCTTTCGTTCGTTTTTTATTCATAATAGTCTATTTTTTTCTTTTACTCCCTCTCTCGATCTTTATTCCATCTTTCTCAATGATTATCCCTTTTTTCTCCATTTTAGCCCAACTTTCCTTTTCTGTCCGTCCTTCCCCTTCCCCCCATTTTCTTTCCTTTCCATCGCCCAAACCCGCCCTCCCTTCCCTCCCTCCTCTTCCTCCACCCCATTCCCTCTCCCCCACCTTCACCTTACTTCCCTCCCCCCTCCTCATCCCCCTCCCTTCCCTCCAACTCCCCACCCCTCCTTCCTTTCCTCACACCTCCCCCTTTCCCTCCCCCCCTCTCCTTCCCCTCCCCCTTCCCATTCCCTTCCCTCCAACTCCCCTCCCTCCCCTTTCCTCCCAACTTCCTCCCTTTCCTCCACATCTCCCCTGCCCTTCCTTCCCCCTCCCCCTCCCTCCCCTTTCCTCCCCCTCCCCCCTTTCCCTCCACTCCCTCCCTCCTCCCGCCTCCCTTCCTTCCCCCTCCCCCCTTTCCCTCCACCTATCCCCTTGTTTTCTCTGTTTCTCCGCTTTTCAGTTGTATCTTCCAGTAAATGCAGTAGTTCTACTTGAAGGGAAGAGAAGAAAAGTGAGAAAAGAGAAGAAGAAGAGAAAAAGGAAGTAAAGTGCCAAAGGAAAATATCGAAGCATCGGGAAGTGGGCCGAAATGTGGTTCCACTGCCACGTCTAACTGTGTGGTGTTGGTGGTGTGCGAAGTTGAAGAAGGAAGAGAAGAGGGAGAGAGGAAACGGACAGAGGGAACAAGGAGACGGGAAGGCGCGTACGATATACAGTGCCGCTGAGCGAGGGAAATGGTCACAAGTGGAAATCCGAGAGACGCGGGAGAGGACCACGAAGGGAGAGACAAAAAGAGAGGGAAAGAGAGGGAAGGGAAGAGGGAGAGAGGAGAGCCGGGAGAGGAGAGAGGGAGAGGGAGAGAGGGAAGGGAGAGGGAGAGGGGAGAGGGAGAAGGGAGAGGGAGAGAGAGAGGGAGAGAGAAGAGAGAGACGAGAGAGAGTGAGAGAGAGAGAAGAGAGAGAGAGAGAGAGAGAGGAGAGAGAGAAGGAGAGAGAGAGAGAGAGAGAGAGAAGAGAGAAAGAGAGAGAAGAAGGAAAGAGAGAGAGAGGAAGGAAAGAAAGAGAGAGAAGGAAGGAAGGAAGAGAGAGAAGAGAGAGAAGAGAGAGGAGAAGAGAGAGAGAGAGAGAGCGAGAGAGAGAGGAGAGAGGAGAGAGAGAGAGAGAGAGAGAGAGAGAGAGAGAGAGAGAGAGAGAGAGAGAGAGAGAGAGAGAGAGAGAGAGAGAGAGAGAGGAGAGAGACGAGAGAGAGAGAGGGACAAAGACAAAGACAAAGACAAAGAAAAAAATAGAGAGAGACACAAAGAAAAGAGAGAGAGAGAGAGAAAAAAGACCGTCGGAATTAAACTCTCGTCTCCATTCCTGTAAGATCTATTTCCCCCCAGCAAATCAAGGGAATTTCGACTTTGGAGGCAGCCGGTGGTGTGAAACGACCCCTCCCCTCCCCTCTCTACCCCCCCCCCCCCCAGTTCTTATTTGATGTCCACTTAAAGGCAATATTGTCGTTCTGTTGATTGATTTCTTGTTTGTCTTTTTGTTTGTCTTTATTTTGTCTTTATATTTGATTGTCATTTTAGACATTTATGTGGTAAATATGATAAGAATTATTATCTTCATCCTTAGCATTGTCTTTATCAATATGCTTCTATTTTTTTCTTCTTGTGTCACCGTGCTCAGAATAGATGATGATAATGGTAATGATAATAATAAATGATAAATGATGAATGATAATGATGATGATGATGATAATGAATGATGATAATGGTAACAGTAAATCAGTAATCGTAATGATGATAATGTTAACAATGGCAATGACGATATACTAATTCATTGTTATAATGATAATAATTTCGAAAATACATACAATTTTATTGTATATGTTAAAAAGGGTAACAGTGATAATAACCTCAATAATAATAACAACAACAGTTATAAACAAATAATAACGATATACTATTTAACAATATTTATACCGCACTTGTCATAGATAAAAAAAAGCAACAAGCCAACAAGCCAACGAGCCAACAACCTTGGGCACGGGATAAGGGCGAATTTGCCCATAAACAAGGATTAACGAGTAAAAGAGAGTGGAGAAATGAAAATTTGGATGATAAAGAGAATGGAAATAGAAAACCTCGAGCCAAGAATCGTAATTTGGATGATAAAGGTGAAAATAGAAAAAAAACGAGCCAGGAATCATAATTTGGATGAAAATAAGTAAAAAAGAAAGAAAGAAAAAAGGAGAAGAAAAAGAAAAGAAAAAGAGAAGAAAGAAGAGAAGAAAAGAATAGAAAGAAGAGAGAAACAAGGAAAGAAAGAAAGACAAAATTGAAAGAAAAGATGAAAGGAAGAGAACAGAAAGAAAGAAAAGAAAAGAAAAAGAAGTTGAAAGAAAAGAAACAAGAAAGCAAGAAAGAAAGAAAGAAAGAAAGAAGAAAGAAAAAGAAAAAAGAAGAAAGAAAGAAAGGAAAAGGAGAAAGAAAGAAATGAAGATAAAAACGAAAAACGAGACAAGATTCGGTCACGGAAGACTCGACCTGATGAAATGAACGAACGAACGACGAGGTAAACGAACGAACCATATCTTAACGCACAAACTACCTCACAAAGATCGTATGACCCCCCCGTCCCCCCCCAAAAAAAAAAGTCCTAATCCGGGATCTTTGCCCCCCGCCCCCCTCCAGACCCCCTTCAATCATATAAACCTTAACTTCCAATCATGACATATTCTATACGTTCAAAAGATACAAATTGGTTACCTTAGTTTATGTTTCATGTTGCAGAGTGATGAATCCCTGGACGAATCCTTTCTGGCGACATCCCCGACCGGAATCCCTGATGATCCCTGACGAATCTTAAACGAAATCCCCAATGATGAATCCTAACGAATCCTGGAGATCCCTGACGATATTCTTTGTATGAATCACCTGACGAATCCCTGAGGAATCCTGGACGAATGCCTTAACGAATCGCCTTGACGAAGTCCCTGAACGAAGATCGCTGAGACACGAATCCTTGACGAATCCCTGACAAAATCCCTGACGAATCCCCGACGAATCCCTGACGACTTTAAGCCGAATTCCTGTCGAACCCCAGACCGAATCCCTGCCGAACTTCTTCCGGATAGAAACCACGCGTTTCCATACTCGGACTGAATTTAGTTTGTTTTCCAGCGATTCGCAACAATTTTATTACGAATTCGTATCCCCGGATATTGGGAAAAGAAGAAAACAATGAAACACAACAAGTTTTCACTGTTAAACAACACCAGCCTTACGGGAAACGAAGCACTTTACCACTGTTGACAACAAAACTTGCAATTGCCGCAGGACGATGGCAGCACTAGGTCTACATCGGATCCCATTTCCGACGTAACGTAAAAGTTCGAGCCTCGACCACGGCTTTTCCGTAACTGACTACCTCGATGACTGGTGTGGAGTAGAATTGCGCTATCTCTTCTTTCCAGCTTTACGCCCGCCTGAGGAACTTGACCGCGCACCTCACTACAAGCCCTTTCACGCCCCTCCCTTGCTTGTCCGATCCATCTCTGCGCTAGCGCAATAACCTAAGCGCCCTATTACGAATTCTACTCTGATGCAACGTCATTGATTCTGTTTCCTTCTCACTTTAAACTAGTCCCTACAATCTATGGCCACTCCTTACTCACTAAAGAATACAGTTCTCTGTTCTGCAAACTATGCCGTAATATGATGAATAAAAAGAAGGTTACATGGTTAACGAATGTTACAAAAATTTAAGATAAGTATTTCATTAATGACTTAGAGAAAAAATATACAGAGAAGTTTTTTTTTTTGATTTTTTTTTTTTGTGGGAAATTTTATAGAGTTAAAATAGGTTATAATGCAATTACTGGGATAGGTAATGTTAGGTACCATCCTCATATTGTTTTATTTTTCTTACTCGTTCCTTGTTATCTTCATTTGCCATTTGTTGTTATTTTATTTTGATTATTAGTATTATATTATATTATATCTATCTATTATTATTATATTTTATGTTATTATTATTATTATTTTATTATTATTTTATTGTTATATTATTATTATATTCTATTATCATCTGAATTATTATTATTATTATTTAATTATTATATATTTTTTATTATTATTATATATATTATATTATTATTTTACTTTATTATATATCCTTATTATTATTATATTACAATTATTTTATTATTTTATTATTACTATTATATTATTATTTTATATTATATTATATTATTATTACTATCTTATTATTTACTTCATTATTATCATATTTCATTACTATTATTGTATTTCCTTAATATATTTATATATTATTGGTATATTATATATATATCATTATTATTATATTACTTGATTAATATATCATTATCATTATTATTATTTATTGCTTTCTTCTTTTTTTTATCTTTGTTTTAATTTGTGTTGTTCATCATGCTCATTCATCTCATTGTAGTCTGTATCATCTATTATTCGTTCCATATATTTTTCTATTTTAACGTATTATTATTTATATAATCATATATTACTTATACTATTATATTAGTCAGTTTATTTTTTTTCAGTTTTAATTTAACAGTGTTTAGTGTTAGTATTAGTATCAATATTACTGTTATATATACATGATTACCTATCAATATCATAATACCACTGACAATGTTATATTATCATATTATTATTTATTTATTATTATTATTATATTTATTATCTATTATATGGTATTCGTATTTTTTATTATTATTAATTTATCATTATTTATATTATCATATCTTATTGTTTCATTATCATCTTTATTTCACATCATTATAATCATTATTGCTATTATTTTATATCTATCAGATCAGGATCAGTGTTATCCGATTCATACTATTATAACGATATTTCTTTTATCTATTATTATTATTTTATTTTATTATTGTCTCATCATTATTATTATTATATTTTATTTATTATATTTATTTTATTATTATTATATTATATTATTTATTATTATTATTATATTTTTTGCTGTTGTATTCATTATTATAATTGTTTTTATTATTCATTATTATGTCACTTTATCATGTTATAAATAGATTTTATTATTGTCATTTCATTTCATCATCATCTTCATACTTATTATCATCCTAGATCAATCCTTACCATTATTATCATTATCATTACCATCATATATTTTTCCACCATCATTATCCGTATCAACATAGACAAAAAAAGATTGAGATGAAAAGATATAGAAAATATAGACGAAACCGCTAAGAAAGAAAAGGAGAGAATATAGAAAAAAAGAAATAAAAGACGAAACCGCAAAGTAAACAAAAAAAAAAAGAATGAGATAACGAGAAAAGAATAAGAAAATAAAGACGAAACCGCAAAAGAAACAAAGAAATAAGGAGAGATAAAGAAAAAAACAAGAAATAAAAACGAAACCGCAAAGAAGAAATAGATTGAGATAAAGAAAATAAAGACCAAAAAATAAACGAAACCGCAAAAGAAAGAAAAGTGAGTGAGACTAAAGAAAAATAACAGAAAATAAAAACGAAACCGCAATCCAAAAAAAAAATTAAGAATAAAATAATAGATAATTGAATTAAGAAAAATAAAGAGTGAATAAAGAAAAAGATAAACAAGAAAATAAGACTACACCGCCAAGGACAGGAGCAGGAGTGAGCATCCAGAGCCAAGGAATTCTCGAGGAGGATGAAGCGTCTTCCTTTCCTCCTTCTTTGTGGCGGATCCTTCTAGACGCTTCCTTTGTCCTTCGAGATGTCGCCAAGATATAAACTTAAAACGAAGGAGAGAAGAGAGAGGGGGGGGAGGGGGGGGGAGGGGAGGGGGAGAGAGAAGAGAAGGGGGGAGAGGGAGGGGGAGGAGGAGGGGGGGAGTAGAGAGGAGAGTGGGAGAGGGGAAGGGAGAGAGAGAGGAGAGGGGGAGTAGAGAGAGAGAGGTGGGGAGAGAGAGAGAGGGGGGAGGGTCTAGAGAGTGGGAGAGAAGAGAGGGGGGAAGGGGTCTAGAGAGAGAGGGGGGGGAGGGAGAGAGAGAGGAGGGGGAGGGGTCTAGAGAGAGAGGGGGGGGGGGAGGGGAGAGAGAGAGAGAGGGGGAAGAGGGGTCTAGAGAGAGAGAAGGAAGGGGAGAGAAGAGAGAGAAGAGCAGAGAGGGGGGGAGGGGGAGCGAGAGAAAGAGGGAGAGAGGGAGAGAGAGAGAGAGGGGGGAGGGGTCTATAGAGAGAGAGAGGGGGGGAGGGGAGAGAGAGGAGAAGAGGGAGAGAGGGGAGGGGAAAGAGAGAGAGACGGGGGGAGGGGTCTAGGAGAGAGAGAGAGAGAGAGAGAGAGAGAGAGGGGGGGAGGGGTCTAGAGAGAGAGGGAGAGAGAGAGAGACTCTAGGGAGAGAGAGAGGAGGGAGGGGAGAGGGGGGAGAGAGAGAAGAGGGGATTAGAGAGAGGAGGGGGAGAGGGAGAGAGAGAGAGAGATAGAGATCAGAGAGGGGGGAGGGAGAGAGAGAGGAAAGAGAGGAGTAGAGACAGAGAGGGGAGGGAGAGAGAGGGAGAGAGTAGAGAGAGAGGGAGAGAGAGAGAGAGAGGGAGAGAGTAGAGAGAGAGTAGAGAGAGAGAAAGAGAGAGAGAGAGAGAGAGAGAGAGAGAGAGAGAGAGAGAGAGAGAGGAGAGAAGAGAGAGAAGAGGAGAGAGAGAGAGAGAAGAGAGAGAGAGAGAGAGAAGAGAGAGAGAGAGAGAGAGAGAGATGAATATTAGGGAACGGTACCCTTCCTACGCCTTCTGCCATTCCTTCATCATCATCTTCTCCTTCTCCTCCTTAATCCCTCCCCCCCCCCCTGAACAATCCTTAATCATCTCCCGACCGCAACCTGGCTCCCCAAATGTACCCTCCCCCCCCTCCCGTCTTCATTCCCCCCCTTTTCCCTCTTCCTTCTTCCTCTTCTTTCTCTCTTTCATTCTTCACTTTCTTCCTTTTATCAGATTTTTTTTTCCATTTTCCTTACACTCTTCCCCTTGTGGCTTCCCCATACCCAAATTTCTTCCCCTTTTCACCCTCCGCCTACCTAATTCTCTGTCTCTAATTCCCCTACCCATTCATATCCCCATACCCTCTCCTCCCCTCCCCAACTCCCTAATCTTCCCCAACCGTACCCAATCTCCCCCATAACACCCTACTCCTACCCCGCTCCCCCACTCCCCTAATCTTCCCCAACCGTACCCTATCTCTCCCACATACCCCCTCTTACTCCCATCCCCACCTCCCTAATCTTCCCCTGCTGTACCGATCCCTTCCCATGCCCATGCTCAACCCCAACTCCACCCCTCCCTAACTTCCCCTACCGTACAAAGTCTCTCCCACCATACCCCCTCTTACTCCCACCCACTCCCCTCCCTTCTTCCCCAACCGTACCCAATCCCTACCCCCCTCCTACTCCTACCCACTCCCACCCTCCCTTATCTTCCCAACTGTACCCATCCCTTCCCATACCCATACCCCCCTATCCCCACTCACTTATCCCTCCCCAAACTTACCCAATCCCTCCCCCACACTCTCATAAACCCTCCCCACCCCACCCCAATCCTCCCCACTCACCCAATCCCTCCCCTCCCCACCCATCCCAAATCCTCCCACCCACCAATCCCTCCCCTCCATATCCCTTCCCCAACCGCCACCCCTCCTCCCCTCCCACCCCTAATCCCCCCAATCCCCAATCTCGGTCTCCCTCTTTCAACAACAATTTAACGGTGCGTGCAAATATCCCCATTGTGTTTTCCTATGTGATTAACAGGCCTGATAAGAGGGGGCGGGTGGGGGGGGGGGAAGGGAGAAGGGCGGAGGAGGGAGAGGGGAAGGGAGAAAGGGGGGGAGGGAAGGGAGATAGGAGGATCTGAGGTGAGGGGAAAGGTGGGAAGTGGAGGGGGGAGGGAAGGGGAAGGGGAAGGGAGAGGGAAGGGAGAAGGGAAGAAGGAGGGAGAGGGGAAGGGAGAAAGGGGTGGGGGCAGGAGAGGGAAGGAGAAATGGGGGGGATCTGAGGTGAGGGGAAGGTGGGGAGAGAGGGAGAAAGGTAGGGAGAAAGGAGGAGAGGGGAGAGGGGATGGGAGAAGGGAGGGGAGGGGAGGAAGGAGGGGAAGGTGGGGGAGGAAAGGGAGATAGGGAGGGAGGGAGAGAGGAAAAGGAGAAAGGAGGGAAGGGAGACAGGGAGGGAGGGAGAAAGGAAAGGAGAAAAGGAGGAGAGAGGGGAGAAAGGAAGAAAGGAAGGTGAGAGAAAGGGGGAGGGAAGGGGATATACTGCGTTGAGAGGGGGGGGGAGTCATTTAGAGGAGGGGAGGGAGGGGATAAGTAAGGTTCATTCTGGGGGAGGGGAAGGGGGGGAGGAGGTGATGGTTCACTTAAGGGAGGGGAAATGCGTGTTTATTCAGGGAAGAGGGACGCGCGTGAAGGTTCACTATAGGGAGAGGAGGAAGGGTTCACTTAAGGGAGGGGAGGTGGTAAAGGTTCACTAGAAAGCAGGAGGGGTTCACTTAGGGAAAGTAGAGGTGGAAAGGGGTTCGTTTAGGGAAGGGGGAGGAGGGGGAGGTAGGTGACCCAGGGTTCACTCAGGGGAGGTGGAGGTGGAGAAGGGTTCATTTAGGGGAGGGGGAAGGAAGGTGTTGGTTCACTTAGGAGAAGGGATAGGGGTTCATCCAGGGGACGTGTTTAGGTGACCCGGGTGCGCTCAGTTGAGGGGAAATGGATGAGGTTCATCAGGGGAAGGGGAGAGGGGTTCACTTAGAAGAAAGGGAGAGGGGTTCACCCAGGGGGGGGGAGAGGGGTTCATCAGAGGAAAGAAGAGGGTTTACTCATGGGAATGGGAGAGGGGTTCACCCAGGGGGAGAGAGAGGGGTTCCTTTGGGGGGGGGGGAAGAATGGGGTAGGTAATCGGGTTCACTTATGGTACACACTGTGAAGGTTTAAAGCACCATCGGCTATGTGTTGAGGCGCTATATATTATCCAGATTTTTTTTTTTTTTCCAAGGCGAAAGTAACAGATGAGCCTCGTATATTTCATGCTGGCGCTGCGTCGGGTGTGGTGGTGGAGGGAGTGGGGAGTGGGGGGGGAGGGAGAGAGAGAGGAGGGAGGGGAGAGGGAGGGGGGAGGGAGGGAGGGAGGGAGGGAGGGAGGGAGGGAGGGAGGGAGGAGGAGGAGGGAGGGAGGAGGGAGGGAAGGGAGGGAGGGAGGTGGGAGGAG
>NW_020868967.1:166036-181036 GCF_003789085.1 Penaeus vannamei
TCCTCTCCCTCTGCCACATTCTTTTCCCTTTGCTTCCCATTTCCCTTCCTTCCTCCTTTTCTCCCCTCCTTTACCTGTGTCCCTTTCCCTCCCTTCCCCCTTGCCCCTATCTCTCCTCCTTCTCTTCCTTTTCCCCCTCTCTCCCCTTCCTTCTCCCTCTCCCCCTCCTTCTCCTCCCTCTCCCTCCCTTCTTCTCCTCCCTCTCCCCTTCCTTCTCCTCCCTCTCCTCCTCTCTCCCCCCTTTCCCTTTCCTTCTCTCCCTCTCACCCCTTCCTCTCCTCTCTCCCCTTCCTTCTCCTCCTTTCTCCCCTCCTCCTCTCTCTCCCATTCCTTCTCCTCTCCCTCTCCTCCTCTCACCCCCTCTCACCCTTTGCTATTCATGCCTGTCGCCTTCAATAAGGCAGACTCGTCGGTCCCTTACAGCGCCTTATAAACAGCCAATTAGTTTTGGTGTGGCTGGAGACACTCCCAAATTAGGTTCCCCCACCCCCCGCGCTTCCTCCTCCTCCTTCTTGCTCTTCCTTCTCTTTCTATATCTTCTTTCTTTTCCTCTTCTCCTTTCTCTTTCTTTTCCTCCTCTTCTGTTCCTCTTCCTCGTCCTGTTTTTTGAGATACAACCTTTTTCTCATGATACTTACCCACCTTCTTTCTTCTCTTTCTTCCTCCTCCACTATCTCTTTTTCCTTCACTTCCTTCTCTTCTTTCTCCTTTTCCCCCTCTCCCCCCTCCACCTCTTTTTCTTTCCCCTCCATTTCCTCCTCCACGTTCTATGCCTCTTCCTCATCCACCATCTCCTCCTCCTCCTCCATATCCTCCGCCTCTTCCTCCTCTTCGTCCTCCATCCCCCTATGCCTCTTCCTCATCCACCATCTCCTCTTCCTCCTCCTCTTCCTCTTCTATCTGATGCCACGCGTCCTGACCTCGCTTTTGAAGAGAGGGTGGCAGGGGGTAGGGTCGTGGCAGGGGTGGGGAGAGGGGTTCAGTGATGACAGGGTTTGTGGTTCCATTAAGGTTCATGATTCGGGTTGTATTGGTTACATCATCTCCTATCTGTGTCGGGATGTATATGTGGTTGTGTCTGGTTTGTGGTTCGTGTGTGTATGACATGGCTCTGGGTTCGTTTTATGTGCGTCTGTGACTGTGTTTGGCTGTGCATGTGGGGTCTCGATTGGTTGGTGAATGTGTACTTTAAAATATGTAGGTGTTTCATCTATGTATGTATCTATTTATGTCTCTATTTATTCATTTATTTACATGATTTGTCTATCGGCGTTGTCTCGGTTATTGTGTATGAATGGGTGTTTGTTTGTTTGTTTGTGTATCTGATTAATGGAAGTGTATTTGTAGAGGTGTGAATTGGGTTCATTCGAGTGGTTAGCGTGTGTGGTTTTCCCATCACTTCCTCTTCCTCCTCTTTCTTTTTGCTCTTCCTTCTCTTTCTCTCTTTTCTCTTTCTCTTTCTTCTTCTTTCTTTTCCTCTGTCTCCTCTTTCTCTTTCGTTTCCTCCTCCTCCTATTTTTGAGATAAATCCTTTTCCTCATTATAATTATCCACCTTTCTTCTCCTCTTCCTCCTCCACCATCTCTTTTCCCCCCATTTCCTTTTCTTTTTTCCTCTTTCTCTCTTTTTCCTCCATTTCCTCCTCTTGCCTCTCCACCTCTTCTTCTTTCCCCCTCCATTTCCTTCTCTTTGCACTCCACCTCCTATGCCTTTTCTTCCTGTTCGTGTGGATCCATCTGAGATTTTTAACCCCGCTAAAAAAAGTTATATTTTTGGTAGCGTTGGTTAGTTTGTTTGTTCTTTAGTTAGCAGGATAACTAAAAAAAAAAAAGATTTTTATGAAATTTATACCAGCGGTGTGTCTTAGTCTCACTTGCAATTGCATTTTGGCAATGATCTGGATCCAGGATTTATTTTAAGGATTCATTAGCAGTCATCCTGTTGCCTTGGCGGAGGTATGCGCACTCTGACTGCTTCTGGTCTCATTATGATTCTATCCTTACCTTACTATTATCATCACTACTTTTATCATTAGGTTATATTATCTATTTATATCAGCAATATTATTATCTTCTTTCCATTATTATCGTCACTATGATTATTATTATTACTATAATTGACTTCATTGATATCGACCGGAGGGCGGGAGGGGGGGGGCGAAAGGAAGCAATTGTCGGAGTTTTGCAAAAATTTCATGCTACTGCGATGGCCGAGTGGTTAGAGCACCGGCGTCCGAGTCTCGAGGTCCCGAGTTCGAGTCCCGTCGCGGCAGAGAGCCCCGCCCCGAATCCGAAGTGACGTCGAGGGAGAGTGCATGTGTCGGCCGGGCATGCATCTCTCCTGTCGTAGGGGAATCACGACCACATATATATATATAATATATTATAGATATAAAATATATCCACCGCGAAGATATAGATACGGGTATAGACATAGATATAGTGAGGCGGGTGAACAAAATGATCAAATCAAACTATATAATTTTCGAGTCTGGTATTATGTATTATTCTTGTCAAATCAATTCCAAAATATTTTAAAGTAAAAAGATATATATGATAATAAGTCTAGCAAGCTGGAAAATTCGATTTGGTTTTATTGAAATTTTAAGTAAAAAGAGATGAAATAGAATAAGATAATTTGTATTGTGTCTTTATTGAAATAATTACCTCCGATTATAGTTTGGGTAGCGCCGGTTAGTGTGTCCGTTGGTTTGCAGGATAACTCAAAAATTATGAACAGATTCTTATTATTTTTCTTTTTACCAGAGGTGTGTCTTAGACCAACTTAGATGCCATTAAATTTCGGTGGGCATTCAGATTTTTAAAAAGGGATTTATAGCCGTTATCTATTGCCTTGGCGGGGTATGCGCTCCTTGAATGCTTCAAGTTGTGTATGTTTTTCCCTATGTGCGCCTTCGTTAATGCATCCATGTGAACGTGCATACCAGTATACACATGCGTGAAAAAAGTGTGTGTGTATCTGTGTGTTTGTATGTGTGACTGTTTGTGTTGTTGTGGACATGCGTGAAAAAAGAGAAAAAAAAAATTATGCCCGAAAATCCCTGCCATTATTCACGCGCATATAACCGTAAAGATCGCCACTGGACCGCCCGAGATACGTTTACATTCGTGCGTTCGTGTTCTCTCCGCCTCGTGTTGGTCGTGTTCTCTCCGCCTCGTGTTGGTCGTCTCTCCGCCTCGTGTAAATCGCCTCGTGTTGTCGTGGCCTCGTGTTGGTCGTGTTCTCTCCGCCTCGTGTTGGTCGTGTTCTCTCCGCCTCGTGTTGGTCGTGTTCTCTCCGCCTCGTGTTGGTTAATGGCCCGACGTGTGCGTGCGCGCTTTCCAAAGGCTTTCGGGATTACGAAAGAAAGAGCCACGGCGCCAAATCGATAAAGAAGACATGGAAAGGAGGGGGGGGGGAGAGCGAGTAAAAAATCGTCCCACAACCCACACGCGAGGCAAGGGGGGAAGGAAGGAAGGAGTCAACCTCAACCAGCATATTCTGCCAAAAGACGAAGCAAAAAAAATAAACTGCCAAAATACGAAGCAAAAAAAAAAAAAAAAAAAAAAAAAAAATGTTCTGCAAAAGTATGTTATTGCGAAGGTAGAAAACGTAGTCTCACGTAACGTCTTAATCTACGATACGTTATGCTACCTACTACGTTATGTGTGCAGATTATGGCCGTTATATCCTTTTATTACCACTGTGCTATATTATTTAGCTTTTCTTACAGGATAAACAATGCACATAGTAATTTGAACACTGTACACTGTATCTTAAAATTTACGAAATAATGATACTATTGCCTCTGTTAACGACACAACCACTATTTCTGCCTCTGGTACTGTTACTAATGGCAATAGTAATTGATATAATGATGTTGATAGCAGTAATGACAATTATGATATCGCTAATGATGGTGATAGTGATAATAATAATAAAGATAATGATAATGATAATGATGAAGGTAATTATGATAGTAATAGTAGTAATAATGATAACAACAATAATAATAATAGTAATAATGATAATGATAAAGGTAATGATGATAGTAATAGTAGTAAGAATTATGATGGTAATAATAATAGTAATGATAGTAATAATGATAATAATAATGATAATAATAATGGTAATAGTAATAGTAATGATAATAATGATGATAATGATAATAATAATGATAAATAATAATCATAAAAAATAAAGAGAGTAACGGAGAAAATAACAGCAACAATAATGATGATGATGATAATTATGAAAATGATAATGATTATGGTGATTATGATATTAATCATAACAGTTATGATAATGGTGATGATGATCATAATAATGATAACAATAGTGATAGTAGTAATAACAATAACAATAATAATAATGATAACATTGATAATTATGATAATGATGATGTTAATAGAATAAAATAATTATCAGTGGTAATGTTAATAATAAGAAAATAAACAAACAAGTAAATTAAAGAATAATATTTAGTGCATAATCATAATAACAAGCATGCAACAATGATATTAACAACAGTAATGGTAATGACAATGGTGAAGATAGTGATATCAACCGCAAGGATGGAATGATAAAAATAAATAGATTATCATAATTAAGATGTTAAAATAAAAGAATTATTAGTGGTAATGTTAATAATAAGAAAATAAACAAACAAGTAAATTAACGAAAAAAGAAAAAAGAAAATGAAGAAAAATAAAAAAAAATAAGTAGGTAAATAAGCAGTAATGATGATGATAAAAAAAAACGCTAATGATAATGATAATAATAAAAGGAAAAGATAATGATGATAATAGGTATAGTGGCAACAACAATATTATGCCTTCTACCCATAATACCAACGTAATGACAATAATCATGATAGTATTATTAATCATAATTTCAATTGCAATGAGAATATTAACGGTGATGATAACAGCAATAAAAATGAAAATGATGCTTATTATAATGCCGTCTTTGATACTACTAAAGATGATAATAATAATAGAACTGCTAATGATGACAAAACAGAATATTTAAGAATTCATTAACAAGGAATTAATGTTAAAGCTCTGTTATTTTGAAATTCCAGTGAATATTAAGGCGTATAAAGTCATGCAACAGAATCACGGACGATATTCTGTGCTGTTGCATGACTGTGAACGTGTGTGTGTGTGTGGGGGGGGGGGGAAATGCGTGAATCTTTTTCAATTCTTGATTTCTCATGTTTTTTTTTTCATTTTCTATTTTTCTTATTCTATTTATTTTTTCATTTTCTATTTTTTCTTATTATTTTTTTTTCGTTTTCTTATTTTTTCTTTATTCTATTTTTTTCATTTCTATTTTTTCTTATTCTATTTTTTCATTTTCTATTTTTTCTTATTCTATTTTTTTCATTTTCTATTTTTATTTTTCTATTTTTTCTTATTCTATTTTTTTCGTTTTCTATTTTTTCTATTTTTTTTTATTTCTATTTTTTTTTTTCTTTTCTATTTTTTCTTATTCTATTTTTTTTTTCTATTTTTTCTATTCTATTTTTTTTCATTTTCTATTTTTTTCTTATTCTATTTTTTTTTTCGTTTTCTATTTTTCTTTTATTTTCTTATTCTATTTTTTTTTTCATTTCTATTTTTCTTATTCTATTTTTTTTCATTTTCTATTTTTTCTTATTCTATTTTTTTTCATTTTCTATTTTTTCTTATTCTATTTTTTTTTATTCTATGTGTGTGGGGAGAAACTACGTATATCTTTTTCAGTTATTGATTTCTCATTCTTTTTTTTGTTTTGTTTTGTTTTCATTTTTAAATCTCTTTATTTTTTGTTTCTACCTGTGCGTGTGCTAGTGTATGGGGAGAGGGTAGTGTGTGTATCTGTGTGTTTGTATGTGTGACTGTTTGTTTGTGTGTGGGCATGATTTTTTTGTTTTTTTTTTTAGATTTTTCGTGTGTTTGTGCATGATTTTTTTTAGACTGCATGATTGTTTTACATTGGAGATAATAAAAAACTCGTTTCGAGTTTAAAGTACTTTATTTAAACCTTCATGATCTATTTTTGAAACTAAATGGAAGCTACACGTTTTTTTTTTTTTTTTTTTTTTTTTTTTTTACATGTATGACCTTTTCTAACTTTTTTTCTTTTGTTTTTTGAGGCTGCAAGATTTTTTTTTCCGAGAGTATTTCATCCTTGAGTGGGTGTAAGTGGGGGGGGGAAGGCAAAAAAAAGGCTCGATAAATGAATTAACTTGATTTCTTTTGTCATATTCAGGAGAATGTTCTCATTGAAATGTGTTTATGTGTTATTTGTAACTGTTTGTTTGTATCTTTTTATAATTTGTAATTGTTTGTTTCCTCATTATTATCATTACTACCATGATTATTATCATTATCATCATTATTATTGTTATTGTTACATCTGCCAAGGAGATAATGTTCTTAGTAGCGTTGGTTAGTTATGAAAATGATTTTTATGAAATTTTTTACCAGAGGTGTGTCGTAACCCAACTTAAATGGCATTAAATTTTGCGGGAATTTTTAAACCATCGAACTTAAAACACACACACACACACAACACAATAAAATATATAAATATATATATGTTTTTTTAGCAGAGGTTTGTTGTACCATTAAATTTTGGTGGTGATCCGGATCCAGTAAGTTTTGAATGATGTAAGTTTTGTGGCCTTCTTATCTTTTTTATTTTATTATTATTATTATTATTATTATTATTATTATTATTATTATTATTATTATCATTATTGTTATATTATTATTATTTTTTTTTACCAGAGGTGTGTCCTAAATTTACCATTAAATTTTACTGGTGATCAGGATCGTAATCCGGATCCAGGAATTTTTTCAGTGATTGCCTCAGTTACTGCCTTGTCTCCACCAGAGAGGTTATATTTACAACCGTCGCAAATGTACTTGAGAAAGGTGATTTTAATGTAATTCTTCAAGTGTGAATATTTTTTATTGCATCGGTGACCCTGTTGCCCTGGCGGAGGTATGCGCTCTATGAGTGCTTCTTGTTATGACCATCAAATCTTTTACCATTATTATCGTTATTACTACTACTATAATTATTATCATTATCATTATTATTTTTATTGTTATCATTTTATCATTATTATCATTATCACTGTTATTATCATTATTATCATTACTATCATTATTATTATCTTCATTATCAGAAAAAATAGATTACTTTATCAATGTTTTAATACCATATCCTTTACATAGTCCCTTTAAACCCTCTTATTATATATTCTTTAAAAAACTTCTTATTATGTACATGTATTCTTTTCTTTATCATATTCCTCTCCGATTCTTTCATTTTATTCCCTGTTCCAATTCCTCATTTCTTATGGTTCCTTGTCATCTCTCTCCCAATCTTGCGTTCTCGTTATTCATTTCTCCTGCCTTGTAATTATACCAAATTATCCTTTCCTTCGCTTCCTCCCCTTCCGTTTCCTTTACCCTCTTTCTCTATTGATTTCTCGTGCCTTTTTTATTTATATTTATCTTTTTATTTATTTATTTATTTTTATGTGTGTTTGTGTGTGTGTGTGTGTGTGTGTGTGTGTGTGTGTGTGTGTGTTGTGTGTGTGTGTGTGTGTGTGTGTGTGTGTGTGTTGGTGTGTGTGGTGGTGTGGTTGTGTGTGTGTGTATGTGAGTATGTGTGTGCTAGAGGGAGGCATGTGTTTGTTTGTTTATGTGTGCGAGTTTGTTTGTGTGTATGTGTGTATATGTGTGCCTGTGTGCGCCTGTGTGCACATGTACATGTTTATGTTGGAAAGAATAATGTAAAAACAACAACAACAACAAAATCAACAACAAAACACATTTATNGTGACCAGTTTTCTTAGGTGACGCGGCGTGGGTGGATGCGTTGGGTGAAAGGAACAGTCGAGATAGCAACAGTTTGCTATATTTCTCCACCATCGTTTGTATGGCAAAAGAGGAGGAGGAGGAGGATAATGTAAGAGTGGAGATCGATGACTTGGTATGGAGGTTGATTACGGAGGGATCTTTTGTTATTAATGGTCTAGAAAATTGCTTTGTTAGCGTATATGGGCTGATTTTACCGCCATTTTCCTAGCTGATGTCGAGGGAATACAAATTTTGAATTAATTATTTTTTAGGATAGTTGAGGCCTACTTTCTCTACTCCTGTGCTGTAAATCTTACAAAAACAACTTCAAACTTGCAACCTTCTTGCAATAGGGCGACAGTATTTATAAAGAACGCGGCCAGACGGTCGTAAATATAGGCCGGGAATCAATAGACACAACCGTTTCCCGCGCGCTCGCCAGACAAAGGGGCAGGTTCCAATATGGCGACTGTGTGGGTGATAGGTTATAATTATTATCGGTTCTCCACCCTGTCTGCCGGTCGATTCCATGATGGGGCTGCCATTTGGAAATACGGTCATGGAGGGGCTGGTACTCGCTGTGCCGTCCATGAGTAGAGTGACGTCTGGGATACCTGTTTTTTTCTGATGTATTCCTTGTTTTGATTTGAAAAAAAATGTGCCACATGCAATAACAGAATATGTAATAACGTACAAATGAAGGCTCATTCGCGTCATTAACGTGCCAAATGATGCAAGAGCAGGATTATGCAAGCATATTTGTGCGTTGGTCAAATACACAAGATGACAGTTAACGGCCATGCAAGACTGCGTGCTTGTATGCATGTGTGAGAGAATATAGGTGTGCCTATTTGTTTGTTAAGAGGAGGGGAAAAGGTGTCTGTGTGAGTTAAGTCAAAAGTGAAGAAATTTTAAGCTATCCTCTCTCTCTCTCTCTCTCTCTCTCTCTCTCTCTCTCTCTCTCTCTCTCTCTCTCTCTCTCTCTCTCTCTCTCTCTCTCTCTCTCTCTCTCTCTCTCTCTCTCTCTCTCTCTTTTTATTATATATATATATATATATATATATATATATATATATATATATATATGTGTGTGTGTGTGTGTGTGTGTGTGTGTGTGTGTGTGTGTGTGTTTATGTATGTATGTATCTAAAGAGAGAGAAATGTAAGTTATATGGAGGTATGCAGATATGTATGTATGTATGCATGTATGTTTGTAGACATACAGACATACATGTGTACAAAATTTAAACATCCTTAAGGGGAAAATCTGATATAGAAAGTCACCCTACGAAAAATGAATGAATAAACAGCGAAAGAAACAGATATTTGGCGTGTAGTGCTACCAAGGCGGGCGAGATACCCTCCATTCGTCTCCGCGAACAAAGACGCATCCGAAAGCGTCCGTCTAGACTTCGACATCCGACATTCTCGAAATCGAATACAAAAAAAGAGAAATATTGGAGAGAGAGAAAAAAGGAAAGAAATCCTCACGCTGGCGCCAATGTCGCTAAAATATTTGGTCGATGAAGAGAGACTGTTTGATCCACGACATTTCGGTAAAGAAGTTTCGTGTTTTGCAGTGAAGGCGACTTGTCAGTTTTCCAGACGTGTGATTGCAAACTTGTAAAATCGGTGTATTTCCGTGGAAATGCTCCGTGGGAAATGTATTATATTGCAGTGGGTGTATTATTTGTTTATGCTAGTTTATGTGCGTTTGTGTGTTAGTTTGTAAGTGAGGTTGGGTTGTGTCTGTATATTTGTATAGGCGTTGTATGTGGGTATTTTTGGAGTATTTGTTTATGTCTGTGCATTTTCTTTTTGTGTGCGCGCTTTTCCGTGTGTGGATCCTTGTCTGTCTGTGTGCGTATTTGTACGTGCGTGTGCGTTTGTGAGGAAGGGAAGAGAAGGAGAGAAAGGAGCAAAATAAGATAATTATGAGAAATTATTTACAAAGAGCGAAGGGGAGAGAGAGCACGAACCTCGAGAAGATTAAAGCGAAGGGAGAGGCGAAGGGGAAGGAGTGAATATAATACGATAACGGACAGGAATTAGGGAGAATAGAGGAAGGGGCGGAGCAGAAGAGAGGATAAAAGAGAAAAATGACAAGCATAGAAAGGGGAAGGAAGAGGGAGAAAGAGGAGAAAGGCTACGAGGAAGACAGAAGAAGGGGAGAGAGAACGAGAGAAAGAGAAGGAAGGAGAGACAAGATCAAGGAACGCGTAAGAGTAGAAACGAAAATGGAGAGAAAAAATGAAGGAGGGACATGGAAGAAGAAGAGAGAAAAGTAGACAAAGAAGAGAGAAGAATGGACAAAAGAAGGGGAGAGAAAGAAAAACAAAGGAGAAGGGTTGGGAAAAACAAAGATGAAGAGGAGAGAAAGACGGAGACAAAGAAGAGGAAAGAAAAAGAACAAAGAGAGAAAAGGAGGAGAAGAGAGGACGGAAAGAAAAAAAGAGAGATAGAGAAATTAAAATAACTAAAATAGTGCATAAGAACTAAAAATACAAAAGTTGGACTGAGAAATAGCAAGCAAATTGGACGAAAAGGGGAAAAGCGAACGAAAGAGAGAAATAGCGAGAGGAGGAGGAATGAAAGGAAGAGTCAGAGGAGGGAAATAGTGAGCGTCGATTAAGTTCTTGATTTATGACATTCCGAATAAGAGACGGCGAAGGAAGGAAGAGGGATGGGATAGGATATGAAAGGAGAGAGAGGAAAAAGGGACGTTCTCTCTCTCTCTCTCTTCTCTTCTCTCTCTCTCTCTCTCTCTCTCTCTCTCTCTCTCTCTCTCTCTCTCTCTCTTCTCTCTCTCTCCTCTCTCTTCTTGCTCTTCTCTCTCTCTCTCTCTTTCTCCCCTAATCTCTCTTTTCTCTTTCTCTCTTTGTCTTCCATTTTCGTTTCCTCCCTCTCTCCTTCATCCCTCCTCCCCGCTTCATTTTTCTCTCTCTCTCTCTCTCTTCTCTCTCTCTCTCTCTCTCTCTCTCTCTCTCTCTCTCTCTCTCTCTTCTCTCTCTCTTCTCTCTCTCTCTCCCTCTCTTCCCTCTCCCTCTCTCTCTCCCCTCCCCTCTCTCCCCCTCCTCCTCCTCTCCTCTCCCTCCTCCCTCCCCCCCCTCCTCCCCCTCCTTCCTCCCCTCCTCCTCCCTCTCTCCTCTTCCGTTGATGGCTGTGGCGACGAATTTCAGTATCTTCCCCCATGTTTATTCGGGGAAACGTGAGAGCTTCCTGATCGCCGCTAGTTAACGTGACTGGGGACTGGTAACTTGATGCACTTTCTTTGATGGGGGAGGGGGGGGGAGGGGGGGGAACACGTCTCTCTTCCTGTTTGTTTGTTTGGTTTGTTGGTGGGCTCGTGTGCTTGGGTTGTGTGTTTGTTTGGTGGTTGTGTGTGGTCGTTTTTTTTTTTTGAGGGATTGTATGGGTGATAAGGTGGCTTTGCTGGGTGTAGCCTTCTTCCTCTCTCTCTCTCTTCTTTCTCTCAGTTTTTTTTTTTCTCTCTCTCCTCTCCCCCCCCTCTCTCTCTCTCTCTCTCTCTCTCTCTCTCTCTCTCTCTCTCTCTCTCTCTCTCTCTCTCTCTCTCTCTCTCTCTCTCTCTCACACACACACACACACACACACACACACACACACACACACACACACACACACACACTCGCCTTTCTTTCCTCTGTTTTTGATGCATAGTTTATTTCTTCATCTATCTAATTATCTTTTTTTCTTCTTCTTTTCTTTTCTTTTGTTTTTTTTTCTTTGAGGCAATGACTATGGCCACAATCAGAATACCTCCTATCAAGATGGACTTTCTGCAGGCTTGTGTGATGCGCACATCTATCTAAAGTACAGTGACAGCAATTATATGATACCAAACTCTCAACGGAAATTAAATTGCAAATAAAACGTCTTTGCGATTTGCGATAACCAGCATTGCAATCGACGCAGTGACGTGATTCGCAGAAAACTCTCGACCAAAGGCGTCTCCTCAGCAGATGAATCTATGATCAGCATGAATTTCGTGTGAATTTCGTCATTGGCTGAATAAAACATGTATGTAATGATTAGCATTAATTGGTTATGCTCTTGGAACCCGTGATTGAATAATACATGCGTTGGACCACTCTGCTCCGTATCAGTTTTTTGTTTTTTTGTTTTTTTTATTTATTTTTTTTTTCTTTTCTTTTCTTCTTCTTCTTCTTCTTCTTCTTCTTCTTCTTCTTCTTCTCTTCTTCTTCTTCTTCTTCTCCTTCTTCTCTTCTTTCTTCTTCTTCTTCTTCTTCTTCTTCTTCTTCTTCTTCTTCTTCTTCTTCTTCTCCTTCTTCTTCTTCTCTTCTTCTTACTTCTTTAAATGAAATCGTAAAGTTTCCTCTTACACTACTTATTTAATATAATATCACATCCTTAAAAAAAAAAAAAGAAGAAAAAAAAAAAATACTACGCCTATCATTAGTAAAGATTTACATGCACCATAACTACTTTAAGACATGATTTTCACGCCCATGATAAGGCAGAAAGTGGACGCCCATATCCACACCCACGCCCATGACCTGTGCCGTTTAACCTGCAACGGAAAATGTAATAAGAATAATATGCCGTCGATTTAAATGTGCGAGGAGAGAATACAGATAAATATTCACGTTGGGGTTCAACTCAGGATTTAACTTTTATCTGGTTATTTGTCTGTTTGTATGTGAATTCGTCAGTATATGATCTACCGTGAAAAATTATTTTGATTTTAGTTAGGTTTATTTACGTATTACTTATTAACTTATTACGGAAAAAATGCCACCTCTTTTGTGTAAAAGCAGAAGTGTGTGTGTATTAATCGCGACTGTAATTAACCCATACTTTAATTAATATTTTTTTTACCTATATATCTGTCAGTATATTACTTACAATGGAAATTATTATACCACCTTTTTTTGATGTGTGAATAGATGCAGGATTTAACTTTTATCTTTTATCTGCTTATTTGTCTGTTTGTATGTGAATTCGTCAGTATATAATCTACCGTGAAAAATTATTTTTATTTTACTTAGGCTTATTTACTTATTACTTTATCCATTCACTTATAAGTATATACCCGATAGCGAAAAAATGCCACCTTTTTAATGTGTAAAAGGAGAAGTGTGTGTGTATTCATCGCGACTGTAATTAACCCATACTTTAATTAATATTTTTTTTTACCTATATATCTGTCAGTATATTACTTACAATGGAAATTATTATACCACCTTTTTGATGTGTGAGTAGATGTAGATTAATTTTTATTATGTCGGTTACAATTCACTCCCTAATTCAATTTTGTTTATTATCAAAGTTAGGTTATACGTAGATAGAAGATGCAGATTAATTATTATTATTATTATTTTTGATTTCAATTTCCTCATAATTTCATTTCATTTTAGTCATCAACATTTAGTCTATAACGGAGAAATATAATAACATTATATTGCTGCTTCTTCAATATATGAAGTAGATGTAGATTAATAAATTTGGCATAATCCACTCATGATTAGATTTATTATGCATTCATCCATCTACAATATTTCAACTCCAATATACAGATATTATATTTCATGTCACCGCCTAAAATATCCAGCCATATTTCACTCAAAATGCAATGTTCTTTTTATATGTATTTGAACTACAACTGAAAAATATAGACAATATGATAACATGACACCGCATAATTCCTTCATATTGATAAACCGAATATTTTCATGTATTCCTTTTTATCCATATTTTGTCAGTGTTGTGTGTAGGTTGATGTACTTTCTCTCTCCATTCTGGTTACACCCGCTTCGTCAATGCCATACATACAGTGTATTTTTTTTTTTAGTTTATTTGTCTTCGTATACTTATGTGTATTATAGATTGTATCTGTCATTTCTATCTACACTCTTAGAATTTATTTATTGTATTTTTTCTTGATGTATTTTTTTCTCTTCATGTTGAGGTTTTGTTTTAATTTTTTGTCTGTTTTTTTCTTCGTTCAGAGAACTAATTCATGCATCTTTAAAACTCCCGCAAAAATAAGCTGTGAAATCGCCAAACTTCCAGCGGCGGCCTCCAATGATTTATCCTTACTAGACCAAAAAAAAATGAATAGATGAAAATAAACAATCTCAATTCATTCCAAATATCTATAAAAGAACTTTTCGTCCGACCCCCCCCCCTAAAAAAAAAGATAAATAGATAATAATATATAAAATAAAAAAATTTAAAAAAAACATGAAATAAAATAAAAACCAAAATAACAATAAAAACAATAAATAAAAAAACCAACATATACGAAAAAGGATATCACATAACCAACAACACAAACACGGAAAACAAAAACAAACAAAAACGAGAAGCGTGAATCACCCGGGAACGCAGCCTTGCCATGCGCGCCACCTCGGCCGACGAGAGGAGCGCGCGAGGTCGGTTAATATTGTAATCGGGAGAGTGAGTCATGCGGGGGGGCGGGGGGGGGGGGTCGGGAACCGGTAGCTGGGGAAGAGGGAGAGAGGAAGGGAGGGGTGGGGAGTGGAAGGGTGTGGAGGTGGAGAGAGTGAGGGAGATGGAGGAAGAACGGGAGGGGTGGGGAGTGGAAGGGTGGGGAGGTGGAGAGAGTGAGGGAGAATGGAGGAAGGGAGGGGAGGGGAGGTGGAGAGAGTGAGGGAGATGGAGGAAGGGGAAAGAAGGGGGAGGAAGATGGAGAAAGAAGGGGAAACGGTAGCTGGGGAAAAGGGAGAGGAGGAAGGGAGGGGTGGGAGGTGAGAGAGTGAGGGAGGGAGGGAGATGGAGAAAGAGGGGAAAGAGTGGAGAAAGGGAGGGTGGGGGAGGTGGAGAGAGTGAGGGAGATGGAGGAAGAAGGGGAAAGAGGGAGTGGAGAAAGAAGGGAGAAGATAGGAAGGGTGAGGAGGTGGAGAGAGCGAGGGAGAAGGTAGGAAGGGTGGGGAGGTGGAGGAAGAACGGGGAGGGGGAGATGGAGAAGGGAGGGAGGAGAGTGGAAGGGAGGGGAGGTGGAGAGAGCGAGGGAGATGGAGGAAGGGGAAAGAAAGGGAGGAGGAGAGGGTGAGGAAGGGAGAAGGTAGGAAGGGTGGAGGGTGGAGGAAGAAGGGGAAAGAGGGAGTGGAGAAAGAAAGGGAGAAGGTAGGAAGGGTGG
>NW_020868967.1:186036-188536 GCF_003789085.1 Penaeus vannamei
GATCAACACCAAAATTTAATGGAATCTAATT
This sequence comes from Penaeus vannamei, assembly GCF_003789085.1. Taxonomy (NCBI): domain Eukaryota; kingdom Metazoa; phylum Arthropoda; class Malacostraca; order Decapoda; family Penaeidae; genus Penaeus; species Penaeus vannamei. The sequence continues at coordinate 186,068 of NW_020868967.1, forward strand.
TAGGCTAGGCACACCTCTGGTAAGTTTTTCATTAAAAAATCTGTTCGTAAATTTTGGGTTGTCTTGCTAACCAACGAACAAACAAACTAATTAGCCAGTGCGATTAAAGAGATTACCTCCTTTAAGGTTATAATGAGATAATGATAGCAATAATAACGATGACAATGATAATAATGATAATAGTAATAATCATAGTATTGATACTGATAACGGTAATAAAGATACTGATAATGATAACGGTAAATAAAAGATAATGAAATTGTGTAATGCTACTAGTAGTTATATTAATGATAATAATTTTATTACTATTATAATAATACTAATTACAACAATAATGATAAACATCTTATCAATCTTATCAATGATAATAATAACACCATACTAACAATCGCCATCATAGCAACAACAGACTTCCCTCCACGAAACAACAGTCATAAAAGCGAAAACTCACACGCGAGTCCCATGTGTGTCTTTAGTCCACGCACACCACCTACACGCCACAGGGAGGCCAAACCGGTCTCGCCTCGCCCGGGGCTGCTGCTCCCGCCGGGTAGTGTCCCCCGGGGCTAGAAATCTGCCTGTCCGATGCAGTTCCTGACACGGGTGTGGTGGCTGCGTTTGAGAGTGTGTGTGTGTGTGTTGTGTGTGTGTGTGTGTGTGTGTGTGAGGGAGTGTGTGCATGTGTGTGTGTGTGTGTGAGGAGAGAGAGAGAGAGAGAGTGTGTGTTGCTTCCGGTTTGTGCGTGTGCGTGTGTGTGTGTGTGTGTGTGTGTGTGAGAGAGAGAGAGAGAGAGAGTGTGGTGNAATAAAAACGAATTATATGGTGTGCTTTTTTATCTACCGTTTACCCCCTTCCTCTTTTCCCCCTCCGGCTTTCCCCCTCCTCATGGTATTTTGTATTTTCTGTGAAGAGAGGGGAATCTTCTATCTGCGTCTTGTTAGGATGGTGCTGCGCTCGCGGGAGGGAAATAGAAAACCCTTTTTTTTTTTGGGGGGGGAGGATAAGATGAGAGTTGAATTTTGATACCAAAGAAGTAGAAGGTTAAGGAGGTGGGGGGTGAGGGGATAAAAAAGAGGAGGTGGAAGGGCCCGGGTAGAGGAGGAGGAGCAGTGGAGAGGAGGAGGAAGGAGGAGGAGAGGAGGGGGGGGGGCAAAGAAGAAGGGGGAAGACGGGGAGAAGGAAGCAGAAATCAATAAATCAAGCGTCTTGCATTGGTAAATGTTCCTGCGGGTAACAAGATCTTGTCTTCACCATCGTTTTTTGTTCTCTCTCTCTCTCTTTTCTTTTCTATTCTTTTCTATATTACCCGCGATAAACGAAACTTCTCCGTCCGGCCTGGAGGGGGTGTGCTGGGAAAGACCTTATGGCCCCTTCAACTTTTCCCCGGATATTTTACCAAAAAGAGCTTATGGAGCCTCCTGTCTGTCCCCTCTATCACACCCCTCTTTCCTTCCCATTTCCCTCCTTTTCTCCTCCACTTTCTTTTCTTCTCCTCTCTTTTTCTTGCTTCTGTCCTCTTCCTCTACCTCTCCTTCCCATCTTCCTCTTTTTACTCTTCCTTCCCTTTTCCTCTTCCTTTCTTTCCATCTCTCTCTTTCTTTCTTCTCTTCACCTTGCCCTTCCTCTTCCTTTTTTTCCACCTCCCCCGTCCCATTCTTCTCTTCCACTTTACTCATTCTCATCCTTATCTTCCTTGTGTTTTTCTCCAAAAAACATTTACTTTTGTATTTATGTAGTTATTATCATTCCTCGCTACTTTTAAACATTCCTCATTTTCCCTCCTCTCCCATTGAAATTAAATTTTTTCTTTTTTTTTTTTTATTTTTTTTTTTTTTTTTTTTTTTTTTCTTTTTTTTTGTTTTTTTTTTTTTTCCTTTTTTTTTTCTTTTTTTTATTTTTTTTTTTTTTTTTTTTTTTTTTTTTTTTTTTTTTATTTTTTTTTTTTTTTGGTTTTTTATTTTTTTTTTTTTTTTATTTGTTATTTTTTTTGTGTTTTTTTTAGTTTTTTTTTTTTTTTTTTTTTTTTTTTATTTGGTTATTTTTAAAATTTTTTTTTTTTTCTTTGGTTTTTTTTTTTTTTTTTTTTTTTTATTCATCTTTATTTTATTAAATTTCTCAGTATTTGTTCCTATTTAATTGGCCCTCTCCTTTCTTTTTACCTCCGTTTGCTCCCTCTCCTCCTCGTCTGTTTCAGTCTTCATTTTAATTTTCCGCTTATCTTTTTTTTCGTCTCATTTGTAACTCAATTCCTCTCCTGTCCTCTCTTTCCTTTTTTTCATCCACTTCTCTCTCACCTCTCTTTTCCCTAATTTCGGTTCTCTCTCGTCCAGTCATCTTTCTGTTTTTGCTTTTTCTATTGTGTATTTCTTGTATTTTACATTTTGTATCTTTCATGTACCCCTGCTTCCTGTATTCTCCAAGCCCCCCCCGTCATACTCTCTGCTCTCCTCGGGCTCCTTCTCTTCTCTC
>NW_020868967.1:198536-201036 GCF_003789085.1 Penaeus vannamei
GCCGCTTGTTGATTCCAAAATCGCATTGTCTTCAAAATGGAAACTTCGCTGGACGTCTGGAGCGCAAAATTACATCACGACCACGATGTGTTGCAAGTGTGACGTCAGCACAATATGTCACAACTGATGCAATTGGACGCAACTTTTGCGGCCATCAGTATGGTCCGCGGCGACTGAATAATTTCCTCTGACCTTGTCCGACGTGGGCCTGGATATCATTTTTTGTCTGACTTCAATCCGATTTTGTAGTTCACACCGCGTGCAACAATGAACAGCGCCGCACTTGGACTGCGGCTCGGCTGCCGCGGCACGTTCAGCAGCGTGCATGCGGCGCCGCCCGACATCATCCTCATTCCTCGGGGCCTGTCGCGCCACGCACCGTGTTGTTTGTCGCGAGTAATCGTGAGGCGCGTGACTGCCGTGACTGCATGTTCCAATTTCTTGGCAGTTTCCCAGACGATGACAAAAGCGCCATCACGGCCCTTGCTCCGACCCCGCGGCAAGGGAAATGGCTTTTCTCGAGGCTTCCGTGACTGCTAGGCTTTGGGGAATGTTTAAGACAACCTCCGCGCTATTTTCACCATCATCACTGTGTTTCTTTTTATTCACTCTTTGTCTTTGTCCACAATCATAGTCATCCTTATCATCCTCTTCCTCTCCTTCCTCGTCATCGTCCTCCCACTCCTCTTCATATTCCTCTTCCTCCTCCTCCTCCTCCCTTCTCCCCTCCTCTTCCCCCTCCTCCGCCCTTCATCTTCCTCCTCCTCCTCCCTTCCCCCTCCTCTCCCTCTTCCTCCCTTCCCCCTCCTCTCCTCCTCTCTTTTCCCCTCCTCCCCTTTCCCCCCTTTCCACCCTTCCCTCCCTAGTACTACACCTAACCCGAGGCTAATAGGCTCACAACCCAATTGTATGTTTATTATTCCCTTGTTGTTTATCACCTTCTGTACCAACCTGTGGCTTTATCCTCACCCCTCCCAAGAGCAGAGGCAATACCGCCTCTACACCTACCAACATAAGGACCAGAATCCCTTCCCCCCCTCTTTCCCATTCATTTCCTCCCCGTTTCTCTAAACATTTCCAAATGATTAAAAGTTGATTACGTCATTAGCCAACAATAGAGACAAACAGGGTGTTAAAGGCATTGTGTCCGTTGCCTTGCATTGACGCGCGCAGAAAGGGTGAGTGATCGGCTCCGTTGAAGCGTCAGGGAAAAGGGGCCGGGGTGCGGGGGAGCGGGGGTGGGGGGGGGGGGGGGGTCCGGGCTATTGGCGGATTGGCTCGGTCCTGCTGGGGAGGTTTGTGCCATTTTGCGTGTTTTTTGTATGTTTTGTGTGTGCGTGTGTGTAATTGTAGATTATTTGGGTTTGGTTTATATTTATCACTTTTGTTGGTGGGGTTATTATTGCTGGTGTTATCATTAGTTCTAGTTAATGCTGGTATTATTATTGTTGCTATATATGGGTTACAGTTGTGTTTAGTCCTTTAGTTTCTTTATGTTCATCTACCCTATGTTCTGTTTTCTTCCCCTCACATTCGTTTCCCCTTAGCCCGTGTTCTTTTCCTCTGGCCCCTCCAGCTGTGTTTTTAGCGAGGGGAGAAACAGCAGCCGTATCGAAAACTCCGCTGTTAATCATGAAATCATATGCAATTACACCTTACTAGCCTTTTGTAGTTTTCCCTCAAAAGTTTTTCCTAGCGGATAGTTAAATAGATTAATTAATACACAAATCAACCGATGAATTAATAGATAGATAAGCAAATTAAGTCAGGAGTCAATGCCAAGTTAAGAGAGGGAAGTATGCTTGATAAGTGAAATGTGGCTGCGCGGCCGTAGAGTTTTGTCACCGCGTCGCCAGCTGACTGAAGCCCCGGATGGAGACTGCATCATTGGAGAGCAAAGGAACTGGTGAATGAAAAGGGACTTGCAGCCTGGAGAAACACGAACGCTATTTTTGATTTGGATAATTGATTTACGTCATTTATTCCAGACTTTGTTTAGTATGCTTTCGGGGAGATAGGATAGAATTGGTATGTCCTGTCAGGATTTGATTAAAGATATCTGTCTGTTTAAATCAGTTATTGTGCGGTTTACGTGTGAAGGTATTAGCTTTAGTGTGCAAAAGGAAAAGTGTCTGTGTGTGTGTGTGTGTATGTGTGTGTTTATGTGAGTGTGTGTGAGTGTGTATATGTGTATGTCTGTGTTTTTGTGTGTGTGTATATATATCAATAAGTATACGTATACAGACGTACATATATATGTATATATATAATATATATATATATATATATATATATATATATACATATATACATACATACATACGATGATATGGATATGAATATACACATACATATGTATGTACACAAACATGATATGAATATATATATATATATATATATATATATATATATATATATATATGTATATATATATATTGTATGTATATATATATATATATATATATATATATATATATATATATATATATATATATATACA
>NW_020868967.1:208536-216036 GCF_003789085.1 Penaeus vannamei
GGGAACATTTGATAAAAAAAAAAAAAAAAAGTTATGTTGAGAGAGAAAGGTATGATAGATTGAATGTTATATGCAGATATATGTGATATTCAAGTAGATAGATAGCTGTAGATAGATAGATAGACACTGAGGCAGATATAGATGGATAGAGGTAGAGACTATTAGATAGGTAGATTGGGAGATTAGAATAAAGATGATAATGATAATGATAACAATACTGATGATAATGATAAAAATAATGGTAATTATAATAATAACAATAATGGTGATAATAACAATGGTTATGATAATAATAATGATAATGATAATAATAATAGTGATAACAACAACAACAACAAAAACAACAACAATAATAATAATAATAATAATCATGATAATGATGAAATACCTTGATAATGATAATGATAATAAAAATGATAATGATAATAATAGTAATAATGATAAAAGCAGTAATGATAATAATGATAATAATAGCCATAATAATAATGATCACTAGAAGCACCGGGAGAGCGCATACCTCCGCCAAGCCAATAGAATCACTGATACACTAAAAAAAAAAAAAAAAAAAAAAAAAAAATCACACTGGAAAAACTACATTAAAATAGTCTTTCTCAAGTACACAGATGACGTCAGCAAAGTTACCCTCCTTGGCGGATGTGATAAAGTTACTTAAGATAAAGTTAATGATAATAATAGTATCAGATGTAATCATTTAAAAAAATAATAATAATAAAATAAGAAATCCTGAATCCGGGTCCTGTTTCTGATCATCAACAAAATTCAATTAAATCTAATTGGGTTTGGCTGACACATCTCTGGTTATAATTTCATTGAATATCTTTTTATAACTTTTTGAGTTCCTTTTTTGCAATATTGGTAACTTATACAATTATTTTTAAGAATCCTGGATCCGGTTCATAATCCAGACCACAATCAAATTTAATGGAATCTAAATTAGGTGAGATACAAAGAAAAAAAAAAAATATAAAAGTCTGTTTATAACTTTTTTTTTATTATTCTAACAAACTAATAAATATTCGAATCGCTACCAAAATTAAATGGAATTTAGTTAGGCTAAGACGCACCTCTGGTAAATATTTCAAAAAAAAAAATATTCATAACTTTTTGAGTTATTTTGCTAACCAACGAACAAACAAATTAACTAACTAACCAATGGATAATAATAACAGAAAAAAATTATAATGATATTAATAGTAATAACGATGATGTTACTAATAATGATGATAATACTAATAATGATGATAATACTAATAATGATAATATAAATAATATATGAATGATAATATATGATAATAACAATAATAATAAAAAATGTAGAAATAATAATGATAAGAGCAACAATGATGATGATACTAATAAAAATAAAAATAAATATGATAATAAAATAATGATGTCAATCATGATGATAATAATGATTTAACGATAACTATCATCATCAATATCACCATCATTACCATTACTATCACCATCAATTTAATCCTCATTACCATCAATTCCCTCTTATCCATTTTATCTATCCACTTAGTTACTCCCTTATTTATCTCTTCCAAATCAGCAGACGTATCAAAACACATCAGACACGAATATAAAATGAATCTTAAAGAAGACATTTCGGAAATGACTCGGAATTAGTGTGTTCTCGGAAGACGTCAGTTGGAGATGCCGTCTAATGGGTTCCTGTGGGAGTTGATGTCTCGGGCTTCTGAGGATCAGGGTTAGGATAAGGTGCTTATTTGCTGCTTTACTTTCAGACGTATCAGGGAGATAACATGTTGATATTATGTATAATATATAATAATATTTATGTTATATGAATAATATATATATATAATATATAGTATATATAGATATATATATATATATATATATATATATATATATATATATATTATATATTATATATAGTATTTATATATATTATATATTGTGTGTGTATATCAGGTATATTAGTATATATATATATATATATGTATATATATGTGAGTATAGTATATACGTAAGATATGTAGCACAGTAATGTATATATAATATATATAAATACATATAGTATATATTATATATATATCGTAATATAAATATATATTATATATATATAGGTATAAATGATATATACTATATATAATTATATATATCGACATAACACATACATATATATATATAATATATATATATATTAATATATATAGTATATATATATATAGTATATATATTTAAACAATACACAACAATACTAATATATGAGTAATAGTATATACACGTGATGACTAACTATATATATATATTATATATATATATATAATATATATCACATATATATATAATATAGTATTATATATATACGTTTGATATATGTAAGTATAGTTAGTGATTGATATTATAATTGTATATATATATGTATGTATGATATGAGTTTGGGTATAGGTTGAGTTATTAGTATGAGTATATATAAATATAGCTGATATATAGATATATAGGTTGAGTACATATTATAGTATAGAGTCACATAAACATACATAAGAGATCATATGACATGGAATTGTCATAATTCTAAAGAGAGATTTCCAGATTGGTCACGTGATTATGAGAAATGAAAATCAACACCAGAGCGCAGTGAGGGGTTTATATGTTAGCAATAAACGACAGACGAGCCAATTGCGTGGTTTTTCTTCTCAGTTGATCTTCGAGACAATTTTTGTGTGTGTTTACTTTGTACGGCGTTTTGAAAGTTAGGCGTAATTCAGTGCCGCAAGTTTGAAATAAGGAAATAAAGTTCTAATAATGCTTGTTTGCGAGTTGCGTCACACTGTCAACGCTGGTCGATTTATGATGATTGAGTGGTTTATGAAAAGGTTGATAAGGTCGAATTCCCTAGTTTAGTATTGTGATAGAAAAGTCTACACTATATACAATTTTTTTTCTAATATTTACAGATTGTTAAATTTGAGGCAGATTTCCATAGCCATCAAAGATTCATATATTACGAGAGAGAATTGATGACGTGTTAGAATTCCATAAGTACAATTTATTGTGATATAGTCGATAACTTATACAATAGTTCTTATTTCTTTGTTAATGAGCGAAATTGTAGTAAAAAACTGATACAGGGTGTAGAGTTCCTTATCATAGATTTGTGATAAAGACGCTCTTACTATCACCGAGCTATCTTTATTTTATTATGTTTTGTAAAGATGAAGATGTAGGAATTCTATCTTACAGCTATTGTGATAGAAAACTCAGCGTATAGCATCGTGACTTGAAGACTCTTATATTATTGTGCTGTGTATTTCTTGACGATTAACAGGTAACATTTAAAAAAATGATGAAGAGGGTATGTATTCCATAGCATTAGCTATAGCGTGAGGTAGAGAAACTTATGAGTCATAGAACATGTAATTTCATCGAGTCTGTAAAGATGTGGCATTATATTGGAACAAGGTAGAAATCTACAATATAGTAAAGTGGCTTAGAGTGACGAGCTCCTCTCATATTTCTTTATATTTTATAGGTTGCTATTAAAATTGAAACACGTTTGGAAATCTTACAATATAGGAAAGTAGTGAAAACTGTACATGTTATTTCTTATATTCTAGCAGGTTTGAGATAAATTGCAGACACGCGGAGTCAGAAATGCGTGAGCAATATATAAGTAATGTGACAGAAATCCCTATATTATACATGTTATTTCTTAACTTAAAGCTTATGTAGAATTGATAGAGCGTAGGTATTCGTGTATCGTGTAGTAGAGAGAGTTAGTGTGAATAGTTGTGGATGTTCCCTCTCGGTTAGAGATAGATGTATAATGTGACTGAGATGTATAGATGATACCCTATTTAAAAACCCCAAGTGAAGGGAGAAGAAAAACGGTGGGAGAGAGTATGAGTGAAGAGAGAGAGGGAGAGAGGAGAGAAGTGATTGGAGAGAAAGGAGGGAGGGAAGGGGCAGCGTGTGAAGCGGAAGGATGGAAGGGTTGGTATTTAGGAAGTCAGGAATGTGAGTAGAGGTTGCGAGACGCCGAGAGCGGAAAGGTATGAGAGAGAGGAGAGGGTGGATGGTTGCTGCGTGAGAGAAGTGTGAAAAGTGCATCAGGGAGGGAGGAGAAGCGGTGAGAGGAGACGAGGAGGAGAGTGAGAGAGGAAGGATGAGAGGAACGACACGGGACAGAGCGAACAGACATGAGAGAGACGGATGAGACAGAGACAGAGTGAGGTGAGGGTGAGTGAGGTGAGTGAGAGAGAGAGGGATGATGACAGGTGCTGGGGGGTTGGGCGGGTGGTGTGTTTGAAGGAGGGGCGAGGGAGGTGTGGTGAAGCGGGAGGTGGGGCGGGATAGATGTCAGAGGGCANTCTCTCTCTCACTTTTTTCTTCTCTTTCTTCCTCTCTTTCCCTCTTTCCTTCTCTCTCTCCCTTCTTTCCTCTTCCCTCTCTCTCTTTTCTCTTCCCTCTCTTCTCCTTCTCTTTCCCTCTTTCCCCTCTCTTTCCCTCTCTCTCTCTTTCTCTATCTCTCTTCTCTCTTTCCCTCCCTTCCTCCTCTCTCCCCTCTCTCTCTCTCTCTCTCTCTCTCCTCTCTCTCTCTCTCTCTCTCTCTCTCTCTCTCTCTCTCTCTCTCTCTCTCTCTCTCTCTCTCTCTCTCTCTCTCTCTCTCTCTCTCTCTCTCTCCCTCTGTGTGTGTGTGTGTTTATGTATATTAATATATATATATATATATATATATATATATATATATATATATTATATATTTTATATATATATATTATATATATATTATATATATATATATGTATATATTAATATGTATATATATATATAATATATTATATATATATATATATATATATATATATATATATAATAATATATATAAAATATATAATATATATATATATATATATTATAATATTATATATATATATATATATATTATATATATATGTGTGTGTGTGTGTGTGTGTGTGGTGTGTGTGGTGTGTGTGTTGTGTGTGTGTGTGTGTGTTTGTGTGTGGTATGTACACAAACAACACACACACACACAACAGTAGACACTACCTTCCTCCCATTGCCGACGCCATAGGGTCGGGGCAGCCTCTTCACGCGCGCAGTTGCCCTCCCGTCTTTCTCCAGCTGACGTCGGGGCGGCGTCCTACCGCTTGCGAGGAGATCCTCACCCGCGCGGCGCCCACTCAACGGTGGCGGCGACGTGAAGGAGGGACTCGGAGACTGCACGGTGTACCCTGAAAGGGAAGAAGAGGAGAGGAGGAGGATAGGGGGAATAATGGGGGGGGATTAGAAGGAATTGGGTGAGAAAAGGAGAGGAGGAGGATAGGGGGAATAATGGGGGGGAGATTAGAAGGAATTGGGTGAGAAAAGGAGAGGAGGAGGATAGGGGGAATAAGGGGGTGGGGATTAGAAGGAATTGGGTGAGAAAAGGAAGAAGAAGAAAGGAAATTAGGAAAGGGGGGAGAAGGGAGAGGAGGAGATGGGAGGAAAGGAAGAAAGGAAGGACATGGGACAGGAAAGAGCGGAAGAGTGGTAGGAGAGAAGGAAAGGGAGGAACTAAGAGGATTAAAGATTAAAGGAAGGGGAGAAAGAAGACAGCGATAAGGGATTGTAGAAGGAGAAGGAAGAGAATGAAGAAAGGATGAGTAGAAGGCTCAGAAAGGGAAGGATAAAGAGGGAACTGGTGCCGCAGGAAGATAAAAGGAGGAAGAGGCGAGAAGAGTTGAAACAGAATGGAATAAAGGAAAGAAGCGGAATAGTCAGTGATAGTGAGGAAAATGTAAAGGGCATGAAAGTTAATGAAAGAGAATATATGAAGTGTGCAGGCGATGAAGGGAAATAAAGGGAAAAGAGGGAAAGAGAAAAGAATTTAGACAGGAGAAAATATAGACGAAAGTGTTGAGAGAGAGAGTGAGTGTGAGAGAGATGAAGAGAGAGAGAGTGTGTGTGTGTGTGAGAGAGAGAGAGAGAGGGAAACAAAAATAGCTGATGGAGTAGGGGTGCGTGACGTCAGAACTAATCTTGCTAATAGATTGAATTTAAATATCTGCTCCTTAATTAAACTCCTTCACCTCCCTTGGATATTTTCTTGCATCTTTCCATGTCTGGCGCGACCGGGGAAAGGTGAGTTTCCAAAAATATATTTCATTCTCTCGGTGTGTTTATATTTATATTTTTGCGTTTAGTTTGCGATAGTTGTACATGAATGTGCATCTGCGTCTGTGCTTACATATATATATATATATATATATATATATATATATATATATATATATATATATATATATATATATATTGTGTTTTTATTTTGTCTCTCTCTCGCTCTCTTCTCTGACTCTGCTCTCTCTCTCTCTCTCTCTCTCTCTCTCTCTCTCTCTCTCTCTCTCTCTCTCTCTCTCTCTCTCTCTCTCTCTCTCTCTCTCTCTCACACACACACACACACACACACACACACACACACACACACACACACACACACAACACACACACACACACACACAACACACACATACACATACACACAATGTTTTGCCGTCCTCGAATTACCTCTGTCGAACCTCTCTCTTGCTCTTTGTCTTCACCCCCCCCCCCCGCTCCCCTCTACCTCCCCCGCACCATTCATCAGGCTCATTCATCTCCTCCATCTCTGTAGCAGACCCCCTCTTACCCCCCCCCCTTCAGCTTCAGCTTCTCCCTTCTCGCCCCCTCACCTTCTTACCGCCCCCCCCCTCTCCCTCCCCTTCTTGCGTTACGTTCGCTGATGTTGGACCGTTCTCTGACGTTTGATGCTGCCTATGTGCCGCTGGCTTTAACATACTAATGCATATCACGTGGGACTCTCGTCAGCTTCGTCGATTTTTGCAGATTCAGACACAGACGTGCACACCCACACCACGTAATATACACTCACTAATCGGTTTACTTTATTTATAGTTGTAAATACTTGCTTGAATGTTTAGCGTGTGATCATAGGTATTAACATTCATTGTTTTTTTCATATTTCAGGTAAGTACTACGAAGGAGCGACAAACTATATTGATTTCGTAAGTAAACATATATGAAAATGTTATTTATTTAAGGTTATAACAATAAAATTGTGTTCATATCACTATTAGATTATTGAAAAGCTTTATATGAATTAATAAATCCGCTTAACCGGGTCGGCCTCCAGGATGGTTTCGGTTTGGAATAGTTTCCCTTGCCTGGCGATGCGTTTTTTGTGGTGAGATATGATTTAATCCACTTTTCGTTACAAGGCAAACGGGAGTAATTCATCAACATAACACTGGCTCGAGCATAGATTTAATGAAAATGTTATTTTGTCACTCGCAAATTTTGCAAAACATATTGTGTAAATTCCTATAGATACAAGTGCACATACTTGACGTGTAGGTAAAGTATATATGCTCCATAAACCATCTAACAGGAGATAGTTACGCACAGGTAAGGGTGGGGCGTTGAGGCGGGGCCCAGCAGACAGGTATG
>NW_020868968.1:0-5000 GCF_003789085.1 Penaeus vannamei
TAATAGTATGTATTATACTAATATACTACTATATATATATTATATCTTATTAATATACTATAAAAGTACACACAACACACACTACCCACCCACCTCCACACACAGCACACACACACACACACACCCTCCCTGTCCCCCTACACAGCACACACACACACACACAACACACATCACCACACACATCACACACATATATATAATATAAATAAATATTATATATATATATATAATATGATATAACTATATATTATATATAGTATAATATATATAGAGAGATGAGGAGGAGAGAGAGGAGAGAGAGAGAGAGAGAGGAAGAGTAATGAGATGAGAGAGAGAGAGAAGAGAAAGAGAGAGGAGAGAGAAGAGATAAGAGAGAGAGAGAGCGAAGAGAGAGAGAAAGAGAGAGAGAGAGAGGAGAATAGAGGAGAGAAGAGAAGAGAAAGAAAGAAAGAAAGAAAGAAAAGAGAGACGACAAGCAGAGAGAGAGAGAAAGCCAAAGAAAGAGAAAGAGAGATAGAGTGAGCAGCGAGTAATAAAAAAGAGAAACAGAAACAGAGAAAGAGACAAGTGGTGAACAAACAGGAGACGTGAGAGAACAAGCAAAGACAGAAACAGTAAAAAAAAAAAAAAAAAAAAAAAAAAAAAAAAAAAAAAAAAAAAAAGCATCATAGCACCTATATAATGGCACTTTTAATGTGGCACTCTTATCAGTAGATAAGGCCTCACCATGTGTTTCTCTCATACATGCTTTAGGTTTTCTGATAAGGACAATTGTCTATACCTGTAAGGCTCCAATAAATTTTTTTTGTTTTTTTTTTTTGCTTTTTTTTTTTAACTAGTTTTTTGTTAGTTTATTGTTTTTCTTTCTTAAGTTAGACTAGATAATGGTTACGAAATGAGGTTTTATTTTTCGCTGTATATTTTAAAGATAAAGACTTTTTTCTCGAAAAAACAAGAACAATAATAATTATAACAAGAACAATGAATACTGATAAAAGATAATAACAATTAACATTAAAACCAATGAGGACATTATAGCAATAAATGAAAATAAGAAAAAAGAAAACTCATAGACTCAACCAACAACAAAAAAAAGGAAAAGAAAGACAAAAAGAAAGAAAAAAAAAAGATTGCTTCTTGACCCTGAGCGAAGAGAGGAAAGAGAAGGCCAACGCGAGTTTCAGGAAGTACTTCTTAGTCTTCATAAAAGAATAAGAAAGAGTGAATAGGAAAAAAAATGGTTTTGGTATGCTGGTTATTCCTTGCTTGGTTGAGGAAATAGGGTGGTATTGGGAGAGAGCGAGAGAAAGGAAGGAAGGAAGAAGAGAGATGAAGGTTTGATAGATAGATAGATAGGTAGGTAGAAGAGAGAGAGAGAGAGAGAGAGAAGAGAAGCAGAGAAGAGAGAGAAGGAGAGAGACGAGAGAGAGAGAGAGAGAGAGATGAGAGTGAGAGAGAGAGAGAGAGAGAAAGAGAGGAGAGAGAGAGAGAAGAAGAGAGAGAGAGAAAAGCGTGGAGAGAGAGAGAGAGAGAGAGAGAGAGAGAGAGAGAGAGAGAGAGAGAGAGAAGAGAGAGAAAGAGAGAGAGAGAGAGAGAGAGAAGAAAGAACGGACGGGAGCCGTGATACCACTCAGCGCTGAGCGAGGGACGGAGGAAAAGCAAAGGAGCAGCAGTACGTACAAGTCTTGTGAGCGCAGAGAGAGCAGAGAGGAAGAGATCAGACGAGAGAGATCTCAGAGAGATGAGAAGACAGCCATAGAGACAAAAAAAAAAAAAAAAAAATATAAAAAAAGAGCCCGAATTAAGGAATGGAGATTACAGGGGGTTGGGGACACCCTACCTCCCATCCCCAACTCAGCCATGCATATTCCCCAAGCAGTTCTTGCAAAACTAATTGATTCCCGAAGCGCATTTCAGCCAAAGGGGAAGCTTATAGAACATGGCGTCAGGCACTGAACTCTTTGCATGATCATATACCTTTTTTGTTTCTTCTCTTTTATTCTCCAATTTCTCCTCTTTCCGCCCCTCCTTCTTCGTAACCCTTTTACAGGATTAGAGTCCGGATAGAAGGGCCGGTCAAGGAAAGCACTCCGGATTAACGAAGCTTCGAAAAAGGTCCGAAAAAGCGAATCCCGGAAAATTGAGAGATTATCCGTACCGCCTGTCAAGCGTCGTTGCAATCAGCTGGTTTCCGCGAGTCTTTCCAAGACATGACAGGTGACAAAGGGCGGGAGGCGGTATGACAGGCAGGAGATGACAGGAGAAGAGTCCTCGTGCGCGTCAACATAGCGTGAGAGTCGAGGTACCGATAACTGACTGGTTCGGAGTATCGACCGTCGTGGGAACTTTGGCGTTTGCGTGAGTTAGTCGCTCTGGTGGTGCGGTTGTGATGGAGATTGGGAACTTTGGGGAGGGAGGTCAGTCGCTCTTGGAGGCAGCGGTTCTGTGCATGGGGAAAGGAGGGTGAGGGGGAGAGAGGGAGAAAGGGAAGGATGGAGCGGGAGAGGTGAGGAGAGAGGGAATGAAAAGAAACAGGGCGGTTGAGGGAGAGAGGGAAAAGGGAGGGATGGAGAGAGAGAGAGAGAGAAGGAGGAGTGGAGAATGGTTGATGCGAGAGGGAGAAAGGAGGGAGCTCAACCCGGAGGAGCGGTTGAGGGGAGAAAAAGGAGGGAGAAGGGTGAGAGAGAGAGAGGATGGAGAGAGAGAACGGGACCGATGGAGAGAGAGAAAAAAGAGGGAGGGATGGAGAGAGAAGAGAGAGAGAAGGAGGGAGGAGCGGAGCGGCCTTAGTGAGACGAAATGGAGGGAAAGGAGAGAAGAGGAGGGAGAGCGGGGGAGGAGGGAGAGATGGAAAGAGAGAGAGGGGGAAAGACAACGAGGGCCCGATTGAGACAGAGAGAGAGAAAAAGATGGAGGCATGGAGAGAGAGAGAGAGAGAGAGAGAGAGAGAGAGAGAGAGAGAGAGAGAGAGAGAGAGAGAGAGAGAGAGGTATGGAAAGATAACGGGACCGATTGAGAGAAAGAGAAGGAGGGAGGGATGGAGAGAGAGAGGAAGAGAGAGGAGAGGAGAGATGGAGGGATGGAGGGAGAGAGAGAGCTATGGAAAGAGAACGGGACCGATTGAGAGAGAGAAAGAGGGAGGGATAGAGAATGAGAGAGGGGGAAAGAGAGTGTGGCCGATTGAGAGAGAGAAACAGGGAGGGATGGAGAGAAAGAAAGAGGGAGAGAGAGAGGAAAGGAAAGGAAAGCATGGATAATTGGGAGATAGAGACAGAAAGAGAGAGAAAGCTTAAAGAAAACCATGAGTAATTGGGTGAGAGAGAGAGAAAGAGAGAGAGAGGGAATTTAATTTTCATGTTAATTGCATTTACGACAACCATTATGAATGATAAAAATCATGACAGCAATAAAGATAAAGATAATAGATCCCTAAGAACAATACATAACAGGAAAGAAAGCAAAAATTCAATTAAAGACAAGAAAAGGAAATACAAACAGATAGACAAATAGATAGACAAATAAGTGAAGAGATAGACAACTAAACTAAACTAAAAGATAAGCAATCATGTTGATAAGAATCTCATAAAGCTGATAGGCAAACCATACGAATAAACAAAACGAAAAGGGTGATAAAGATACGGAATTAAAAAAAAAGGAAAAACGCATTATTTATTATGTCTCTGATCTCGCTTCTTCCTATACGTTATACCAAGCAATACACATTGACATAGACGGGTATAAAAGAGGTTGATGGAATACCAGTACGACACACTTTCATCTGGTCGATACAAACGGTATATTATTACAGAGTACTGAACATGAAGCACAAAAAAAGGTTCTGATGTTAAGTAGTACGTTCTGCTGCTTATACATCATCCTATTTCTGGAAAAGGGAATGTAATTTATAATACTGATTCGAACAATGTACTGTATGTAGGGCAGCTTTCGTGTAGGAAAATGGAGACAGGTAAAAATGTGCTGAGGGTTAGGCAGAGGGGAATGTTGGTAGATGGATAGATGGGTAAGTGGAAGGATAGATGGATGTGGAAAGGTAGGTGGATGATAATGTGTGTACGTAGTGTATGGGTAAATAGATGTTAGGCAGGTGGAAGAGAGAGAGAAAGAGAAAAAGTGAGTGAGAGAGAGAGAGGAGAGAGAGAGAGAGAGAAGAGAGAGAGAGAGAGAGAGAGAGAGAGAGAGAGAGAGAGAGAGAGAGAGAGAAGAGAGAGAGAGAGAGAGAGAGAGAGAGAGAAGCAGACACACACACAAAATGAAAGCAACACAAAAGCAAAAAAAAAGACTGAATAAGAAAGCAGTAAGCCAGACATACAGACAAACAAAACCAGAGAAGCCAGGAAGAGAAAGCAAGAGACAGACCCAAAAATAGAAAGAGAGAACACAAAGAGACAGAAGATGGCGCGCAACACAAACACCATAAGGAAGCCACGCCGAGTACCTCTCGACCCAGAAAAGCACGCGTAGATGACAGCTGTTTGGCATAAGGCGTCGACACGGGAGTAAATAATGAATAAATTAGTGCAGTGACCTCAATACGGCTTTAGATGGCAACAGGAACATTGTTGCAATCATGAAATAAAAAGTCGATGGTCATCTTTATTGTTTGTTTGTTTATGTCTAATTGAGATGTTTTTTTTTTTTTAGCATTTTTCTTAACTGATAAAACATCTTTATTGTCTGTTTGTTATATTTAATGGAGATTATTTTTTAAGCATTTTTCTTAACTTGAGTCTCTTGTGATAAGAACTCAAAATGAATAGATTCATTCTAAAATAAAATAGATTTTTTATAATGATAATACTGTTGACAAAATGATGATGGTGATGATAGTGATAAGGATAATGAAAGTAATGATAATGATAACAATAACAATAACGATAATTATGGCATCATTCATAATAAAAATCTCGGAGAACCAATGGTGTGATAATGTTGATACTAGTAGTAGTTTTAATACTGATATAATATTGATAGTAGTAATT
>NW_020868968.1:10000-20000 GCF_003789085.1 Penaeus vannamei
ACACACACACACACACACACACACACACACACACACACACACACACACACACACACACACACACATATATATATATATATATATATATATATATATATATATATATATATATATGTGTGTGTGTGTGTGTGTGTGTGTGTGTGTGTGTGTGTGTGTGTGTGTGTGTGTGTGTATCTGTGTGTTTGCTTGCAACTATGTTTGTATATAAATATAACTGTATGAACTCTTTTTGTCTGACTGCGTGCATAAAGCTGCATATGTCTGCGTGTGTGTGCTTGTTTACATCCACGGTGCTTGCATGGATAATTGCAGCTTATAAAAACGAAACAGTAAAGAGATAATAGAAAAAGAAAAAAAAAAGAAATCCATTTTGTTGTGCTCGTTAGAGATAACTTGCCTCTGTTTATTCTTGTGTTTTTTTTTAAATATTTTTTCGTCTTCTTTATTGCTTCTCTTTCTCTTTTCTTCTTCCATTTCTCTTTTCTTCTTCCAATTCTCTTTTCTTCTTTCAATTTTCTTTTTTCTTCTATTTCTCTCTTTTCTTTTTTTTCCATTTCTCTCTTTTCCTTTCTTTTTCATTTGCTTTCGGAAAGTTTAATCTTTTATGCTTGGAACAATTTGATGACTAAGATGGCGATGACTCACTGGAACAACTACGGTTAGCATTTTGTATTTTAGAGTGAATTGATTATATAGATATCGATTCAGAAAACGTAATTTTGTGATAAGATTTACAGGCTACTGAATACTGAACACACACACAAACACACACACACATACACACACACACACGCACACACACACATATATATATATATATATATGTGTGTGTGTGTGTGTGTGTGTGTGTGTGTGTGTGTGTGTGTGTGTGTGTGTGTGTGTGTGTGTGTGTGTGTGTGTAAATTCACAATAAAAGGATGGATTCAATAAACGATTATAGACTTAACTTTATTTCAAAATTCATAACTGAGCAAACTGTAACACAAAATATTACAAAACTCCAACACAGAACCCATGATTTCGCTTAGAGCAAAAATAACAAACAGGTTTTCCACTTGAATAAAAATAAGATGAACAGACCCAGATATTGCAAGAAGGAAAAAAAATGTTGACTTCAAAGAATAATATTTCCCCGAGTTCATGACGTTATGTTTCGAACTTCCATTATATATATAGATATACATATATACCTGGAGACGAAACGTAACAGTGATCTATAACTTCCAGTGTCAAAATAATTCTTCCTGGAGTTACATGTACAACTAAGCAGAAAAAATATCGTAAGAAAATCATGCTAAACATTCTGACACAATCAACGATGCTTTTTGAGATTTAGTTGTTAAAGCTACGAAATTGTTGGTATCCCTGATTACCTCAACTACTTTTGGGTATGTGTAGCTTATCTGAATACTGCAAGGCATATTAATCATTTCTTACGCGAATAAAATCATCATCTCACAGTGAATCTATATGAATTCCAGAACGACAATTCGAGACATGAATCAGAACGGAACAAAATTCGAAACTCAATCTACAAACCCTTCTGTAACATAAGTTTCTGTTCGTTATTGAATGCTTCGAAACAAAATACAAACCCTTCTGTAACATAAGTTTCTGTTCGTTATTGAATGTTTCGAAACAAAATACAAACCCTTCTGTAACACAAGTTTCTGTTCGTTATTGAATGCTTCGAAACAAAATACAAACCCTTCTATAACAAAAGTTTCTGTTCGTTATTGAATGCTTCGACACCCCTCATAACGATACTTTTCTGTGTAGCGCTCTCTCTCTCTCTCTACACTTCTGACCACTTTAACCCTCCTGTAACAACTAGGTATCTGTGTACTTATACATTTTATCTATTTATATAAGTAGGCATGAATGTATACTGTGTATACATGCATGTATATATATAATGTTCTTAGCATAAAACATTTCTTCATTAAATATAACAAGAAAAAGCTATATTATAAACAGAGACTGATAGTTCAGATTTAAATTTCACACAAAAAAATAATTTTCATATACAATCGACATTTATTATAATATATATTATAAAGATCTGGAAATAAATATAGACATACAAGATACAAATTCCATATAAACTGCACAACGAAAATCTCAATAAAAAAAAAAAGACAAGATACAGTATCAGTGGAAGATTCGATGCTGGAGATAAGGAGACGCGGGATCAGGCGACCAAACGCGTGTTGTTATTGTCATACGAGGCCAGTATTCCGTGTTGTCAGTGCCAGTTAGTGCCAGTTGGTGCCAGCATCCAGTACGTCTCGGATGCCGCTGAGAATCTGTCTCTTAAGTGGTGTCGAAAGTGTCTCAGCTTTGGTTCTTCTTGGGTTGGTGGTTGTCTCGGGTGAGTAGAGAGTTGGTTGGTTTAAAATGGGGTTGAAGTTTGATTGTGTGAGGTTTAGGGGTTTAGTTGATTGCTTGTAAGGAACGAAGCGAAGACGTTGTAAGTGATGATTATTTTTTTAATATTGTAAATATTATTTTTTTTTATTGTAAATCATTATTTTTTAATATTGTAAATCATTATTTTTTAAAATATTGTAAATCATTATTTTTTAATATTGTAAATCATTATTTTTTTATATTGTAAATCATTATTTTTTTAATATTGTAAATCATTATTTTTTTTAAATATTGTAAATCATTATTTTTTATATTGTAAATCATTATTTTTTTAATATTGTAAATCATTATTTTTTAAATATTGTAGTAGTTTTCTCTCTTTACCCGGACAGATCTACAATATCTCAGTTGAAAGAAAAGCCAAGAGAACGTTCATTATTTTTTTTCCAACTTCGTCTTCCACTCTTACGGCGATGACGAAAGCAATCCTGGCCCTCCACGCCTTCGTCCTGGCGCTGGCCACCTCCTCGGCGCCCTCGACCTTCCCCCCGACAAGGCGTCGACCAGGGGGGCGAGGCTGTCATCAAGAACTGCTCGACGGTCTGCCTCCCCTTCCTGGCCAACGCCTTCGTGTACTGCTTCGGCGACGCGAGGGAGAAGCCCCACCTCCGCCAGGTCGTGTGGACGGACCCCCAGGGCCAGGACGTCCTCCCCTGGGCGCCCGGGAGACACGCCTTCGTCCTCGGGAACAACTCCTTCCTCTCCCACTCGTACCTCGTCTTCCGGGACTTCAACGTCACCCTCGAAGGGACGTACTGGTGCTCGGTCGTCGCGAACGGTTCCTCGGCGGGTCGAGCCTCGATTCGAATCCTGGTCTCGAGCTCGGACGAAACCTCGAGCCTTCAGTGCCAGTGCGAGCTCGGAGCTTCGTCTCGGAGCGTGCGAAGAGCGGAAGGAACGCGTCAGCTCGAATCGTCAGCTCGAATCGAAGTGTCAGCTCGACGTAGTCCTGACAAACCGATGGAGAAAGTCTGTCAGCAAGGAACGCCATTCAGAGTGCCCGAGGACGAGTGTCTCCTTCCTTCGTCAGCGTCAGCCAGAAATCCAAGGACGTGTGGCAGAAAGTGTCAGGAGGTGTCAGCGAATGGGACGGTGCTCTCTTCCCGTGGTCGTGTACCTGGAAGGAGAGATCAAGACTGATTAAAAAAATTGAAAGAAAAGTTACTGTAATTCATATTGTTTTTCTTGAATGTAAATTGATTTATGTGGTATGTTGCGATGATTATGATTTCGTTGTACACAATAAAATGAGTTCATTGTCTTTTGTTGTTTTGATTTTACCCTACACATTGTTTTGAAAAAAATGACAACCAAAAAACAAAAATATTGCTTATACATATACATATACATACATTCATACATACATAAATACATGTATATATGGTGTGTGTGTGTGTGAAGGCGTCTCCGGCAGATTAGTAATAAGATAAAAATATATTGTATATCCTATTGTTCTACGAATTTTCAATTACTGTATATTTCTCTGTATCAGTCTCTCCATCTATTCATATATCTATGTATCTTGCTGTTTAGATTTCATCTTCTCTCTCTCTCTCTCTCTCTCTCTCTCTCTCTCTCTCTCTCTCTCTCTCTCTCTCTCTCTCTCTCTCTCTCTCTCTCTCTCTCTCTCTCTCTCTCTCTCTCTCTCTCTCTCTCTCTCTCTCTCTCTCTCTCTCTCTCTCTCTCTCTCTCTCTCTCTCTCTCTCTCTCTCTCTCTCTCTCTCTCTCTCTCTCTCTCTCTCTCTCTCTCTCTCTCTCTCTCTCTCTCTGTCTCCTCTCCCCTCCCTCCTCTCCCTCCCTCTCCTCTTCTTCTCCCTCCCTCCCTCCCTCTCACCACTTCCACTCTCCTCTCCCTCCCCTCTCTCTAATCTTTACAATCGCCGACTCCAAACCCATAAATCTCTTGAACATATTTTCTTCCCGCTCCAGGTACACATACACGAACTCAGAGAAGCCAGAGAAGCAGTGAACTCGCCAATTTTCTGAATGAACACAGACCGATATGCAGTCCGTCGTAATTGGCTTCTTTGTCGTGAATATAACCCGGTTTTAATGGCACGAAACCAGTGCGGATTTCCTGCTTGTGTTTGGTATGACAAGAAGCGTATTATTATTTTATTTCGTTAATGGGTTGTCTGATTTTTATAAATTGTAAAAAAAATAGGGCATGGGGTTGGGTGGGTGGGGGGGGGTAGGGAGATTTGTTTGTGCTTTCGAATCCGTGTGGATTTACAAGCATTCGTACGTGCAATTTTATGTATATTCATCTATTTATCTATATATTTTCTGTCATATCATTCACACACACACACACACACACACACAAGCACACACACACACACACACAGACACACACACACACACACACACACACACACACACACACACACCACACACACACAGCACACACACAAGCAAACACAAAAGTCTTAACAAGAAAAAAAAAAACAGGAACAAGAGAGACAGCAAAGAAAGAACGAATTTAAGAGCAATAAAAATAATTACGCGGGTAATAAAAAAGAACGAGAAAAAAAGTCCTTAAAAGATAATTAAGAATTAGGAGACAACCGCACTTATTCAGCAGGAGTGTCATAGGTTTTAAAAGAGGGGAAAAAGGGGACGAGAAGAAGGGGAGTAATTCTTGTTTTTTCGCTTTTCCCCTTTTTAGATTTCTTCTATTTCTGGTTTGGTTTGTCTCTTATTTTCTTTCTCTTTCTCTGTATCCGTTTCTCTCCCTCTTTCACTCTCTTTTTCTGTCTGTCTTCTCTCCCCTCCTCTCTCTCTCACTTTCTCTGTCTCCTTCGCTCTCTTTTCTATCACTCTTTCTCTGTGTCTATCCCGTTTTTTCTCCTTTCTTTTCTCTCTCTTTCTCTATCTGTCTCCTTTTCCCCTCCTCTCTTTTGCTCACTTTCTCTGTCTCTGTCTCCTCTCTCCTTTCTATCATTCTCTTTCTCTGTTTCTATCTCCTTTTCTCTCCTCACGCTTCCCCCTCTGTCTCTGTCTGTCTTCTTCTCCCTCCTCTCTCTCTCTTTCTTTGTCTTTCTCTATTTCTCTCCTTCTTACTGTCTCTTTCTCATGTGCGCCATACAGTACAATAATTCATAAATACATATATATCTACTACGATAAAGTTATATGTCCATTAAATATTATCTATCTAACAGTCTATCAATAATAAAAATTTAGAAAATATGTTAAAACTAATCCCATTATGGTGTCCACATGAGAGCGACCTTTGACCTCTAAGCTACCCTACCTGACCTTTGCATGATGTGGGATTCCCCCGTATGGAAGGTCATGCATAGTGATCACGATGTTATTAAATTCACGATAACTAATTCCGTGGTTGAGCACTTTCTTCCGATGGAGACCTTTGATCAATGCAATCTGACCTTTGCATGTTCAATAGCTCTGAACCCTTCTCTCCTCTCTCCCCTCCCCTCTCCCCTCTTCCACGTACCTCTCCTCCCCTTCTCTCTCCCTCTCTTCCTCTCCATGTATCTCTCCTCCCCTCGCCTCTCCTCCCCTCTCTCTCTCTCTCTCTCCTCTCCTCCCTTCTCTCTCCTCCTCTCTCTCCTCTCTCTCCCTTTCTTCTCCCCTCTTCTCCGTACCTCTCTCCCCTCCTCCCCCTCTCTTCCACGTGCGTCTCCCCCCCCCCCCTCTTCCACGGACTCTCCCTCCCTGGCCTCCCTTAAGCCCCCCCTATTCTTCCCCTTTCCCCTTCCGTCCCCTCTCGCCTCTCCTCTCTCCTCGCCTTTCCCCTTTCCTCCTCCTTCCTTCTTCCTTCCCTCTTCCCCTCGACTCTCTCTCCTAAATATACTCCCTCTCCTTCCTCTCATGCCTTCTCCCTGTCAAATTCTTATATCTCTCTCCCCTTTCCTTCTTTTCCCTCCTTCACTCCTTTTAATCGTCTCTCCTCCTTTCTTCCCTCTCCCTCCCCCCCTCCCCCGTCTCCCCTCTGGTGCCTCCCAAATCAACCCTCTCCCTTCCCTTCCTCCTTACACCCTCCTCTCCCCTCACCCACTCCCCTCCCCCTTCCCTACTCGTTCGTGGAAGTCTAAATCTTCATTTTGGGAATTAATTACTAAAGTCCTAGTTCATTATTTACTCCTACCTTTTTTAGAAAAGACTGAGGACATCAAATTATTCTTATTGAGAGTTTTGCGTCTTTTTTGTGGGAGGAGATGGGAGCTTGTCTACAGGTGTGTCTGTCTGTTAAAGTTTTTTTGTTTTCTTATTATTATTATTTTTTTTTTTTTTTTTTTTTTTTTTTGGTTTTGTGGGAATATATATGTTTTGTTTGTGTGTGTATAGGAGGGTAGTGTGTGTGTGTGTGTGTGTGTGTGTGTGTGTGTGTGTGTGTGTGTGTGTGTGTGTGTGTGTGTGTGTGTGTGTGTGTGTGTGTGTGTGTGTGTGCGCGTGTGAATGTGCGTGCGTGCGTGTGAGTGTGTGTCTCCGTGGCTACATCTCATCTCAGAAAAGTCGAAAAGCCGATCAGAGAGATAGAAAGAAATGGATAAAGACAGGACATAAAGAAAAGTCGAAAAACGAAAGCGAAAGATCAGAGAGACAGAAAGAAATAATAAAGACAGGACATAAAAAAAAAATGTCGAAAAAAACGAAAAAACGAAAAACAGAAAAAAAAAATCATGTGCAGAGGTCATTCCCCTTCAAGCGACCGAGTGTGCAAACTCCCAAGCCATTTTACGTTTACTTCAGGAAAAAATCTTTGCTTTCATTTGTCGTTTTCTTATTTCATTTTCCTTTTATGCAAATACATTCGAGTGCTTGGATTTGCCCAATTAGCTCACGCACCCTCGCTTTGGCATGCGCTGGTATTTTAAAGATGCACGGAAGGAGAGAGAAATGGCTGAAGAGGGGAAAGAAGAAGGGGAGGAGGAGGAGGCGGGGGGGGAGGGGGGGGGGGGGAGGGGGGAGGGAGGGGAGGGGAGGGGGAGGAGGAGGGGAGAAGAAGAAGAAGAAGAGGAAGATGAAGAAGAAGAAAAGAAGAAGAAGATGAAGATGAAGGAGGAGAGGAGAAGAAGAGAAGGGAGGAGAGGGAGAAGAAGAAGAAGAAGGAGAAGAAGAAGAAGAGGAGGAGCGAGAAGAGGAGGAGGGGGAGGAAGAAGAGCAGAGAAGGGATAGAAGAGGAGGAGTAGGCAGTGAGACGATTGAGAAGGAGAAAGACGAAAAGAAAGAGTAGTACAGAGGAGGAGGAGGAGAGGAGAAAGGAAAGAGAAGGAAGAAGGAGGAGAAGAGGAAGAAGAAGAAGAGAACGAGGAAGGAATAGGAACAGCCGTTGTACTAAATAGAAGTGAGAGCATGAAGTGGAAAAGAAGAATTGGAAGAGGCAAATCTGGAATAAAAGAAGCAGAATGAAGATATATAGACGGAAATGGAAGATGAAAAAGGTTAGAGAAAAGAAGGAGAAGGAGAAGGAGACGTGTAGAAAGAGGAAGAGAATCAAGAGAAAGAGGAAGCGGTAGAGAAAAAGATGAAAGAACAGGAAAACCAGAAGGAGGATGAGGAGGAGCGGAAGAGAATGATGGAGAAGTAAAAGGAAAGAAGAAGAGAAGGAAGACGAGAGAGGGGATAAGGAGAGATCAGGAAAAAACGGAAGAGGAGGTGGATGAAAACGAAGAAAAGACAAAGGCGTAAAAGAAGAGTTGAATTGAATAGTTCTCGTTGTGGAAAAGTGAAAGTTAAAATGGTTTGTCACTTTATCCTCTTTATCTCTCTCTTTCTCTCTTTTTTCTCTCTCTCCCCTGCCCCCCCCTCCCCCTCTTCTTTCTTCTCTCTCTCTCCCCTCTCCCCTCTCTCTCTCTCCTCTCTCTCTCTCTCTCTCTCTCTCTCTCTCTCTCTCTCTCTCTCTCTCTCTCTCTCTCTCTCTCTCTTCTCTCTCTCTCTCTCTCTCCCCCTCTCTCTCTCTCTTCTCTCCCTCCCTCCCTCTTCTCTCCTCTCCTCTCCTCTATCCCTCTCCCCTCCCCTCTCTCTCCCCTCCTCTCTCTCTCTCTCTCTCTCTCTCTCTCCACCACTCGATGTCCCTCCCTCCCCTCCTCTCTCTCTCTCTCTCTCCACCACTCGATGTCCCTCTCGATGATGTCAATCCCAAGAACTATAGCAGTAAAAAAAAAAAAAAAAAAAAAAAAAATTGAGACTTCACACCTCACTCTATTTTCGTGTCCGTCTGCTGTCTGAGTTCAGTGACCCGGATGAGAGTACAAGAGCGAAAGATGAGAAAGATTAGAAAGATGAGGATAAAGATGGTGCGTGCGTGAAGGAAAGTTGAAGAGAGAAAGATTGGAGAGATAGAGAGATGAGGATAAAGATGGTGCGTGGAGGAAAGTTGAAGAGCGAAAGATTAGAAAGATAGAGAGATGAGGATATTGTGCGTGAAGGAAAGTTGAAGAGAGAAAGGTTGGAAAGGTAGAACGAGATGGATAAAGATGGTGCATGGAGGAAAATGTCGAGAAGCGAAAGATTAGAAAGATAGAAAGATGAGGATAAAGATAGTGCATGATGGAAAGTACAAAAGCGAAAGATTGGACAGATAGAAAGGTAAGGATAAAATTAGGGTATGATGGAAAATGTCGAGAAGCGAAAGGTTGGAGAGATAGAAAGAGAAGGATAAATTTAGATGAAGAGACAGAAAGAGATGGATAAAGATGATGCATGAAGGAAAGTAGAGAAGCGAAAGGTTGGACAGATAGAATGGTAAGGACAAAGATAGGGCATGATGGAAAATGTCGAGAAGCGAAAGATCAGAGATAGAAAGAGATGGATAAAGATGGTGAATGAAGGAAACTAGAGAAGCGAAAGATCAGAGATAGAAAGAAATGGATAAAATAGTGCGTGAAGGAAAGTCGAAAAGCGAAAGATCAGAGACAGAAAGAAGTGTATAAAGATAGTGCATGAAGGAATGTCGATAAACGAAAGATAAGAAAGATGGAAAGATAAGAATTAAGGTTTATGACACGAAGGAAACTAAAAAAATCCAAAGATCATAATACATAGAAAGAGAATGATAAGACACGCATGGAAAATAGAAGAGGGAGAGAGAGAATAATCGAAAAGAGAATAATATAAAGGAAGAGATAAAGCGCAGGAAAGACAACGTGATAATCGAAGACAAAGGGATAACGAGAATAAAGATGAGACACAAAGACAAGTCGAGAAAAGAGAGATAAGAAAAGAAAGGAGATAGAGATACGATTTGAGAGAAAGTAAAGATTGGAGATGGAGAATAGTCGAAAAAAGAAAGAACAGAAAATAATTAAAAAAAGGACATGAAGAACCGAGAAAAAATAAGAATATAGAAAATACATAATTGATGTACTGAAAAAATATACAATTGATGATTTCAGTCAAATAATAATAATGGTAATCTAATAATAACAATTAAAAATGAAGGTTTTCACACAATTAATAATTTTAACCTAATTACACACATTAGTCTTGGGTGTATTCATAATCATAATCATTAAAATAACGATAATGATAGAGGCAGTAATAATGACCATGATAATGATAGTATCAAAATATAATTATAATACTGATAATAATAGTAATA
>NW_020868968.1:25000-30000 GCF_003789085.1 Penaeus vannamei
AAAAATAATAACAACAACAAAAACAATATTTGCAATAATAATAACAACAATAATAACAAAAAATAATTAAACTTAATAATAATAATACAAGATTAATGATAATGAGAATGATGATAATGGTAATAATAACAATAATAATAATTATTATTATTATATCAATATTAATAGCAATGTTAATGATAATGAAGACAATAATAATAACAACAATCATAATGATAACAATAAAATAATAATAATATAATAATAATAATAGTAATAGTATTCATAATAATCATCATCATAATAATAACAAGTTTAAAGATAATAATAATAGGAAAAATGATAATGATAATGATGATAATAATAATAACAATAAAAAATAATAATAACAGGAAAAGGAATAATGACAAGGAAAATGATAAAAAAAATAAAATAAAAATAATAATAATAATAATAATAATAATAATAATAATAATATAATAATAATAAAATAAATATAAAAAATAACAATAACAATATTTGATAATGGTAATCATAACAATAAACAATAATAATAACAAAAACAAGAAGCACAATTATAATAATTGTTAATAATAAAAGAAAGACAAGAAAAAGAATTCCTCTTGACTCACAATACTCAGCATAATAAGAAATAGTTTTCAGTTTGAATACGCATTATGTATATATAAAAAAAAAAAAAATCTTTAAAAAAGTCTATTAGCAACATCTTTTAAAATAAAATAAAACCCAGAAGAACGGTTGCCTAAAATGGTTACTGGTCCAATTTCCAGAAAATAATTTTCCTGGTGCAAAATTGTTTTTACGATTTCACTCTTGTAATAGTCTCTCACTTCTCATAACAATTCCACTACTCTTGACTTTTTTTTAAAGGATTTTGACAATCAATAACTTTAAAATAAATAAAAATGTTTCCAAGAACCCTGCATTAAATCTAAAATCTTAATTTTTTTCCTCACAATAAGATTGGTTGTGTTCCGTTCACATCCACATCAAACGTAGTGATTGGTAAAAGAAAAAGAACATCCAGAAGTTTTCAGGTAAACCTTACTGATACACTGATGGCAGTGTTTCCGTCATTGGGGTAAAAGCGTAAAATACATACCCAGTACTAATATTGAAAAAAATAAAACTGACACATGTACTGTATATCCTCAAAATCATAAAAAGTGTTTATATAACAAAACATTTGAAGTCAAACTGATGACAAAACATTTTTACAAATTATCTAGTAGCAAAACCAAACACCTGCAATTCACTGTTAATGTCTATAATTTGCCTTTCAAGTGACTAACAATCATTGCATCTCCTCTCCACATACTCTAAAATACTGTATATAGATTTTTTCTTTTCATTTCTTTTTTCATTCCAGAAACCATGAGCTGTGACTGAAGCCAATGAGGTTTTGGCACTCCAGCCAAGACCAACAAACCTTCGACATATATATTGCGATAAGATATAGCTTGTAAAACTCCCTGGGGATTCAGTCTCTAATAAGGAACCTCTAATAAGGAGCTCTAAGTTGAAATAATATGCACAGTGGAATGCTGGCCTTTGTTGGATAGCAGAAGGTGCACTGGTGATGGCAATTAACTGTCACTGAAGGTGTATCAATATGTTTGCCCCAGTAGTGTATGGCATCATATTTCATTTCTCTAAAGTCTTTCTTTTAACAATCACTGTAGCATGGCTATTTTTCATAAGTATTTTGCCCCCTGAATAAAAATCAGTAGGGTGTCATACCATAGCAATATCTAGAAATCTTTTGATATCAAACAGCTAAATACTTTTTAATTCCAACAGAAATATACATGTAAGTGCACATAAGAAAATTCTTTGTTTACAGTGTATTTACATTTATGCACACATGAAGACACATACACATACAGTATATGTTAGTGTCTACTGAAATATATCTATATCTATCTTTCTATCTATATGATTGAATGTCTTAAATACATAAATGAATTGATATACTGGATATAGATACACAATAATACCTCTTTCTTCATAATATGTCTAAATTTAGAGACTGAAAACAATTGTGCCAAAATAGAAAGGCCAAGCATAACATGAAACCAAGCAATTAACATGAAATACAAAGAGAAAATCTAATAATTTCAAGTCTTCTCCTACCCTATGAAATTACAGTCATTTGTTTAATTCATCTCAATATCAACAGGTCTTCAGAAGCATATTCACAGATATAATCACTTGTGCAGATAAGTACATTGTATATAAGTTGTACATAAGTATTATAATTTGTTTGATAAATCTGTGCACATCTATAAAAACATTCATCATCTTATATCTATTTAATGTTTTTGTTATGTTTTTAAAGGAAAAAACAAATATGTTCATTCACAATGCATATGGTAAGAACTCTTGCCTCCCCTGATGTGGGTTTGTAAATCATCATGTACTCTCAATGACTTCTGAGCAAGACTCCAAAACAGAACAATTATTTCCTTTTCTATAAGTCCCTTCACTTTTTCATACGCGAATGGTACATTTTTATAAACAAAAATACCCATACAGCGGTTGGCACACCTGCTTGGATTATCTTCTGTGTAAACCAAAAAACGGGTTGCGAGCCTAGATCTACCCAGCCATAAGGCTATCTTGTGGCAAAATACATCCCCATGACCATACAAAGCCTAATGCCTCTCTATAGTGGATTTCCCTCAGCCTAACATGACGCTTCCCCATCTGAGACCCTATTTTTTGGGAAAGGGGGCCCAGTGAGGTGAGTGCCCGCATAATCTGACACTTCGAATTCAATCATGTCAACAGTGCCAAGTCTCCCTTCCGACATGTGACCAAGGCATACGATTGTCAATGCTGTCATGGTACCACGGCAATGCTGGCGGGCAAGGTTGGGCGGCAGGAAAGGAGTAAGCCTGGCCCCGGGAGTGCCACAATGCCACAGTGCCAGGACGGAGCCACTGCTTATCCTTCCCATCATGGCAGCCACCCAAACAGACCATCACACATACTATTTTGATCTCTTATTGCTTACTGTATACCTTATTTCTGCCATACTTGATTTTTATTGATGCTCTAAATATTCAAGGTTCTAAAAAATGTGTACTTACCAGTATGCTTATTCGCGATCTTATTAAAACAGTTCTGAAACACCTCGTAGAGGTGCATCGGTTCATCCTCCGCTCCAGCCATCTTGGCCCACACTGACAACACAGGGGAAGAGTCGTTCATTTAAGAATTAGTCTTCCATACTTTTTATTGATAAGAATTTTACTTCCCCCTGAACACCCTTTAATCTTAGTAAATATTATATATAAAACTAATTCCCATACGTCATTACCAAAAAATCGTCGCGAGAACCACATATTTTTTGTTAAAATATATCCTAATAGAACGCTTTGTTTAGATCCAGTGTCCGCACGCGCGTCAAGGCTGCCAACCAAACAAAATTCAATAACACAGGCGCTCTCCCCTCCACCGAGGCCAGACGCGCCGACATCGGTTTTATTTAACTTGAGATTCTGTATGATGCTCAGATACAGTCGCTGACGCTTTTCTTGATTCTCGGAAGTCAAAATCCTGTGATCTACTTGCATTGGGGAATACATATATGGAATAAAATTTCCCCAAATTGTAAACTCTTCATATAAAAACCATTTGAATTAACGTTTATTTTTCGCTCTTTATTGATGATGCGAAATTCTCCATGAATTCACTAGTTCGTCAACACTTAATGAAGATGGTTTATTAGTGAACTGGAAATGAAATGCCAAAAAAAAAAAAAATAATAATTCCAGCCATTATGAAAGGGAAAGAGGTTACGCTGATAAAAATAGCTGATACTAAGATATAGTTTCGTTGCTTTATGCAAGATAAGGTATCAAAGGATCTCTCTCTCTCTCTCTCTCTATCTTCTCTCTCTATCTCTCTTCTCTCTCTCTATCTATCTATATCTATCCATCTATCTATCTATCATCTGTCTATCTGATATTTACATATATACATATTAATGTATATGTATATATATACGCACACACACACACACACACACACACACACACACACACACACACACACACACAGACGACCACACACACACACACACACACACACACACACACACACACACACATACTACACACACCTATATATATATATACAGCATCATACTATGCATAGCGACTACTACACATATATATGTATATATATATATTATATATATATATATATATATATATATATAATATAGTATATATTGTGTGATGTACTTATATTATATATATGACTAATAGAACATACTATATACGATATTAATAGATATGTATACCTATATTATATATATTATATTATATTAAATGAATATATTAATATATATATATATATATATATATATAACAATATATATGTATTATATTAATAATATTATATATAATATAATAATATATATTATGTGTATATATATATATATATATATATATATATATATATATATAATATATATATATAATATAATATATGTACATATATATATATATATTGTAATGTATACACACACACACACACAACAACACACAATGTATACATATATAGTATATATATATATATATATTATATATATATAATTATATATATATATCATATATATATGATGTGTATCCATAAATAATATATGAACATTGTGTATATATAATATATATATACTAATACAACATATTAATTAATTATATATTATATATTATATATATATGATAATACATAATTATACAAATATAACAACATAATATAATAATATATAATAATTATACATTAATATGTTTATTAAATATGATATTATAAATGTATTATACTCACACCAACATCAACACCACCCCTACTCACACACACCACACACATACTACACACACACACATCACACCACACACAACACATATATATAAGTATAATATATATATATATATTAATAATCTTAAGTACATATATTATATATTCAATAATGATGTATACATATATAATACATA
>NW_020868968.1:35000-42500 GCF_003789085.1 Penaeus vannamei
TAATGTAAATAAAGGTTATTCCAAAATAAAGTAGGGATTTGAGGTTTGGAATGCATGTAATATTGCTTTTCTTATATGCCCGTTAATTCTAATCTATGTACTATGAAAATCGATTGTTTTAGAGTAAGTACAACAACTACTTTCGTGTGCTGATCACACAAACATCGTTTAATGACGGCAGAAGAAAAAAAAAAGACAAACTTGTTAAACTGTTTCTTCCAAGGAGTTTGCTTGCGAAAGGCCCAGCCGTAGTAATTCGGATAAATGCCCTCCTGTATTATATAAGCATCCTTCTTCTTCCATTGGATCAATAAGTATTTGCAGTAAAGGGCCGCCTCCACGAACGCAAAGCCTTGTTCAATTTTTTGGGAGATGACATCGTATGAATAGTACAGGTGCAGTTTCTCTCCGAGGGCGCGGTAGACCGGCTCTTTGGAGGTCTTCAGGAAGTTCACGATGAAGTCCCCGTAATCGTAGAGGCAAAGCCTGTGATTCCATTGCGTTAAGAGTCATTACTTTCAAGTGATTGTTGTACCTTAGCGTTATTGTTATTGCGGATTTAAGATGACAACAAGAGAGACAGTAATAACGCTAATATGTATTTCATCAATAGTGAAGACGAATAAAATAATAAATAATAAATCAATTCATAAAATCAATAATAACAAATAGCTTATGTGAACTGCAGTGAGCTAGGACAATATTCTTAAGAACTATTTGAATTAAACCATAAAAATTGACACATTTGCTTCTTAGTAAAAATATAGGATATATACATATCCAATAGTAGTTGTTGAACCAAAAAAAAGAAAAAAAAAAAAAAATAAGTATTACTGATCTGATACCATTTTCTGTTATGATAAAACCTACTCATTAGGCGCTTTAGCGAGTTCTACCAGGGAGGTTATCTTAGATGCTTCTGAAGGCACTGTAAGGAAAGCAATGAGACTGCCTGTGTAGGACGTGGACAGGACGAGCGCGCCCATCCACCACAAGTACAGGACGGGCCGACATCCTACCACGTTAGGGATTCTTGTCACAGACTGTTTCAGCACCGTCCGTGAGAGCCACAGGGCCGTTGATATAAGGTCCGATTCTGTGTGGTGGGGTTGGCAAGGAAATGACAACAGGGCGAGGAAATGCTGAGGGTAAAGTTTGTGTGACACTTGTAACGGTGAAATGTTGCTAGACTGACAGCTATTTAGTCATCTGTAGATGTAACTACAGTATTCACAGATAGAGATAAAGATAGATAGACAGTTCAGAATACACACACACACACACATATATATAAGAGAGAGAGAGTGTGTGTGTGAGAGAGAGAGAGAGAGAGAGAGAGAGAGAGAGGAGAGAGAGAGAGAGAGAGAGAGAGAGAGAGAGAGAGAGAGAGAGAGAGAGAGAGAGAGAGAGAGAGAGAGAGAGAGAGAGAGAGAGAGAGAGAGAGAGAGAGAGTAAAGAAAAAAAAAAAAAAAAAAAAAACTGTACAAACCACGGTCGTATACTGATGAATGCTCTTTCCGGATGATGACATGGAATGCGCAGGTAAGGACGAGCAACGTGGCCACTGCGCATGCCCACACGACGCCCTGAAACGGGTACACGACTGCCAGCCACCGAGGGGGAGGCGGGGGAAGCTGCAACGTTGAACGAGGAAAGAAGTTACTTCTGCGCGTTTCTGAATGTTGTCGATTGTTGATTTACAAAATTTACAAAATTACAATACCTGTAGGATTTGATTTTCGAGATCATTTAATTCACTCGGAAAAAAAAAAAACAATAACAACAGAAAACAAAACAACAACAGTTTCACTTTCTACTTCTATAAGGAAATAACCTTATTTTCAAAGAAACTTCTGTGCGTATCCGAATGTTATCGATTGTTGATTAATAACAACAAAAAACAAAACAACAGTTTCACTTTCTACTTATACAGGGAAATAAGCTTATTTTCAACGCAACTTCCGCGCGTTTCTGAATGTTATTTATCATTTAATTCACTCGGATAAAACAACAAAACAACAACAACAGTTTCAATTTCTACTTCTACAGGGAAATATTACTTACTTTCATCGCAACCTTGTACGAGTCGAAGGTGTGAGGTACCGACAGGTCCATGGCGTGGTAGCGATCTAACAAAATACCGAAGCCGTTGATAAGAAGGTCTTTCTGGCCGTACACGACCTGCCCCGCCATGCCATGCCACGTGCCATTCACCAGGTCGCCCCAGTACCCGTCAGGAGGCTCTACCTGCAGCTCGTATGTGAAGTTCAGTTGCTCAGCGATCTCGTCCAGCATCTTCTTGCAGATCCCCGTGGCGGTTCCCTCTGGCGGGGGCGCAGTGAATGAGGGCAGTTATAGGCCTATGTTGTTCGACATTATCAGCTAATACGCACACAGCACAGTAACATACATACACACACACACACACACACACACGCATACGCACACACTCACATTTAATATATATATATATATATATATATATATATATATATATATATATATATATATATATATATATACACACACATACATATACATATATTCATTTTTATTTTTAACACGCATGTATATATGCATATGTATATAAACGGATGGGTAAATAAGCAGATAAAATAAGACATTCTCCGTCACAGACTTGAAGCGCAGGAAACGCCATGCTCACTGCTGTCGTAGAAGAGAAACGGAAAGTCGTCTATCCAGCTGGCGACTTCCAGGTGGCGACCCTCGAAGCTTCCAAATCGTTCTGGAAACAAGTCGTCCCAACTGAACACAATCCTCGAACCACATGACTGTTGGGAAAGAAAGAAAGAAAAGAAAGGGAGTGAGGGGTACAGTGTGTGTGTGTGCATGTGGGCGATTGTTCATGAAGGCTCGTGTTAAAGGGTGAGACGTGGTTTTGTAGTGATTCGGGAAAGTTGGGGATTTTTTTAAGAGAAAAAATAAAAGAAAATACCGCAGCTGAGCGTACATTAAACTGAACTGTTCTCTAAAAGTTTAACAAAGAAATAAGCACTGAAGTTAACAGTTCTCTAAAAGTATAACAAATAAGCACTAAAGTTAACGGTTCTCTAAAAGCAAAACAAAGAAATAAGCACTGAAGTTAACAAAAGAAAATGAGCATTGAAGTTAAAAAACTCTATAAGCATTGAAGTTAACAGTCTCTAAAGTATGAGTTAACAAAGAAGACACAAAAGAAGGTAATAACCTGGACTACGATATTTTCTGCCGACGAAGCGAAGGGCCGATACGTGAGCAGACAGAAGGTGGGTCGTCCTCGCGAGAAGTGTGGCTCCAGCAGAGACGACCGAGCCACCTTGTTCACCTCCTTCAGGATGTCTCTGCTCCAGGTCAGCACAGGTCAAGGTCAGTTTATTTGGAGAATGAAACGAATTTTCTGGTACATACCATGGATTTAGTATCTCATTATGCTGGTGAGTTCTTTGGCAAATTTAGGTTTGGTAACTTCTCTGTAAACGAAATGAAGATATTTGAATTGTTCAGTAAAAAAATATTAAGGTTCTGGAATCTATTTGTACACGAATTAACCCCATGTAACTTTTCAGTTACTCCGATCTCAGTGGCAAATATCACGTCATTAGATGAAAATTAACAGAATCCTTGATATACAACTATTATTGAATTAAAGACGTTTTACATAAATGCTTTATCATGACATCAGCTGTGATATTAATGTGTAAATTCCCGTATCTAAGGTGGTGTTGATCGTAATGAATGTGCTGAACGATTTAGATTTAAGAACGGTAGTAAAATAAAATATTTACCATATATAATAAACTACAATTATAATTAATAACTGGGCTGAAGAATACCAGTGCGTCAGTCTTCATAATAGTGTAAATTCCAGTTCATAATAAGGCAGAAACTGGCCATCGCTGAATGCCTGTGGTGGTGTCATTCTCACAATCCACTTTTGTCCATTGGCAACTGCTTACTTGCTTCATGAAACCGACAGAAAAAAGGCAGAGCAAAATTGGAAGTGACGATGGCTATGTTAAAATCACGCAATGGGACGATTATATTTATAATTTATTTCCACATAGACTTGAAGATGAATGGAAGTGCAGAGTACGATCGCATTAACACTTTGCGTCAAAATGTACCCAGTTTGTGCCTGTGTGAATGTCCAGTGTGATAAGCATCTTACAGATTAGTGTTTCGCGTGGCTGTGTCGTGTTTCGCTGAATATCAAATATAGATTCAGGAAAAAGGCAAATAAACTTTATAATCCTGAATGATATCAGAAATACGAAAGCATACCTGGAGTCTTCCCCCGGCGTGAGGCTAAGGAGCAGGAGCGGGCAAGGGATCCACAAAACATCTTTTGCTTCAATGAATTTCCTCACAACATCCACGTCACTGAACACCATGACAACAATGCTCTTTTCTTCGTTCAAACCACGCCGGAAGTTAGGAAAGTCTCCTCTCTCCTGCAGAAGGCTCAGCATGTTCCCCAGCTGAATGGAGAGGTGGTGGGGTGACGCCAGGAAATTCTGAAGGACGTCCAAGGCTTCAGGAGAACCGTCTTGAAGAATAACGGAAGACTCGGCTGCTCGGACGGCCATGCTTATGAGCTGCGATTCTTCATGGACACCGCCAGGGTTTCTCGGAAGCCCTGGTCGGAGGTTTCTGTCAGACGCTGTTTGTTGTGCTGGAAGTTAGGTCGATGTTATGATAATAATAATGATAATAATAATAATAATAATAATAATAATAATAATAATAATAATAATAATGATTATCATTATTATTGTTATAATTTCATTTATTATTTTTTTTGTATCGCACATTTTGATGATCCAAGATTCACTTTTTTATATCTATTTCTAATCATAAACTTACCTGTACACAACATAATCGGGATTTATAGCTTAAAAGATTGAAATAAGAAATGTTGAATGCACATTTACGAGTTTGTATACCATGAATAGAATGTCATTGTCATCGAACTGTTATTGGGGAGAAAACATGATGAATTGCTTTGTTGTTCTCATATTTGGGTTGAGACATCCAATATCTTTAACACAGTATAACAATAATTTTCACAAGATCTTTATCTCACGTTAACTGACACTTTTCTTCTTCTACAAACAGACCATAATTCTTGCATGAATGTGCAATGCCAAGCGTGAGCATATTGTTGCAAATTCTGTTAGTTGACGGAATGTCTTGGAATCTGAATTGCATATTGATCAGTCCATATAAAAACGCTGTTGCACGCGAATCTCTTCTCACGTAAGTAGTCTCATGACTGAAGATGGAAGGTATTGAGGTAAAATAAATTGAAAAAAGTAGGAACGCATAAGATTGGTTATCATTAATCTACGTAAAAATGCAAGCAAGTGGTAAACCCAAAGAAATATGGAATTATAACTAGCATTATTAAGAGGTAACATGGTATCGATCAAAGCAGTTATCTCACATAGTCTAGAAGGGCATAAGCAAAGGGAATTTTCTGCACTTCCAGAGTTATAGCAAGAAATTCAATATATCTTAGGACAGGGGCGGCCAATCTTTTGTGAGATGTGATCTATTTTTTCTACAGTTACCCTGATGCGATCTACCAGCCTAAGATTCAGACATATTCCATACATGTAACTGTAACAGTGTACCATCATTATAAATATAAATATAGCTTATTCCCATAAAAAAGAGAAATATAATCCAAGTATCATGAGTACTTGGATTGCAGCTATTTGCATGACAACTTCTGAAAGACGATTTATTATCAGGTACAGTAGTGTGATCGACAAAACAGGCTTGTGATTGACCAGTTGATCGTAATCGTCTGGTTGCCCACCCCTTAAAGGATAAATTATTTAAACATAAGATATTGATGACGGTCTATGTGCATGTTCGGACCATAAATTCTTTATTCTACGTAGTGCATAGTGTCCTAGACTTCCGAGTATTTATTAAAGGAGAAGCGTACACGACATAGGCCTATATATTCCTTTATGTCCGGGCTATCTATGTATGCCTAGTTTGCCAATCTTTCGTCCACCCCTTCAGCACATCTTTCTATTATTTACTTGTTCTTTATCCTTAACACTGACACAAGTAAGAATCCCTGACGTAAGAATTCACTCACGTGTACTATTATAGATGACAGATCAGAGCTATGAGATACTTACCACCGGCGTGGGACAACAAGGCAGCCAGCACGAAGACTTGAACAGCTGACGTCATCTTACGTCATCACCTGTTCGGCACAACAAACTGCTGTTTCGAAAATTGGGTAACTTTAAACAATGCAACAGGACCTGTAGGATATATTTGAAAATTTGTGTAAAAGAAAACTGTTTGCAGCTTAGCATACAGGCGTTATGGTGGCCGTGAAGGTTTCAATCTAATGATTTCGATATTTTTAAATTACGTCACACGTTATTTTCAGGTTACTTATACATATTGCTGATGTCCTAGTAAACATTTTGCTCCCTTTACTTAGTCTCCAAACTTCTGGAGAAATGGCTTGTTTTTTCATTATACGCAAATTTATAGGATGGCTGTACATGAATCCCACGGCAAAGCGGGATTGGTCAGAGTAGAAGAGCATTGCAAAATAAGCGTACTTCGCTCACAGAGATAAAGTTAAGTCATATGTTATGACACGTAAAACAAGTGATATTTTATCAGATTCAAATATCGAAGAGCAACACGAGGTGTTTGTTTTGATGTGCGACTGATATTAACGCCTGAATTCCTTCATTAATTCCTCAACATATGGAAAATCACAAGTATATTGTTGTGAAAGCACCAAACGAGGCGGTACAGACCTGCTTATGCTCCAACAAGCGATCACTTGTTTCGAAGAACCTAGAACCTAGCCAATGATGCGCCGCTATTTCCCTGCAACCTCTGAGACACGAATGCTGATATCGTGGGTTTGCACTTGCTTATATGCAATGCAGATTGAGGTATTGATGGCCCCGATTGGCTCCTTGTTGGTGGTCCTCGCTGCCCATTGGCCAAAGACGTCTCCTTCGCTAAGTGATTTGACTTTTCTTATCCTCGTGGACTGACAAGTGTTACTGTAATTTTCTTCAAAGGGCGTCTACAAAACTTGTGTTTCGCCGTTCTCTTGATTCATAGTGGTGTCAAGAGCATACTGTGTATTTGATTTACACATATGAATTAAAATTAACATCAATGGTAATATTTACTTTTTTTTCGTTTAAGAGAGCTGTTATAAGTATTTGCATTAGGTATAATAATCATAAATGCACGAATAATAAGTCCGTGTATATATGCAAAAAATGCATCCGTTTCACAATCAAAAAGCGTTCCCAAAATTCGAATTATCCGGAACAAAATGACGAAAAGGCCAGCGCCATATTCCCCAAGACCTCATAGCTGTAATTGTGACCACGAGGAAGGTGGCTACAGGCAAGAATAACGTTAAGATGCACAGACCACGTGGTAAATGTCGAGCGAGACGAGAAAATAAGTTAATAGTTCTGCCCGCTAACCATCGGGAAG
>NW_020868968.1:47500-92500 GCF_003789085.1 Penaeus vannamei
AAGGCAATATAAGTTGTGACATTCAATGTTCAGAATTATTATCTAGAATATATGGCTACAAAAGTAATTCAAGCTAAGGGACACAATATTCCCTAAAACGCTGAAAATGGTATACAAAAAGTATCAGCTGCATGACAGTCGTGACTAATTCATTTCCTAAAATTTACCCCCGAGTGACAGCCTGATCGAGGCCGTCGACAGCTGTTGGCACGATGTCGACGCGCTCCCCAAGGGTTTTGAAGTCACTGGAGTCGGACTGCTTGAAGAAGTCGCGGAAGTGTGCTCCATACGGCGGCATCGTCACCCATATCGTCAGCGTGACCCAAGGGTTTCTTTTCAAACTGCTCGCCTCCATATCGTCACCCTACAGTGAATCACTTTCATATCAATTTCGAAAACTGAATGTGTTCTTATTTACTCTGTTCAGAATAACTTTTTCACTACTTCAACCCAAGAATTACATTCAATGTACAATGTTCTGTTGCCCTGGCAGAACCAGCTACCCCTGAGACTCCCATGTGAAAGATCCGTTAACAAACCTGGCTCCTGCACTGACTAGTTCCTTGAGGGTCTCTGGGCGAGCGGGATACTTAGGGGCAGTGAGGGAGGCAGTGAGGTTGCCACGATAGGCCGTCCCCACGATGAAGGCGAACACGAGCCACAGCGCCAGCAGGAGGCGGCAAGAGTGGGTGCTGGGGAAGTACCCGGAGAGATCCTGGCCCAGCAGAGTCCGAATGATCTCCTGCACCGCAAGTTTAGGACCGATGGCGCCCTTTGTGAAGTCGTCGGTCCCGAAGCGGACGATCTGAAAGGGACGGTAGCACTTTTACGCAAATAAAAGCGGAAAGCAATGCACACCGTATATCAAAAATTGCTTACGTTCGATGAAGACATTTCCCTGGTCAGTCATTTTATCTTTCTTTGCAAAATAAAGAAGACAACGTACCAGTATTAAGGGTAGAGGCATGATTATTACGACGGCCAAGATGGCAGCCCAGACGCCATCAGTTAGAGGGTAATATAAGCTCTGCCAGCGGGGCTTGAGGGCGGGCTTGGCCATGGTGAAGGCGTGGAAGGCGTACTCAAACATGTAGGAGTAGTCGTAGCGGAGGAGGCGGTTCGGGAACACGGCGTAGATCACGTTGGCGAGGAAGGACGTCCGGTCCTCCACGCGGTCCGTCACCTGGTCGCAAAACATGGTTAGTTTCTGCTTCACTTAGTCTGATAGGATGTCTCGGCAAGGCATCCGTGCCGATAGAAAGGGCCGTGTTGAAGCAGTCTGTCAGTGGTTCTTTGCATGTCTTTTGTGCGGGCGGGGTCTTTATGCAAGGATTTTACAATACACTTAAAGTAAAAAATAATGTACGGTTTACATTATCAGTACAAAATTCCAGTGACGATGAAACTGCAACACCGGTAATATTTCAGGACCCAGTAAGGATCCAAATTTCGAGTACATATTCACGAATAACCGAAAAAATGAACCCTCACCTCGTCCCAGTTGGCAGTAGGAAGAACACGAATGGAAAAGTTGAGTGCCCCCGCTATGGCCTCCAGCATGAGGTAGTCTGTCCCCGTGAACCCCTTGGTCGTGGTGCCGTCAGGGGAGCTCTCCTCTACCGTGTCCCAGTAGGGCGGGAAGGGCAAGGCGGTCACGTTCACGGTAGCCCCATGAAAGCTGAAGAACATTCGCGCAAACAACAGAGAAATTATGGCAACTGGATTATAATGGTGAAGAAAAATGTTTAGTGAAGACTGTAAACACAGTTCCTATCTTTGCTGCTTGTTTCAAACGATTCGTTCTTTAATACGTCCTTTGATATATGATACATCCTTTTGATATGTCCAAATTATATGTCATTTGATATGTCCTTTTGAAAGCTAGAACTTACTTCAGAAACTTCTGCGGGAAGAGAGAAAGAGGGGAGAGGAGCTGCAGTCCCCGCGCTCGAGACCAAGTGGCCACTCTCACCGTCGAAGGCCCTTGGTCGCTGTACGGCAGATGTACATACAGACCACAACTAAGGAGCAGAAATACTAAATCAACTATTCATGGATATGATATTTAGTTATTTCAGTAAGCGGCTAATTGCAGTTTTACAAAACGTAACTGAAAGACTACTCGAAAACATTCATGGGCTATATATCTTTCGTAAAAATCCTATAAATCTTTCGTAAAAGCCCTATAAATCTTTCGTAAAAGCCCTATAAATCTTTCGTAAAAATCCTATAAATCTTTCGTAAAAATCCTACAAATCTTTCGTAAAACTCAACAAGAAATTAATACCCCAATAAACTACCTTGCAAACTCCGTCCTCTCCTCCACATTGAGAACCATGGCATTCATCATAGAAAAGGTCCAGTGGGAGACCATGACGTGCCTTAGGTCCTCCAGGGGAAGGCGCGTGAGGACCAGGAGTCTCGTGGCCCACACCAGGAGGCGATTCCGCAGCGCCCACGCCGCCACCGACGCCAGGAACTGAGGCTCCTCGCTCACGGCCAGCACAGTCACGCACCAGGAGAGGAGGCGGAGCTGTGCGGGAGAAGAGCGTTCCATGGCAGATGCAGTGGGGAAAAGACAGAGATGTACACGCTGGATAATTGAAAAAATACGAAAATATATCTGCATTTTACATCAGAAAGAGTAATACTGAATGTGCCTCTGATCCATTCTGTATTTTTCTTTACTTACGCATGAACACATCAACAGTCATAGTTACACACACAGACACACACACACCCATATGAGTGTGTGTTTCGTTACTTATATATATATATATATATATATATATATATATATATATATATATATATATATATATATTATATATGTGTGTGTGTGTGTGTGGTGTGTGTGTGTGTGTGTGTGTGTGTGTGTGTGTGTGTGTATAGATAGATAGATAGATAGATAGATAGTTATATATTATATATAGATATAGAAAGATCGATATAAATATAGATAGAAAGATAGATAGATATAGACAGACAGATAATGTATATTTAGATTATATTTAGACATACATATAGATCGATAGATATATATGCCTACCTCCCTGACTCTTTTCATGATGTGGACTGCCTGGGCTTCGGTGTCATTGTCGTTGAGTCTTTCCCGCGTCACTTCAAAAACACCGACCCCCATTGGGCCGCCTAGACTCTGCACTTTCTGTCGAGCATAAAGATCATGCGAATAACAAACTCATGACCATTCCCTTGTTAATCAATATAATCAAATTGATGTAATAAATCCGACTGCTGAGATTTTAACAGAGCAGTTGTTCTTGCTGTGTGTAGCTCATTTATAGTGCAATCTAGATCTACGATTCCGAAACTGTTGTCTCACTTTCTTCAATAAATCTAGTTTGTGCATTGTGTTTTTTTCTACCATAGTATCAACACGGTAGAGTGTTTTTCCATTCACATTAGATCGCTTATGCTGACATCGACGACACCTGATAAACACTGTAGATAGAAGAGGAGGAAGTCGAGCCATCGGAGAGGAAGACGAGAGAACAGGACGAATCGGAGACGGTGTCGAGCACGGCGTTCACTGCTTCGCTCGCATGTGTTAAGACCTCTTGGTTCTCTGTGTGGAGGGCGGTGCGGGCGGTTAAGGTGGGGATAAATAATTGGTTAGATATGTTCTGGTAATTTTACGTAATGGTTCCGCCTAAAGGATCGTGACGATTTTGGTATCGCTGGATTCCTCTCATTTTCTGGTTTCCTAATATGTAGAAGTTGTTGCGCGGAAACCCCATTAGTGAGGTTTGGTCTAGATAGGGGAAGACAGGGGACATTACTGGTTCTTATATGAAATATACACAGAATCAGTCACTAAGTTGTCTAATGCAGTCCCTTCCCCCCATGGGAGGCTTCGGCTGTCCACCTCCTCCCTCCATTCCTCATCCTCATCCTCTCTCTCTCTCTCTCTCTCTCTCTCTCTCTCTCTCTCTCTCTCTCTCCACGTACTCACGGCAAGAGAGAGCGTACGACCACCAAGCCGGAGCGCCCGTTGTCAAGTCTGTCCGAATACGTGGAGGATTCTTTGTTTTCCTAGGCGGGGGCATGGGGGTGGCAGCCAACCATGAGGGGGTGGGGGACGCAGGTGTCATAGCCCCCTGCATTGGACATTATAGTGACTTATTCTGTTTATGTTATTCATATTTTACCCTGCAATTTCCCTTCCATGCCTTCTCCAGCTATCGGGACCAAGAACGTGGGGTTAGGCTGTGTCCACGCAATATTTTCTATATATTTGTTATCCAACGACAACAAAATCATATACGCACGCACTGTATACATACATGTCGAGTATCTTCATTTTCTTTCACTCAAGGACCTGTCCACTGACCTGCAAGTACCGGATTCTTGGCTGAGGCCCTCAAGTGGAGGATCGCGAACGAAAGCAAGAGGAGCAGAGCAGCCATGATGGTTCTGAGCTGTGGAAAATGTTTATTATTCTCATACTCTCTTCTTTTTTATTGTTACGTACCTTCATATGGTACATATAGATACAGTGTACCTATTGTCTTAACCAGGATATGGATGTCCTAAATACAGGAGTACTACAGATAAAAATAGACTTTCTTCACGAAAAATATACATTTGTTAAGCTTGGCGCGCTGTGATATATTGCAAGAATTCATAAATAAAATGCAGCTTCCAAACATTAGGATCGATACTGGAAGTACAGAGTTCGTAGATTTTCGATGCCAATCGAAGTTCACGAAAAAATTAATTCAAAAAAAGTCATTAAAGGTAATTTGTCACTGACTGAGGACTGAGTAAACGGAAGAAACTTCAGATTTTGAAGCTTTTTCATTGGTTGTGTGATTGTGTTCGTTAAACATGATGGCAGAAACGGAACCTTTGCTGGGATGGAAGACAAACGTGGATGAGTTAAATAAATCTTGTTAAAGATTTATTATATTTATTATAATTCTTATTTATTCCTTTCCAACCTGCAGCCTACGATCCACCATGACATT
This sequence comes from Penaeus vannamei, assembly GCF_003789085.1. Classification (NCBI taxonomy): domain Eukaryota; kingdom Metazoa; phylum Arthropoda; class Malacostraca; order Decapoda; family Penaeidae; genus Penaeus; species Penaeus vannamei. The sequence goes on from NW_020868968.1 coordinate 52,489, forward strand.
TTATTTCCGGTTAACTTTCCTCTATCAGCACTGAATTCATTTTCAAAATCAATATGCTTGCCTTAATCGAAATACTAATTCCATTATGTATTTATGCCTTCTGCTTTCATTTTATGTTTCTAAACTGCTTTCATCATGTACGCTTCGAAATTCTGTTTTCACCATGTGTAGGTCTAAATCGTGCATCGGTTATATGTCTACATTTTGGATATGTGCGTCTAAAACCCTTTTTTTTTAAATTATTACGAGTGAATCTATTTTTTCTTTTATTTTGTGCATATCCAAATGCTGCATTTGCTATGAGTGCATCTAAATTCATTTTTTTTTGTGCATATCCAAATGCTGCTTTTGTTATGAGTGCTGAGTGCATCTATTTTTTTCTTTTATTTTGTTCATATCCAAATGCTGCTTTTGTTATGAGTGCATCTAAATTCTTCTTTTATTTTGTGCATATCCAAACCTTGCTTACATGATGAATCCATCTAAATTCTGCTCTTATTCGGTGTATATCCAAATCCTGATTTTCATTATGTGTGCATCTAAATCCTTCTTTCATTATGTGCGTTTAAATTCTGTCTTTATTGCATGCGTCTGAATTGTGTTCTCAGTGTATCCAACTATAACCGATTTTCATCAAGTTTGCGCTTAAATCCCCCTTTCATTTTGTGCTTTAAAATTCTTCGCTTACTATTTGGGCATAAATGCTGTTATTATATGCCTCTACAGCTTACTTTCATTAAATTTGCGTCTAAATTCCGCAATTTTTTGTACATCGAAATCCTGATTTTACTATCTGCATCCTAATCCTGTTTTTCATTACTGGTGCATTACGGATAAGTCCAATTGCGTTCTTCGCAGCTAAATCATGCTTTAATTACCTCTACGTCCAAATCCTACTTTTATTATGTCTAAAATTTGCTTTCCCTATGTGTCTTATTGCTTATTATGTTAAAATTTGCTTTCCCTATGTGTCTTATCCCTGCTTTCATTATGTCTAAATTTGCTTTCCCTATGTCTTATCCCTGCTTTCATTATGTCTAAAATTTGCTTTCCCTATGTGTCTTATTCCTGTTTTCATTATGTGTCTAAATTCTGATTTCCTTGTGTATCTTATTCTTGCATTCATTATATGTGCGTCTATTTTTTTTCCAATGCGTGTCTTGTTTCTGCTTTTATTATTATTTTCTATCGTATACATCTAAATTTTATATTTGCTATGTGAATATTTTTTAAAATTTGGTTTGCAACTAAATTCTGCTGTTATTATTTGCGTCTAAATCTTGCTTCCATTGTGTGTGAATAATAATCTTCATCAACTATATATATGTAACACGAATAACACTTCAGACAGGATATGTATCTGCATGTTATCGTATTATTCTTCATATTTCCCATATTACATCGCATAATGTATCACATATTTCTTTTCTTTCACATCTATTTATTTTCCACATTTATTGGGGGCGAGGGAGAGGGAATGAGAGGAGGGAGGAGAAGGAGAGATGGAGGGACGGAGGGAGGAAGGAAAAGGAGAGAGGGAAGGAGGGAAGAAGGAAGGAAGTAAAAGAGGGAGGGAGAGTAGGAAGAGGAGAGAGAGAGAGAGAGAGAGAGAGAGAGAGAGAGAGAGAGAGAGAGAGAGAGAGAGAGAGAGAGAGAGAGAGAGAAGAGAGAGAAGAGAGAGAGAGAGAGAGAGAGAGAGAGAGAGAGAGAGAGAGAGAGAGAGAGAGAGAGAGAGAGAGAGAGAGAGAGAGAGAGAGAAAGAGAGGAGAGAGAGAGAGAGAGAGAGAGAGAGAGAGAGAGAGAGAGAGAGAGAGGAGAGAGGAGGGAGGGAGAGAGAGAGAGAGAGAGAGAGAGGAGAGAGTGAGTGAGTGAGTGAGAGAGAGTGAGAGAGTGAGTGAGTGAGTGAGAGAGAGAGAGAGAGAGAGAGAGAGAGAGAGAGAGAGAGAGAGAGAGAGAGAGAGAGAGAGAGAGAGAGAGAGAGAGAGAGAGGAGAGAGAGAGAGAGAGAGAGAGAGAGAGAGAGAGAGAGAGAGAGAGAGAGAGAGAGAGAGAGAGAGAGAGAGAGAGAGAGAGAGAGAGCGAGAGAGACGGAGAGTGAGAGAGAGTGAGAGAGAGAGAGTGAGAGAGTGAGAGAGAGAGAGAGAGGAAGAGAGAGAGAGAGAGAGAGAGAGAGTAAGTGATCATATAAATCAATATACAATTTGAAGCAATACTTAAAGTTCACCTTGGCGAGAGAAGTTGTAAGACATGAATCATTTATGCATATCATTCTGAAAAGTAACGTAATTTAATTTCATATAAATAAGAAAATGTGATAAACTCCCATTACATGGGATCTAAAGCATGGCATATAATATTAAAAGAAAACCCCGGAATTCACCTTACGGACAAAGCAAAGCCAGAGATATTATGTTCACGAAAGGATCGGTGGCTGGATTCTCTAAAGCACTTGCAGGATTGCATGACTTCGAAATGCGACCTCGATGACCATAAAGGACCTGACCTGACCTGACCTGACCTGACCTGACCTGACCTGACCTGACCTGACCTGACCTGACCTAACTTAACCTAACCTAACCTAACTCTATCGTTTCTTTTAGGGTGATCTTTTGAACGGTGTTTGCATTGTATAAATATGTATCTAAATCTATCCATCTGTATATCCAAATTTGATAAAACACTATTATATATTTTTCACGAAAATGTACTTGTATTCTAAAGTAATTTCACCGAGAAATTTGTGGACTAACGGATCAATTGATAGCCATGCTTCTCTACTCACTGACTTGTTATGTTTTTGTTTGACCTTTTAGCTGGCACAGGAAAGTATACTTGAAATATAAATTAGATAACATGGAAAATACCAACAGTAATAAATATGGTTTGTTTACATGTGATTTGATGTTACGAAAATGAGATTTACGTCAATTTACGTTCCCGCCTTTTTTCTGTTGCAGATTTGGAGTTCGACCTCATGGAAGACACCTGTATATTTGATTTCTTTATTATTATTGTTTAATCGGGCCGTTAATTATGCCATTCCCTCGAAAAGAATTGTAATTACAACCCTGGTCCAGGATCATAATAATCCATTGATTACTGCGCGATATTATGTAATGAAACCCAGTGACTCACGAAAAAACGTTACTAAAGACACCATCTGCAATTAATTCATAGCAAATAGTATGTGCCTTCAATCTGCACCTTATCAAATGTCTCAGAAGGTAAATCTATAATGTTTGACTTTGCTTAACTGTCCGCAACAAAATCTGAAGGAAATGCAATGCTAGCTTGACTTAACACAAGATTTCTCGATTTATTGAAAGGGATATGGCATCCTGAACTCCAGTGTAATCGCAATGCATTTGTTATGAACGTGGACATAAAGAATAAATCAACTTGTAAAGGTACAGCTTCCGTGAGAAACAATATTTTTTCGTTAGGACGAAGTGGAGGAGGTGGGAGAGAAGCAGAAGCGATGAAGGGGTGGGGTGGGAAGAGGGGAGAGAGAGAGGAGAAAAGAAAGAGAGAAATGGGGAGTAAGAAAAAAGGAGAGAGACAGTGAGAGTGATACTGAAGATGATACACCTCACGCACTTCAATGCAAGGTCTATATAAGTACCCCAAGGGAAACCCGAGAGGGAGGGAGAGGGAGGGAGGAGGGAGGAAGGAGAGGGAGGAGAGGGAGGGAAAGAGAGGGAGGGAGGGAAGAGAAGGAGAGGAGGAAAGAGGAGGGAAAGAGAGAGAGGAGGAAAGAGAGAGAGAAAAAAGAGTAGGAAAGAGAAAGAGAATGAGAGAGAGAGAAGAGAAGAGAAAGAGAGTGAGTGAGCGTAAGTGAAAAAGAGAGGTTTACAAAGCAAAATAAATGTGCTAGACATCGAAGGCCATATAGCCCTATAGAAAGGGATAGTAGCAAAAAGGGCAAAGAGGGAGTTCTGTTGGTGGTTACACGTCGAAAGTCGTTTATGTCATCTTGACGTATGAAGAGGATGAAGTAGGTAGGAATCGCATGCGGAAAAAAATCCGAAGTAATGTAAAGGAAAATAAAAACAAAAGGAGGAAAAGAATTGAAGAAGATGAAAGAGAGAAAGACGGAAAAAGAGAAGAGAGGAACTGAAGTGGCCTCGTCGAAAACGAATTGCCTTAAAAGCCGGAGACACGAATCGTATATCGTTCAAGATAGTATGGTATTGAAAGAGGCAAAGGGGAATGAAGGTAGAGAGGGTGAGTAATACGCGGTTCAACTGGTCTTGTGTACGTTTAGGACCAAAACTTGTGTCCGAATGCGCAGCCAGACGTAGAGTTTCAACTGCGAAAAGCATCGCCATAATGGACTGCACATGCCTCTCGCCTGAACAACTCAGCGTATAGTACTTCTCGTTTGAGCCACTTAGAGCAAAGGACTTATTCTCTGTTTCATCATAGTTTTGTGTTTCATGGAGTATATGTTTTTTTCTTTTTTTTAAGAAAACCCGATTTACAGATTCAAATTTATTAACGCTAGTCGGACGGGCCGTCGACGCAAGTGTAGACCCTGTTTCAAGTTAGCCGTTCCTATTTTTTGTTGTTATATAAAACGAATTTTGTTGTTAGTAACTATAAATGTATCGTATAAAAGCTCTAATGTAACTTTTGCTGAATTTATAGATACTGATTTTTTTAAGCGAATTACAGACAATATTTTGAAATTGCACCCTGGAAAGTCCGGAGAGACCCGGGGAGAAACACGCCCCACGTCGTGTTATCGCTGGCTCCCTTCGGCTCCAGATAGCCATGCTTACGGTCATCCCTGCGCGTACACAAGACCAGTTGAATCGCGCCTTAAACGGGCAAAGATAGGGCTTAACAAAGGCCATTAGATCAAAGTTGTTAAAGGAAGAAATGTGGGATTCTGCAAGGATGTCCATAGGGTAAGGTAGGGATTAGCAAAAGGAGAAAGGGACCTTTAAGGGTGATTAGATCAGTTTCAGGAGAAATGTCAGGAGGGAGGGAATCCAGGGAAGAAGGTTGTGGATATTTACACGTGTATCCAGAGGTAAGCGGAAGGGATAATGGGTAAGGAAGGGGGTGTAGGGGGGACATGAAGAGGAGGATAGATATCGGCAGATAATTTGAGCATAGAGGGAATGGAAGCAGAGAAATTAGACAATGGATGAGGTGTAGACACTTTAACTTGGGCCATCATTAGATAGCTCTGAGTGTCTTCCGAGAGTTTCTGAAGTGAATTTGGTTGGGGAGGTCGGATAATTAAAAAAATCGCATGAGAGAAGAGGAGATAGATGTCTGAGGGGTAGAGGAAGGCGTAGGTGGAAGAGTGGATGTGGTAGATGAGGTAGAACGTTTAGATTGTCTGCCACGGGTAGAACTAGGAGGGAGGGGGTAGGTGTCGGGGCAGTGTTTGAGATTGGGGTGTCTGGATTTATAATTGCTAAATAACTTGATCGGGGAGGAAGAGGATTGAAGTGGAAACTTAAGATGGAGGAGGAATAGATAGAGGGGTGATGTAGAAACATCTTGGGGAGAGGGGTGGAGTGAGGAACAACACTGGAGTAGGAAGAGAAAAACTTCGTCGACGTGCTTCCTGTCTGGTCGCACGTAAAGTAAGGCCATGTTAGAATTTAAGTTACCGCCTCTCAGTCAGGTAGGGCACCTCCTCTAAAATGCGTTATGGGAGCCACCACAATTGGCACATGCGTGAATGTGTAGAACAGTTATATCGATCATTACCAGGTTGGGCATTCAGAAGGCATCGGGTTGTGGAGCGGCAGTGTTTAGCAGGGTGGCCTAGACGCCAACAATGCTGACGGGGGGAGGTTGAAGTAGTCGGACAGGGAGGGACTCTCCACTAATATGAATCTTGGTAATACTAGTGGGTTTTACGGCGGCCTCTAGGGGGGAATGGTGCTGCATTGTACTGACACTGCACCATAGTCCATGAGACAGGCGAGTATGTCTTCTCCACAATCTGCCCAATCCTTGACGTAGACAGGGCAGTTTGTTAAGGAGATGGAGACAGTTCCGGTACAAGTATTGGAACTTTGCCTACTTGTTTTGGGAGGCATTGTTGTCAGAGTAAGGGGCTGTAGAGGGATCACAAAACATCGAATCCATTTGACTGGCTGAACAGAGTACTCGAGAGATTTGTAGAGGTGGTGTTAATAGAAGGACGGGGCCCTGTGGAAGAGGGTGTAGCGTTGGGTGAACTAGTACTGCGGAGACTGATAATAAGGTTGCAAAGTAGTAATAAGAGAAAAGGGGTAATAGGCGAAGAAAGGTACAAGGGTGGAGATGAAGTAGAGGATGGTGGGAGAGGAGGAATGTTCCCTGGAGGTTGAGTAATGACGTAGGTGGATGATTTGCACTGGAGTGAGGTGATAGTAGGAGTTGAGGAGGGAGTAGTAGTGGTGCGGTCAGAGAACCGGGGGAACTGAAATCAGTGGCAAGCCTCATTGTCCCAAAGAGGAATAAAAAAATATTACTGACCATGGTAAGCCTCGAGTATGTTAGGGAGAAGAAATGGTCCACTCCCCAAGGTCCCCCTGCGGGATAAGAGCTAGACAATCAAATGGGGCAGTTGTTCGCCTATTGTACCCTTTATTACTTGTACTCTTACGTACCAACCATCCCTGTCCACCATGGCTAAACAAACTGTTTTATTTAGGATAATGCAAATAATATAATAATTAGAAGACTGCATTGCAAGAGTGTTGGTCAATAAATTCGAATTTAATCCACAAATAAAAAGATGATTCATAAAAAATGTGATATATGTGTGCGTATGCGCGGGCGCGCGCGTTCCTTTTTGTACACGGACCCTCATGATCTATGTTGCGTGCGGACCCCAGTTTGGACAACACTGAAATAGGGGAAATAGGGTGCCCATGGCTCCCCTAGGCCGTTCATGACTGCCACAAAGTCAGCCTTTCAACACGGCGCTCGCACCTTATGAAGTGGATAGTAGGAGTTGGGGATGAAGGCTGAGGGCCAAAGGAGGGATAATCCCCGGCAGTGCCGCAGTCTCGTCTCCTAAGACCTCACACCCTACGGCAACAAGGGATTGGAGGGGTGATGCATATAGTTATAGTGTGTGTGTATTTGAATGAGTGATATTACTTATTCAAAAATTTCTCCAGTGCAAACTGTTGTGACAGGGACATTGAAGAAAATGCATCTCACGCACTTCTAAGAGCCCAAGGGAAGCCCGAGATAGATAGTGAGAAATAAAGAGACAGTGTGAGTGAGAATTTAATCCAGTTACCAACCGCTACAGAATTAATAATAATGAATTAATCCACAGGCGTGCTTGGGTCTCGTGTTTTTGCCAACATTTATGATCATGTTAGTTTTTTTTTCACCAGCATGTTCTTATGAGTACTATATATTGGCTGTAGAATGCAATTTCTTAAAATATATTTTCCTCTGATGAAATATGTAAATTATAATACATTTTTAAATTGCCTAAAGAGATTTATAAATTATGTAGAATCCCTTGTTTAAAAGGTTGCAAATGAAAGCAAACATGCGAAATCTATAAATTTATTCAGTATCTTTTAATATTCAATAAAAAATCCGAGACAATAAACAATCTTGATTTTTGAGATCGTTTGTACACACATCCAAGCGCTTTGATGAACATGCAAAAATTCCCTTCCTTACTTTTTACCTTAATAAAGCGCAAGGATTTACAAAACCGAGAAATCATAAATTTAGAGATTACCTGAAATGTTTTTTTTTAATTGACTTGTTTTAAGAAATGAGTATAATTACCTCCGTGCTTTTCATGTATCAAAATAATTATCTTTTCCCTTTCATTTCACATGAACATTATGCTACAAAAGTTTCCGATGTGGCTCAATATTAAGTATATCATAATTATTTGGTTTATAACACTTGGCTAGCTTACCCTTCACACTTGGTTAAATGTCATTATAAATACGTTGCTAGCTCATACGAAAAATAATTACACCATACTGAGACATTGAATTATCAACCATAATAATAATAATAATAATAATAATAATAATGATAATAATAAAAATGCCATTCGAGTAATGGTCAATATATATTTAGATACTACATAAAGCAAGTGAGACGGATAGACACTCGCTGGCATCGTCTTATTCCACCCTTCAAAAGCTGCTGTTAAAACACCACTCTCTCTCTCTCTCTCTGCAGGCGTGTTGGTATAATCTCCACCTACCTGTTAGTGCAGTGCTTACCTCGGAGCACGCACCAACCTCCCTGGTAATATATATATATACACAAATATACTGACACATGCGCAACACACGATATAATTTTCTGATAATACGATCACATGGAACAAAACCTTCAATTCCATTGGATTAGTTCATCAACCCTATCCATGCTACACCCACTTGGCCTAATCAACTTCAAAATTGACTTTACGAAGGTTACACGCAAATGCCGTGGCCTGACAACGTGCGAATCAAGAGTTGGAAGTTATGCGTGCAGATGTAATTGAAACTCTAATATTATTATAAGGTGAATGAGCACAGCAATTCAGAGTTTTGCGAAGGCGCCTTGCTTGTGACCCAACCTCTTTCAGGTTGGAGCGGACTCGTGTTCTCAACCGAGAGCGGCGAGATCGTCCGTGGTTTATTTGCGCTGTAGAAAGACCTTAATAACCACAGCAGCTGATAGGTCTAAAGCCCGAATGAAAACAACCACAACTGAACGATTAACGTGGAGGCCGGATTACCTCTAGGCGATCTACGAGTAACATTTCATGAAGATAGCGTATTTATACCTCATACCTCCAAGGGAAGAAAAGGGTCGAAATTGGTTTCATGTTCACTTAATTGAATGCATTGGAGATTACCTAGAGATGGGAGTATAACCGGGGGGAGAGAGAAGATTGACATGGGGGGGGTTTACTAAGGGGGGGAGGGAGGGGGGATGAGGCTTAGGAAACGTTCATACTTGGAAAAAAGGACTTCCTTCACCCCGGTTACTTTTGTTCAAATGTCTTAAATCTAGGACGAGCAATTTATCAAGACGAAGGTAACAGGCTTACTAACTTAAATGTTACATTACTTCTTATAAAAAATCTATTTTTATATTTCTATTCCATTTAATTTTGCACCAAAATCCCTACACGTATTTTTTTGTTCTCTCCCTCATCTTCATTTATCACGGTTTCTTTCGTGCATTTCGTCCTTAAGTACCTGAATTACAAAAGCACTGCTCTTCACCTACATGGAAAGATAAATTTTAAGTACAACCTTAATTTTGCAGTAATGGTCTTTACAGATCGATGAGGATTTTTATATACTGCTACTTTTCTGTGATCCGTTTCGTCTGAATGTTGTACAACCCTCTTAGTTGGGGTCAGGAGAAAAAGGTCCCTTGCTTCTATTCATCCCAAAATGTCCTGGCTTTAAAGATTTCCTGTTTCAATGACCACTTACTCAGACCTTGCATTGCAATTTGAATGGTTTTCTTGCATCGCACTGCGTCCTGTCGTAGGCCTCGAGCCAACATTATCAAAATATTTAAGTAGATTCATACTACATGACCTTGCTGTTAACTGGTACAATTTTTAAATTAAAACTTTATACATTTTATACTCCAGGGTATCTTCAGTAACCCTTGATCACAATATTAATAAACTTTCATAAAGAACACTGAATATAATATTGCACAATGGCATGGAGTCTTGCTTTCCGAAAGCAAGTGCCTTGTCATTCTATGTAGCACGATTATTTAGGACTGCAGAATTTTTAACATTTTCTAGGCTGGCAGTTAATTTACAAGGACGTTTACAAGAAAGGTTACTTTCTATTTTTGTAAGCACTTTTCTTCAAAGAAAACCATCTGATAAATAAACCATGAACAATATTCAAAATGTGCCACCTGAGTGGATTAATCAATAAGACACACATGTGCTTTACTGTTTATTGTAAAAATAGATGTTCAAAGCACATTTTCGTTGTGGATGATGACCTCCACAATGCATTACTGTGGACGATGGTGGCTTCCACTGGCTGGCTGCCCCTGCAATGCTGAGCCAATGCTGCCTGATACTGCCAATAATGTCAAGCAGGGGCAGTAATGTGGCAGGCTTTTGGTAGCCCGAATGGTGTTGTCTCCACTCTCTACTCTACATCAAAAATTAATGCAGAGCTAAGACTTCACACTGCTACTTTCATATTCTACGCAAAAATGTAGAATTTTTGATGACCTTGTGAGCTGGCCTCTTTGGGCAAGTGTTTACAAGTCTGCCCAAAATAAGGGGCAATCGTTTCTAAATTATCCTTTACATTCAGAAGTGTTAAGAGGACAGCTCCTTTCCAAAAATAAAAATGTACATAAAACAAAATAAAGATTTTTGTCCAACTCCAACATTTCTACATGTGGAGCTTTCGTATAAGAAACTGATATTTTTGCAACAAATGTGAAAAATGGTTTGCATTATTCTATATTGTCCCTCTTTGCACCCAATACCAATTAAGGTATTTAAGAAGCTGGCAGGTTCCTTTATTTGGAGTTTAAATCAAGTTTATATAGTTTTGAGGACCATATTTGTACAGTTCATTGATGTATATATACCTCTTGCCATACAAAAAGGAACTTTCAAGACAAATTCCAGCCGCCTTATGGCACAGGCTACTGGATGGACCAACCTAGTTCCTTGCACCTACAGAAGACTACAAAAATGCTGCTGCTGTTGCTGGATTAAAGAATACCCTTTATCACCTGTAAAAGGTTCCTGTTCAATGTACCATCAATTCACTAACTTATCCATTGCACTCCCTTGTCCTATCTCTTCCAATCCACATTCCTTTAAACATTCCAACAGAATCTGCTCTTTAAGTCATTCCATGCCTTTCTATCCAGTCACATCTAGCCATCATTTGAACAGGTCTTATCTTCTCTACAAAAACCTTTTCTTTTACTCATTTTTTTTTTTGTTTTGTTTATCTGTTAACCAGATAACATTCCAGCATTTACTAAATTCTAAAAGGAAACTTCCTGTAGGTCAAATACTTGAACATAATATTTTTCTTCATAACCAAAATATTTGTAATTAAATATATTCTAACAACAGTTAGAATGAGTCAATTCTACATCTGTAATTATGCTGCACCATCTATATCCTAATTCACAATTACACCTAGTTCAAATTTCATCCACAGACTCAAAACACCAATAAGGAAACCTTCAATATCAATTAAAGCTTAATCATTTCTTTTAACTAGGCACAATTTTTTCAATCAACACATTCCTTATTAAGTATAACTATTATTCAGATGTAGCAAACCCTGTTTCATTGCTCTTGGTGCAGACTTCACTTCCAGCTTTGAAAGGCTACTTGTTCGGTGTAGAATTCCTGACAGCTGGCACATATGCGCTTCCACCACCATTGCTGCTGCCAGTTCCTCGTTGCGACATACCATTGACACTGCTTGCATTACCTCTGGTGCCTCCTCGTCCACCGCGGTAGCTGCCACCACCACCTCCACCCCTAAGATGGAGATTTAAAAGGCCATCTTGTATTTTTTTAAATTGTACTTTTCATTTTCTTTGATCAGACTCAAGGGGAAAAAAGATATATATAAATAAAAAAAAGTAAAGTTACCTGTAGTATCCTTGGTTATAGTTATAGTTTCGGTAATAGCCACCACGGTAATAACCTCTTCCACGGGGATAAAATCCTCTCCTGGCTGAACTTACACCAAAGGTCTCTACGTTGATTTTTCGTTCAAGTCTCCAGTCTGGACGTTGGCTCTTTCTGGAAGTGCAAAGTAAGCATTATCTCAAAAGTACTTGGCCTATATTTAGGGTAATATTTAAAAAAACAGAGCATTTACTCACCCTTTACTACGCTCAATAGATTCACAAGAAATCCTGTCAAAGAAAGATTTTGCCTTGTCGTAGCAAGTTGGATCTTCAACATCCTCTCCACCAGCAGTCTCATGCCCCGAGTCATCCTTCTTTTCACCATTTTCGGTAATCTTCGTCTTTGCCAGCTGATTCTTCAACTCCTCAAATTCCTCATTAGCTTGCTCAAAATCATAATCCTTCTCGAACAACTGCTGATCCTGGATCTGGCGCTGCCTATTGCCCTGATTGAAAATCTGCCCTCTGCCTCGTTGTCCACCAGGTCTTCTCATACCACGGCCACGTCCCATACCACCTCTGCCTTGGTACTGATGGTACTGGTAATTATTGTGGTACTGTTGTTGTTGGTTAGGATGGTGATTCTGCTGAGACTGTTGCTGCTGTTGCTGTGGCTGCTGCTGTTGTGCCTGCTGCTGGTTGCGACGCCCTTGCCCACTCTGGTTGCCATTGCGCTGGGGTCTACTGAAAAGTTGGGCATTTCCTGATTTCTATCACCAATACTCTTTGATGATCCAATAAAAATTGTTAAGTTAAAGGTGTACAAGATAAATCTAATAGCAAACTTTTCCCAAGTCAATAGCTAGGTTAGCAAAGGCTAACAAATTTAACAAGTACATATTCAAAACAAAAACCCTTTGCATGTTGAGAAAAGAATCTGGACTTACAGTATGTAATGTATAAAATCAAGCTCTTCAAAGCAAAAGTACAAATTCAAAATAGCTACATCATAACCAGTAGAAATACCTTTCCTGTTGTGATTGTCTCTGCTGTTGGGGAGATTTCTTCTTCTCTTCCCTTGAAGGGGGAGGCGAGACTTGCACTCCAGCATCAGAGACTGGGGACTTTCGAGCAGTTGGCGTGGATGAACGTGAGCCTACTAGGATGTCTGAGAGAAGACCAACAGGAGGAAACAATTTGCTAAATTAATACACACTGTCCTCACCATCTTTCTTCTGCCACATGATATAGTGCAGGTTAGTTAGGTCTAGATGTGCAGCTGCTTACACTAATTGCTATTATGGCAACCCTATTACTTAAAAAATAACTTATCTATTTGTGGCAAACCGAGTGGCAGTGGCGTTTGTTGGTAACAATGTTCCTATGCTAAAATGCAAATTTGACATCCACATCTTTACTTGGTCAAATGGAGCCTCTGAAGTACTTTTAATATGTTAAAATTCTTTTGACTGATCAAAATCAAGTTGAAATATAATGCCTTTTACGACAAAGAAAGATGCAGTGTTCAAATTGCAATACATGTATGGAATACTTACTTTCCTATATTCTAATAAATTACCCCCAAACAAATCTGCATTTACATGGTCAGGAAATCAAACTACCTGCCCCCTTTTCACCAACTTTATATGTCTAAAATCCTGATAAATGATCAGAATTTCAGAATAGTGACAGTCGATACCAAAATCCTTTGAACCTTAATATTTTTTCTTTTACTACCCTGAAACCGACAATTCTTACCATTCAAATTTCTACTTTTCATTCTGGGGAAATAATGTAGTTCTAAAAATTGGCATAAGTAGTCACTTTGAATTTTGGAGAGAGAAAATAAAAAGCACATAAAATTTCACATTCATTAACTAACATTTCTCTAATCTGAAATTCTCAAACTCAGATTTTTCTACCTTTCATATCAGTTTTCATTTTATAAGTAAATACAGTATACTCAATATCATTTCGATTCGTTGCTTTCCACGGGGTCTCCAATCTATATCAAGTAATGTTTGCAAAATGCAGCAAATTGAGTGAACATCAGTCATGGAAGGTTATGGATTTTGAAAAAAATTGTGATACAGGACAACAAAAAGGCCCCAAATAATGAGATGTGCCCTCACTATTTTTTAGGCATAAAAGTTTAATGCACTCCTGCCAACCTATGCAGGCAAAGGTTCTACTTGTGCTATCTCAAATATAGGTTTAAATATACATGTATAAATATTTAAGTTGTCAGCCTCCTAAATATTAATACAATCTTTGCAGTACTACCTACATAAACATACTAAATGTTGGAAAATAATAAACGACTGTTACAAATATATGAAAATACCAATCTACCCAGTTTACTTGGCTATCTACATCCGATACGAGTGTCTATACAGTCAAGATATGAAAAACCAGGCATAGTTTCCTGGATCTACCAACTCTTCACATAATAAACAATCTTGATATAAAAGTTAAGGTGAAGTGTGATCATTTTCCTTTAACAATGTACTAAATGATTAAATCAGATTTGAGGACGCCTGTTGTGTTTCTTCTGTATCCTCTCAAAGAACTACCTAACTATCTTAAAAAAAATTGCAATTGTTCATACCAATATTCTTTACATTAAAGGAAGCAACTAGATTTAAAGCAAAGTCTTCCCACTATTTCTTCTCTACTATGAGAATGCTAAAATAGTTTGAAATATAACTTCAATTTACATCCTACAATAATCACGGTAATTAATGCACATTACTTTGCTTATACATACATATACATGTATCTTGTATCAAAAATTATACAAAATTTACCCACTTCTAGATGGTGTTGAGTTATCAGCAAAATCTACAATAAGGAAGCTATGTCTAAATGCTGTAGGTGCATGTGTATTTACATACAGAGCTTGTATACATGTACAGCTGTATACAGATACCCATATACAGGTTGAACCTCATTTCATGTTGGTATTAGGTTCCTGAAAATGGAAACTAAATGAAACCAAACAGACTTTGCTCTTCACCAATTAGGTTTACGACTACCAAGATAGTTGCTATGAGCAGAATCCAGGTAATACAAGACAAGCCTGGTTATGGCTGCAAGTTTCCATTTATGATTACCTAATAGAAATTATTGTGCATCTGTCACTGACTGACATTTAGATATCAAGTACACCTTGTGGCACCGTCTTTAGTAATCAAAAGAAACTACTACTACTTGGTAAGCACTTCTCTTGAATAAATGATTTCTTGATAATTTGATAAAATTTCTTACTGATAATTTCAAGCTTGGTATCTGATAAACTGGCTAGAGTTCTTTATGAACTTGACTGCCATGTAGTAGATAATACACAAGTGTTGTATAACCTATAGTTTATATCTTAGTTTAGGTTACAATTACACCTATACTTCACTTCTCAAAGTCTCTAGTTTATTTTGGGGAACTAGAAATGGTTGCGTGTCTTCTAAATGTTATTAGAATGTCAAGAGGTTCAACTATATATGTGTATTTATAAATGTAATACACCCATGTCTGGTATCAAATATACACTAGTATGTTCTATAATCAACATTAGCCTACACTGCTCCTATTACCCTATTTCTAATACTAGGAACAAATGCCAGAAATATTCGAATGACTGCACAACATAAAAAGCAATGAAAAACAGCAATGCCAAGCTATTTGACTAGCAATAGCAAGCTTGTAAAATAAAAAAAGAATCTGTCGTGTCACATGAAGCCTCTCCACGAAGCTTTGCAACTGAAGCATATGAATGGCACTTGTTCCTACCTGTTTGATGGAGTGCATGTGTACCAGATTGGGGTGGGGCACCTATAGGAGCTGGCACTGCTCCCGGGGTAGTATTAGGTTGTTGATCCAGGCTACCAACCCCACCACCACCACCACCACCTGCCACAGTACTCAACTCACTGGGCTGGGATGTAGAACCCATTGGAAAACCACCTGTCCCTGGGAGACCCTGCTGGGTCATTGACTGTCCATATGCACCATATGACAAGCCTAGGCCTCCGCCAATGGGACCTAGAGACTGTCGAGAAAAGGGAGCCGCTTGGAAGGATGATGGGACTGCTGGAGCAGAGTGCTGGAAATTAGCAAAACAAAATATCAAATTTCAACTATAACAAAAACAACTTGATAGTATGAAATAGTTGTAATAATAGTACTGCTGAAAATGTAAAGGAGTATAGTAGATAGAGAGAAGGAGGGGGGGGGAGCATTTTTATATATTTATACACACGTGTGAGATCATTAACCTGTATAAATGTTCAAGGTTTAGGAGCATCTGGGGAACATAATTGTTCTTAACAAATTGGGGATATAGTACCACGGATGCTCTTTAATGGACTAAAATGCTCAATATGTTACCTGGACAATAGCGGGATCATTATGTAGTCCTCCAGGTAAAGTTGGCTGCTTTGGTGTGTCACAGACTTCTATCTTTTTGATGTCTGTGCCTCTGAAGATAATGTATTCATACACTTCATCCCGGGCAGCAACTGGCATCTCCGTTGGCCGGTCCTCTGTGCCAAAGGACCGGACTGTGGAAGAAAACACTCATCAAGAAACTGAAGAACCCCATCACTATGACAGTAACAAAGTTACAATACTAATACTGTTGTTACTGCTATTGCTAATTGTACTATCAAAATTAGAATTCTGTTGCCCATATCCAATGGTACAACCCAATACAACCATATTCTAAGTTGCCAGAAGGAAATTCTAAATATAAAGAATTTTCCTTAAGAGGAATTCCCTTTGGCCTGTTTTAGCACCCCTTAAGGGGATGATCGTCTGGTAAATTTTCGCCCTAATCTTCCATCTTGCCGAAATTGATTTAAATGCATTTTAAAAGTTTCAGGGCCTCTGAATCTCCCCTGGAATTTTTAAATCCCACCTGCTATTTTGAAGGTGGTAGCAGCCACTTTTGAAATATGATTTTTTACCTTACCTTAGAAAATTGGCAATTGTGATGTAATGATCATATAAGCTTTATTATTTTTTTTTAAATATACAATTAGATAAGAATGATATGCTGTGCAAACCTACTTCCCCCCAAAATGGGATTAGGTGTGCAAATTGATACGGATCACCAAAATTTTATGGAATTCAAGTTATTCTAAGAAGGTAAAAATTTCTTTAAATCTGTCAAAAAAAAAAAAAAAAAAAAAAAAAAAAAAAAAATACCCAGATCACCAAAGTGTAACAGCATTTAGGTTAGGCTAAGACACCTCTTGGTAAAAATTTAATTAAAATTTGTTCAAAACTACGAGTTATCCTTGAAATAAAAAGTAAAACAAAATAAATGGAAGTAACAATTTATATAAACATAAGGTCATGAAAAACATGGTAATGATCTGTATATACATATATATCGTATATTCATACTGTACCACCACCCTGTATTTACATGGGAGTGTTGGTGTGGAAGGCAAGTGTTTTGCCTGTGGACTTGCACTGCCTTGGACATTGGCCTTAGGCCTTCTCTCGCGACCCAGCATGCAAGTTCAGTGGCATGGAGAACGATGATATTTCAGACAAGCATTTTATGTTGTAAACCCCCATTATATCACTGATAAAGGGAAACAGGATTTTATCATATAGAACTATTTCATATATCATTTGTTATCCATAATGTAAATAAACTAAGTGTGTAAGTGTGTGTGTGTGTGTGTGTGGGGGGTCGCAATATTTCTTTACACTATAATGTTACACGTAACACGCGTTTTCAGTCGGAAACAAACATGCTATGGCTCATAGCTAAACAGTAAATCTACTGAATGGTGCAAAAAGTTTTTGCAGCTGTTTTTGCTTGTAGTAAAAGTGACATTTCAAAAAGCCACTTTTGTAATATTCTAAAGTAGTGTACAAAAAAGTGCTTCTGCATACAATAGAAAAATATTCCATTCAAAAATGAAATCAGAATGCCTGTATTATAATATTTTTTATTTGGTGTTTAGAGAAATTTTAAAAAATGGTCCAATTCCGCAGGGAAACATCAAATCAGACCCTACCGTAAGAAAATGAGTCTAAAGACACTGTTACATGTTGAGAATTTCTGCAAGACTTCAGAATGCCAGTACATGATAGAGGATTATTATTTAGGAATATCTGCTTCTCCCTTTTATTGTTCATACCAAAAAATAACGAAAAAAGAAAAAACTTCAATGACCATTATTGCAGAAGTATACTTATTTATGCAGAAATGCCATAGCAAATGCAAATTTAGTCCCCTAACCTTATTCTAAAATATGAAACAAATAGGTGAGACTAAGTTCTTAAATCCTTCCTCCTCACTAAGAGGCCTCGGTGAGCTAACATACCATTCACAAGTGACACTATGTCCTCCTTATGGATCTTACTTTGCGTTTACAAATATTCATGTGGCCATTCTTTTAGCTGTATAGTTATTTGAAACAATTCTTCCAACCATTACTTAGGCATGCATGTAATACTGTGAAGGTTAAGTACCTGCTTTCATCTGGCTTCAAGGCCACAGAGGTATCCCTTCCTCCTGATCCCACCAGTCGCTTTCTCCTGTGTCAGAAGTGGCTTCCCCCAACCAATTCTTAATTTAAGAGGCACAGATGGAGACTACAACATCCCAATGAAGGACTCAATGGGTGTATCATAAGCCCTTGGAGGGCAATTAGAATCCATGGGCTAAATACTTAGGAAGGGGCTCTTGCAATATACTATTAGTAAATGAGCAGAATGCACCATCCATAAGCTATGACTGGAGGAGTACCAGTACAAGGCATTATTATTATCACCATCCTATTCCTGCCTACTGTGAACAGCGGCACAGGTTGTATTCCAGAAAATTGATTGTTACGCATAAATGAGAAAATGACAATGTACACCGAGTTATGGACTGCCCAAAGATATGACATGTAGTCTGTGCAAGAATAATTGTCTAATTACTATAGAAAGAAAGAAAAGAAGAGGAGGATGGTACCTTTAAAATGGGTAACGGTCAAAAAGCAAAATAAATGTGCTAGACTTCAAAAGGTCCTTTAGCACTATTGAAAGGTGCAGTAATGGAAAGGGTAACGATGGGATTTACTTGAAGATTCAATAAGCTATACATCAAAAGTTGTATAGCAATTCAGAAAGGTAGGGATTAACAAGGGTTATTCAATAAAAAGTTGTCAAAGGAAGAAATGTGGGATTTTGCAAGGATGTCTGTAGGGTAAGGTAGGGATTAGCAAATGACAATGGAGGTTTAAGGGCACTTAGATCACAGGGTCACATCCAAGAGGAAGAAGCAGAAGGGATAATGGCAGAAGGAATAGGGTGGGTGATGCAGCTGAAACAGGAAGGAATGGGATGTGTTGGGAGGGAGTTGGAGGAAGGGGGGCAGGGCGAACATGAACAGGAGGATGGATGGATGTTAGCAGTTACTTTGAGGGAAGGGGACAGAGGGATGGAGGGAGAGACTAATGGAGGAGGAGAGAATGGGGTGGAGCATTTCGCTTATCTTGTGTGATGAGTTGGGCAAGAAGGAAGAGGGGAAGGTACTGGAGAAATAGTGATTGAAGTGTCTTGAATAGTGGTGGAGACTGGGGTGTCTGAATGGTACCTTTAACCCATCAGCCATGGAAGGCATCATATGATGCACAGTGCAATTGACAGCCAATCCCTTCATACAATGGGTGGCCGCACGGCCTGGGAGCAGAGCAGGCCAGAGAATATCAGCCGCCAAGCCAGCGTCCCCCTAGCGGCCTTACAGGGCACAGGCCCGCTACCCCAGGCCTGCGCAGGCAATGGGCTTTCCCCCGCTTGTGCTAAAACCAGGCCCGCCACTCTTTCTGAGCGCATTTACATAAGTTTGCGAGCTTGCATGTATTTGCAAGGGTCTTTGCAGACTTTTGCAAACTTATATTTTCAAAGATATACATAAACATGTGTGAAAGAGGGAAAGCAGCACTGCAACAGTGCACACACTCCAGCACAGTCCCATAAATAAAACTATGGGACTACATGCCATATTGCAAAATACTGCGGCCATGGGTAAGAATCTGGTTTATTTCATATACTTGCTTTTTAGATTATAAAGAAATATGCGTATTAGTAATTATAGAAGTTTTTGTTTGGGTACTTTTCCCCCTTCAGTTAGGACAACATTAATGCTTCCTGTGGTGTTACAGTAGGCGTGGATTTTCATCTCTGACCTGTACTTAACCCACTGATACTACATGGGCAGATATACATGCCACATGAACTGCCATTTACCATTTATTTATATATTTATGATAATTTTTTTATGCAGATGGCTCAACAAGTGTTTAGTCACTAATGTGTCAATTAGTAGCCTTAGCTGATCTTTTGTGAGGAAATAAGGAGGCCTTTGAGTGGCTAAGGTAATCTTGAAGCTATATGTGGCTTTAATTATAGATCCCTTTAGTCATAAGCATATTTACTTGTGATGCAATGCACAAAGGAAATAAATCTGAGGAAGTGCATTCTTCAAAAATACAGTGACAATGTTACTTAAGCTCACTAATTGTTGGATAAAAAATTGGCTAATGCCCTGTAATGTAGATTACTGGTGCACAGTGCCAATTCCCTAATTTGCACCTGGTTTGTTAAATACTTAAAAATACAATATTAGGTGCCCAGTAGCTTGCAGCTCCATTTCATAAACAAATTTTAAAAAATTTAAGGTTTCCCTTACACTTTTACCATGTAGTGACACCAACCAATGTCACTATTATTACAGAAAGACAAGCTCCCTCTGATGAGCTGATGGTGAGGGGAGTGTCGTCATGCCATGCCATCCACGTCTCAGTCCACCATACTCATTGGGGTCAAAGTTAACCCAGTGCCAACGGGTAAAAATGTTTGGCAAGTGGACGTATGGACGGGATTGTTGGCGCGCATCGGCAGTTTCCCTTTTGCGCCTGGCTCGATTGGTAGTTTGCGAGCGACATTTAGCACCTAAAAGCTTTTATTTTGCTATAATTTATAAAAATATTAAAAATTTGAAGGTTTACCTTTATTATAGGTGCCATTGCCTAAAATCTTTACCATATAAATGAAGCCGCTACTATCGGAGAAAAACAAACTCAGTCCAATGAGCCAGTGGCACGGGAATGGGCATGACACGATGCTACCCGTCTTTCGGTCCAAAACAGCCATGGCATGTATGTACATGCCACCTGTCGGCTAGGGGTTAAGGCCACATACAATAAAAAGTACTCCATTTTGGGGTTTCCCTTAAAAGATCTTTGATCTTTATTTGAATTTTCCAAAAACCTCCTTTTACAATATGATCAATTTATCCCTAATATATAAGCTTTTTACTTGTTGCATATATTAGCAACGCTATTCAGTAAACAAAATATCAAAATCCTTTGTCCTCCTTGGTGCACAAACATTTCCTAGTAGTCCAATCAGGTTTACAGTGGATTCTTGCTAATAAATGGACTTCAACATCTTTTGTAATTCTATACCATTCTAAAATGGTTATCTACAAAAGACAAAAATCATGGAACTGTCATGTTTGTACTAGTCCTCCCTTGATATCTATCACATTATTCCGAGGCTATCAAACCAGAAAGCATATACGCCAGCGACAACTGGAATGCATCCAGAACAAGGTCTATTCCTTTCACATTTACCTCAGTGTTAAGAGTAATAGATGCCATAACATGAAGGGCTTTCAACAGATAAGTCATCCATTCCAATGAAATTTAAAACTATGAAAATTTAAGTCAAAAATTTTATCTTTAAATCTGTGCAACTTGGTCATGAGAAAAATGGCCTTAGAAATAGCTAACCTATCCATTCTATATCCTGTTAACCTTTAGCAATGTTATAAAGACCCAACCTTGTATAAAAAGACTGCAGACTGCCTAAAAGATTGTCAACTATTGTTTACTTCTTGTGGTAAAAAGTTACATTAAACTTAAATTTCAGTTTAAGTTTAACCCACTTACGACGGGTGTCTCATATACAAGACACCCGGAAAAATAAACATTACCGGGCGTCCAGCCGGTGCGATGCTACATCGGAGCTTGTGCTCTGATTTTGTCACCTGTGGCGCATGGAAACCATTATTTTCGGCTTGAAAATGTACCGCCGCTAGTGGGTTAAAGAGAAGCTCAAGACTGTGGGGGGACTGGCAGTGCATGGCAGTTGGATGAATAGCTTTATAAGTAACTAAATAAATGGAATTGGTAATTGATGAAAAAATTTCTATTAGCCTTTTTCATTTTGTCTAGATGCATAATAACGGTGATGAAACCAACATTATATTTCTGTTATTCTACAAACGTCACTTTAATCTGCAACAACTACAAGTTTAAAATACAAGAATTCGACCTATTGAATTTGTATTGTGTTAATTTGGTTCTGCACCCTAAAGTATAACAAAACTATGGGTCTGCCACTTATGCCAGTCATAAGGCACATGCCTCTGGAGCTACATTTAGTAAGAATAGATCCAATAACTAGAATTTTATAAATGAATACAAATCACTTGAATATTCTATTCAAAATGATGACCAATGTCAAAATTTAATTTTACAATCGCTTTGAAGCTTTCTACACTAGTAACACTAAGGTTTCTTGCTATTCATACTCTGACATAAATGGATACAAGGTTAAATCTTATTCTGGAGATACATGCAGTGAAAAGTAAACAAAACCCACATTGGATCCCATGCTGGATACTGGGTGCTGTCAGCTGCTCGAGGGAGAAAATTTGAAGCAGGGGAAACAACTTGCTATTATGACTGGCTACAGCATACACGATTTGCCAGCGAATGGGCTAAAAAGTGAGCCTACTTTTGATGGACTGAACCCTTTAAATGCTGCAGTAATGGCTTAAGTGCACAGCTATTATGCATACAACCTGGAGCCAGCTGGAGGTGCAGGGCATAGATGAACACACAACCCATCTCTAATTAAACTGATCATCTTTATTTAAAGGCCAATTTTCTTCTGACATCTGTAGCAAGTTAATACTCTACAATAGTGATACATGCAGCCAAATAATTATTATGGCTTGTGTGGCTTTGGGACAAGTATGACTGACAATCCACTAAATAGAATTAATTAACCGACTGATTAACAAAAATCACACCTGGTGCTGCAACAGCAAAAGTCATATGGTGCCAAATTACTAATTACAACCCAGAATATCAGAAAAGTCTTGGACTAGCCCTTGTACAAGAAACAAGGAGGTCAATGGACTATACATGATAGACATGCTCAAGGGAATTAAAAGGGAACAAACAGGTTATATAGAAGTTCATAACCCATTTTTATACATAATATTCAGTAACTCTTTGACCATAAGACATCAGACAAAGAAACTAATTTTTGCTTGAAACCTTGCTGGCTCAAGACTAGAGCAGTCAGTCAACCATGACATCTGTTATAAGGACCCAACAGGTTGGGACAACTGGACACCAGCATATGCCATGAGAGAGATTCCAGGAATGATCTAAGCCAAGGGGGGAAAACCGTCTTAATTCAATCTTTGTTTACTTAGAACTCCCTATGCTCAAATATGAATTCTTCCTATATACAAACAAAGCAAATTCTCCCCAAACTGCACATTTGTGAAACAACTCGCAAAGCCAATGTAAATGTACAGAGCATATTATACAGCCATTTGTTTCATTTCCAATTCTAAGCATATGGAACAGCATTTAATAGACTAAACAAAAACAAAACCACAAACAAGTCCTGGTATTTAATTTTCTCCATGACCAATCCTTTCATTTCCAATCTATAAAAGCTCCAGCTAATGACAGGGTGCAATGGTGTAATTAGCTACACGAAAGCAGATGGTGCAATTATTCTTTCAGGCAATTTTATATCAAATTATAATTGAGGCATATTTTCCCTTGTGATGGGGGAGGGGGGGGGTGTTCACATACTTCAAGGCCTACTTTGTTTTGACTGCTTCATGCTCCACCAAAATAAACAAAAGGTCTCTAAAAAATAAAGCTAAAATCATTTATTTTCCCTCACTCGCCGAGAACATACTTTGTTCCCCAGAGGTCAAAATACTGTAAAAAGCTACTTCCTTATTTGGTCAAAAAATAATTCATCTTTCTCCTTGGGAATTCCCTTGCCAAGGTTGCGGCTTACATACCGATTCTCTAGCCGAAAAATCTGACACTCCATCATGCTAGCGACAGAAGAAAAGAGAAAAGAAAGGGATTCCATTTTTAAACTCCCCCCAAAGTGCGCGTCACTCGACAAAGTGCGACTTGGTATAACTGCGTAAAAAATAGAAAGTCGTCTTCATTTCCCTCTTAACATGTACGTGTACCCAATTAAGAAGCGTATTTTGTGGCAAAATACTCAAGGATTCATTGGGGTTAGCTAGATTTATTCATGGCCTC
This sequence comes from Penaeus vannamei, assembly GCF_003789085.1. Taxonomy (NCBI): domain Eukaryota; kingdom Metazoa; phylum Arthropoda; class Malacostraca; order Decapoda; family Penaeidae; genus Penaeus; species Penaeus vannamei. Next base: position 76,445 of record NW_020868968.1, read on the forward strand.
AGCGTCTTCCGCCTCGGGTTGTAAACAAACAAAACTTACCCTTCGCCAGAGCAATAATCGACTCCTGAGCGTCGATGGTGTACAAAATCCCTTCATATCGGATTTCAGATTTAGATATAAGGCTGATTTTACTACCCAAGAAGGGTACGGGCCCACTCATGGTGGATGATCACTCTTTTAACAATTTCTATCACCGATGGCTAACGATATTTGCTAGGATTTGAACCGCCTCTCAGTCATTGTGTTCGACGAAGGTTACCGGTATGTGACGTCACAGGTCAAGCACCGGAAGACTATATTACTCTTTCGGTTCTTCTGTGACTTTCTCCTGGCACAAGGGACCATATATTAACGCGAATTCACTAGTATATTGAAACTGTAATTTGATGGCGCGCTAAGGTCAAATATAGAGTACTTTCTATGTTTGCGAAGTCTTTCGGGAAAATCGCTCACGGCGCGAAGTTCCAATAATTCTCCAAGAAAATATTTACATTTTAGGAACATCATATTCGACATATCTTAATATTTTGGGTTGTAAAAAAATCCCATGATATCTAAAAACAAATATCAAATTCCCAGAACTGAGAGAAAAATACTTTGAGTAAAATATTTATTGCTGTGACAAAGTAAATCATTTTGATAAAATCCATTAATGTTTGCAGTTTTCCTCTTGCAAATTAGATACCGGTGTCTATATAAATGAAATCAAATATATTATGTTACTTAGTTAAAGTCTTTATAGATACACAATTAAACAGCTGACAGTTTTGTAAGTAAAACATGGCAAAAGTAGCTGATAAAATATTGCCATGTACATTTTAACAGAAAGGGAAATTGTACTATCAAATCTATTCTCTTAAACTTCGATTACTTAAAAAAGATATATGTCAAATTCAAAAATAACTTTAAAATATTCTAAATTTAAGTTTCATAACGCAATGATGTAACCTCAAAACTCAGTACTCTCGGTTACTTTCGCCTCCTCCGGCCTATTGCTTCATCGCTAAAATGGCACTGGCTGCCACTGGGATCGCGAGAGCTAATCTTCTGAAAGCAAGAGTCTCTGGAATTGCACTCCAGGTAAAGTATAAATACAGTAGATGAAATTAGTTTAGCAAATTTCAAGATGTAGGTTTAAATCGGGAAAATATCCCCGTAAAGACCGGAAAAACGTGCTTTAGAAATGCCGAATCTTTCGCCGGACGATGTTGTTTACTATTACTGTATGTTATGCAAAGAGGAAAAGTGGCGTAGTTTCATGATATAAAGGCAAATATAAATTACTTTGTGCATAGGTGTGTGCAGGTCAGAGAATCTGTGAATTTCCTAATTTACCAGGAACTCCATGTTGGAATTACTGTAAATATAGATCTATTAAGGTTGAATCGTCTGTTCTGGATGTTTTCTTGCCATTGCTCGTAATTGCGTTAGTTATGTAATTTTGACCAATATTCTCAAAGGATTAGCAGTACTGCACCGGTGGCAGGTTTAATTAATGGACTTTGTGGATTAGAAGGGTAGGTATTTGTATAATCTGCTACGTTATCTGCAAAGTAGGGCATGTTATGTGTTGGGTATGAATGATAGTTCAGTTACATCCTGTCTTAGGTTTGGTATAGTTATGTAAATGTGTGAGTGATTTGAGAATGATTATTGGTTGTAATAATTGTTTTGGGTAATTCTGTACGGGGAAGCTAGTCATTTTGGCCACTTCCATTTCACCCCTACCAGTTCCCCCCAAGGTATGGTCTGTCTGACGCTCTCTCCTGCTGTTAACCCATTAACGACGGTATATTTTGAAGCCGAAAATACAAGATTCCGGGCGGCTACAAAATCGGGGGTGGAGCTGCCCCGGACTCTATCTGCCGGCCAACCACGGCCCGCTGCTGTGTCAGAGCGTGAGCCCCGATACAGTGTCACACTGGCGGACGCCCGCAATGTTTATTTTTGGGTGTCATATGTGGGACACCCGTTGCTAGTGGGTTAATATGTGGAGGAATCTTTTTCCTGGGTGGGGGTTGGGGGAAGATAGTCCCCCATAGAGAGTTGCAGGGGCATAGCCCCATGATTAGATAGTATAGGGATGGATTATGTGTAGATTCAATTGCTGCTTGGGGTGAACTGGTAATTAGGGCTAAACAGCTTAAGCTGCTTTGGTATGGATGCACTTGCTAGAGACTAAGGGTAAAGGGTTACGTCAGAACCGCACCTGTCAGAGACTAAGTCCCTGACTCCTGTAGGGAATTAGGGGTTGGGGGGGGATTAATTTCATTCATATCAGGCATTTATAAAGCATAAAGTAGAAAACCAAAATCCCGAACCAAGAAGAGTATTTTTGAAGTGGAAAATTTAAAAACTGGAGATAAGATTTAGCCATGGATGATTTGACATAAATGCATAAACTACCAGAAAGATTGCCATATGAACATTAAATCTTCCTAACCCAGGATCTACACCTCAGTACCCTCTCCCGTTTGTAGTATATCCCCATCAGAGGCTATGCCCCTATTCTCCCAATCACTGTATTTCATATACAATTCCACCCTATTTCCATGCTCATTGTCACTGTGGGGGGCTTAGGAGGTGGAAATGGATTCGGTGCTCGGATCACCTCTGGCTTAGGCCTCAGCCCTCAACTCAACTAATTTTGCATGGCTTTTATGGCTCTGTCTTCCCTCACTGTCTTCCCCTCACTGCTTCTGCTTCTGTCTTCCCTCCTGCTTCTGTCTCACTGCTTCTGTCTTCCCCTCACTGCTTCTGTCTTCCCCTCACTGCTTCTGTCTTCCCCTCACTGCTTCTGTCTTCCCCTCACTGCTTCTGTCTTCCCCTCACTGCTTCTGTCTTCACTGCTTCTGTCTTCCCCTCACTGCTTCTGTCTTCACTGCTCTTCCCCCTCACTGCTTCTGCTTCCCCTCACTGCTCTGTCTTCCCCTCACTGCTTCTGTCTTCCCCTGTCTTCTGCTCTTCTCCCCCTCACTGCTTCTGTCTTCCCCTCACTGCTTCTGTCTTCCCCTCACTGCTGCTTCTGTTCTTTCCCCTCACTGCTTCTTCCCCTCACTCTTCTGTCTTCCCCTCACTGCTTCTTCCCCTCACTGCTTCTTCCCCTCACTGTTCTGTCTTCCCCTCACTGCTTCTGTCTTCCCTCACTGCTTCTGTCTTCCCCTCACTGCTTCTGTCTTCCCCTCACTGCTTCTGTCTTCCCCTCACTGCTTCTGTCTTCCCCTCACTGCTTCTGTCTTCCCCTCACTGCTTCTCTTCCCCTCACTGCTTCTGTCTTCCCCTCACTGCTTCTGTCTTCCCTCACTGCTTCTGCTTCTCACTGCTTCTGTCTTCCCCTCACTGCTTCTGTCTGGGTCTTCCCCTCACTGCTTCTGGCTTCTGTCTTCCACTGCTTCTGTCTTCCCTCACTGGTTCTGTCTTCCCCTCACTGTGCTTCTGTCTTCCCTCATGGCTTGCTTCTGCTTCTTTGAGACCATTTTGAAAGGATGAAAGGCTGACTTTGTGCCAATTATGAACGGCCTGGGGGAGCCACGGGCATGGTATTCCCGTTTAGTTGTTTATCTCTAACCCCTCGAGGTAACCCAAAGGGGTTGACTGTTTTTTTTCCCAAACTTACTCCAGGCTTACCATGGCATCCCCTACTATTTCTTACTCATCACTTTCCTACTCCCTTCCTTTCCCTCTCCCAGTCATACTCTTGCCATTCTAAATCCAGATACCCCAATCTCCACCACTACTACCTACCCATCTTCTTCCTCGCTCAACTCATTGTGCAAGATATGTTAAACATTCCACCTTATTATCATCTGCATCAATTCCTACATCAACCTCTCGCTCTACCCCTCTTCTCCTCTCCTCGTAAGAAAACCTTTGTCAGACCTCCCCAACCTACTCTACTTCAGAAACTCTCAAAGACATTCAAATAACCCAAAATAACAGGCCTACACCTTATCCATCCTCCGATCTCCTTTCTCCCATTCCCTCAACACTCAAAGTAACTGCTAAACATCCACCCTCCTCCCACTCATGTTCCCCCTACATCCCTTCCTCCTACTCCCTCCCAACACATCCCATTGCCCCTTGCTTCTTCCGCATCACCCCCCTTGCTTCCACATTATCCTCACCAATTCCCCTAGGATACACATGTGACTCTTTGTCACAACAACCCCCTTCCCTGGATTCTCTCTCCAGACTTTTTTCCTAAAGCCGTGATCTAATCACCCTTAACCCACCCACGATGGTTGATTTGGAGAGCAATAATCCCCATTTCCGGGTAGTATCAATATTGGCATGCGGGCCAGTCTGGGAACCTGCCCACACACTGCTTGCCTTGGGCAACAAAATCGAAGTGCAAGCTCTGATCTAGTGTTGCACTGGTGAGAAGCCGGCCATGGTCTGTATTCCAGTCGTCACGTGTGACACCAGGGGCAAGTGAGTTAAACTTCCCTTTCTCCTTTTGTTAATCCCTACCTTACCCTACGGACATCTTCCTTTGACAACTTACCCTCTCTATCCTCACCCCTCTCTGCCCTTTTAATGCCATACTATCCTGAACTACTATATGACTTTTGACATGTAGGTCATTTAATCATCAACTGACCCCTCTCTTTACCCTTTCACTATTACACCCTAGTGCTAGATGACCTTTGTAGCCATTAAGCATTACCATACCCAATGTTATAACCTAGTCAGGGGGCTGTGTCCCCTGAACACCTATGGTTTTTGCATATTTCTAACCATTTATTACAAAGACAGGGGGCTTTGTCCTCTGGACACCCCTCCTCCTTATACAATGTCCCAAGCCATACTCAACCTATAAACCTAACCAGCATACTAGACTATAATCATATGGGGTACAAGTTTGCTGTATCAAGTAGAAACTCTAATTGTTTTCTTGGTTTAAATTACATAATTTTTATGCATCTACATAAAATTTGTTTGTAAAATTGCACACCTTTGTACAAACTGAAATTTTCATCCATTCCATTAATTGTCAGACTTCATTGGTATCGTAAACCTTTGGTGATGGATGGCATATCAGGCAATGCATCGTGGCATAGCTTGTGCCGTTGGTTTTTGGATAAAGTTTGTCTCTGATAGTAACGACATCATTTGTTTGGTGTCACTATTAGTTACAGGCAACTTTGTGGGAAGAAAATCCTTCAGTTTTTTTATTATTATTATTATTATTATCATTATTATTATTATTATTATTTATTATTTTTTTTAATGAAATACCAGTGTAAGCATCCAGATGCCTAATATTGTGTGAATAGAGAATGAGCCGGGCACAAATGAGGGAAGCTGCTGATTCGTGCCAACAACCTACATGAAAGATCACTAGCCAATTTTAATTCTGCATTTAATAGGTTAATTATTTATTTCAACACTTGAAATACTTGATGGGCTTGGCTATCATACCATGATAGATACTAACCAGACTGTAGAATTTGATTTGTGGGGGGAACGTATTTCCTGCACAAATTATTTGGTCAAATTCTGTCCACACAAATGTAATTATTGGGTAACTTTCCTGTGAAATTTTTGGACAATGGCAAGAAATTTCTGCAGATGTACCACATTTTAATGAAGCATTTCATCCATATTATTATGTGAGCTAAACCTGATGAAATGTCTCAGAAGTGGCTCTTTATAATTTCTTAAACTAAATGAACATGTGATTTAATGTGCACAGATTTTGCTACTCTTCTGTAATAACTTTGCTGATTAGCTAAAGCTACCTTTTCTTTTTAAAGAAGTCTTTATTGTTTATATATATATATATATATTATATATATATATATATATATATATATATATATATATATATATATATATATATATATTATTTATTTTATTTATTTTAAAATTCAAATAAAGAGCCAATTCAGGATTTTCTTTCAAGTATTTATATAGTGAAGGTTGTTGGCCTTCGTCAAAATACTGAAGGTTCACAGACTATGGTGATTAGTTTTATCTTCTTGTGTTTATTTGTAAGCTTTACTTCTGAAAGTAAAAAGAACACCACCCCAGGACTCCTTTTGATGGTTACTCTAATTATATGTTAAAACTTGCTAACCTGAAAATTGCAGTCAAGTGATTTTAGTCCTTAGGCATATAAAACAATTCATCAAGTCATGTAAATAATGGAGATATATACACATGTAATGCGTAATAATCTGCAGAAGACGATGTTGGAGAGGAAAAGATTGAAGTGGTTGGATGAAATATCATGTATAGTACCACAGTTACTCCTTCATACTTGGTATCTTCAATTCGCAAGAGGGGCTGGAGCACAATTTCATAATTGGCTCATCCATATTTTGAGAAACCTTGCATGCTTTTGGTGAATTGGATTGACTGCAGCAAACCACACTTTTTGCAGATGAGGTTATAGGAAAAGATAGTAGTAGCAGAGCAACATTGATTTTCTTATTTAGTTTTTCTATATCATAATATTTAATGATATTGTATATCATGGTCATATTGTTATTTAAGTCAAAAGTTTAACATTTTCTTATACTTTCAGATTTTTGTTTTTTTTAGTTAGGAAAACATATTTTCAAAGACATTGTATATCAGGCAGTTACTTGAGTAATTGGTTTATTAACATTTCCTTTTATTTTCAGAATTCTTCTAAATTTTCCACCTTACGAAACATGGCAGCCGCAAGAAAGGCAGTAAGTATTTGCATTTTACTTGTAATGTGTATTGCTGGAAAATGCTAGTATGGTGTAGGTAATGTACTCCTGTGTAGGTATTACACACTTTGATGCTAGATTTTTGAAAAAAATATTGTTACCAAGTTCATATCAATTTTGCTTGTAAAGTAGACTATATTCTGAAAATATATGCAACGCATATATTAGAATTACAGAGTTATCTTACATTCCTTACAGACTCCCCAAAGTTTTTAGCTGTTTTCTTAGCATTTTCTCCAGCTTATGAATTTGCTTGGTAATTTTTATTATTTTTTTTTTATTTGTCTTCAGGATTTGCATTATGATATAAACAAAATTTTCAAGTCTAGGCTGTCTTATCATAGCATTCCAAGTGCTTGCTTATTATTTTATTTTAAAAGCACCACCTCACATCAGCTCTAAAAAAATATATTTTTGTCGTAAATTATTTTAGTTCACCATCAGTACCATTGATGTTGAAGTTCATGTATGCATGTATTAGCTACTTTTGGTTTTGCTTTATTTTGTTTACAAATGATTTCACCAGTGCATAGTTAGCAAATAATTTCACCAGTGCATAGTTAGCAAATAATTTCACCAGTGCATAGTCGGTTTACAAATAATTTCACCAGTGCATAGTCGGTTCCATGAGCAGTGTTTTTTTAGCCATATTGATATTATGGCATTATAATGATATTGATTGTAATATGAACCCATTGGATCTGGGTTGCGTCATGGAAATCATAATGCTGAAAATACTGGCTGTGAGCTATGTAAGTGGCTAATATCCTGAGCATGCGGTGCATAGACTGGGCATGCACAAACCCTTGTGAGGGGTGACAAGATTCTGTGCCTCCCCATTACAAAGTAATTTTACGTGTACTTAATTAGCTTTATTGCCATTTTCCAGTGTCCATATTTTGCTTTATCCAGATGGTAATATATAATTTTCCATGGACAGACTTCATATCTCTACCTAGTAAATAAGAAAGTAAAAAAAAAAAAAGTTTCATTTGGTTATTTGTCATATATCTTATTTTTTCGTAATTTTCAATTTTTGCATAATACAACCTGTGTCACTGGTCACAGCATGGAAATGGCCTCCCTGGAGCCAGTGCTCTTCTAGTCACGACTTACGCTCCTTACATTCGTTTATTGATGGAAATAATGCAAAAGCACTTCTAAGCACCAGATGAATCTAATCACAGTCCAAGAGGTTTGTGCACTCATGGCGAGTCTTTTCCATCACCCTGGCCTTCCCTCATGATGGCAAGTTTGTGTCGCCTGGCCCATGGCCATTTTGTCCGATAATGGCATGTTCAAGTCACCCGGCCGTTGACCCAAATTTTTCCTTTATGGGACCGTAATGTCACCCAGATTGTAGGGATTAATCAGAGTAATTATGATATGAGAAATTATTTTTGTCTCATTCAAGGAATGGGATAAATATGAGACTAGGTAGGCCTAGTAATTGACATCTTGAATCAGTGGAGCTTTGTGTGTAAACAATATTAATGAAGCAAAACCACTGCCTACAGTAAAAGTACTTGACATCATTTTTTTTTTTTTTTTTAATTCTTTTTTATTTAATTAAGTTGTACTCTGTGGCAATTAGAAGGGTGTCTGCATGCAGAGCTTCCTGCCAGGGAAATTTAGAGATCAAGAGCAGAGACCCATGCACTGAATCTATGATGATTGAGTAGGGTAATGAGCTGATCGTGAAGCAGTATAGAGACAAGTTTATGAATGTCATATAATGTTTCCTTGTTGAAAATGTTGCATTTAGGATAAAGTTCTATGTCAAATCCTTTTTTTTTTTTTTTCCTCAAGCAAAAATATTTTTGTCCATGTTTTCCTTCCACCCAGGAATGTCCCCAAGCTTGTAGTTTGGAATATATTCTTGGTCTTACAGGGATGTAGTCCTGTTGTAAAGAATCGCTTCTACCAGTGTTCCATGTGTATCTATAAGCCAGTGAGAAAAGGTTTCCACCCAGGAATGTCCCCAAGCTTGTTTCAGCATATTTAAAGTTGGCACCTTATAATTCACTGATGTCCTGATTCCTTGTGATTATTCCTTGTTAGTTGCTTTTGAAGGGTGTATGACCACGGTAACAAACATGCATTGTCAAGATATTTAGGATGTGGAGAATTTTAAAAGTAATATTAGCAACACTTGTTTGGCAACTTGCTTACAGAGCTCTTATCTATTTGTATTATATATTGTTTATTTTTTTCTATGTTTTATATCTTGTTTATGTCTGTAAATAATTTTTTTTTTTTTTTTTTTTTTTTTTTGAAAGGTCTTGGGAGCCATTGGAATCCTTGGAGGAAGTGCAGCTGGACTCACGTATGCTCTCAACCAGTCCGTGAAAGCCTCAGAGCTTGAACTCCATACGACCAAGTTCCCCTGGTCTCATGATGGAATCTTTTCATCCCTTGATCATGCCTCCATTCGCCGAGGCTATGAGGTTAGTTATTAGGTGAATTATTATGGCTGGAAGTGATGAATATTTGTGATCCTTCTGTTATATATTATAACTGAATTTGAATGAATTATCTTGAATCTAAACTGTTCATCAGGTGTACAAAAATGTGTGCGCTGCCTGTCACTCCATGAAGTACATTGCCTTCCGCAACCTGATTGGAGTGTCCCACACAGAATCGGAAGCTAAGGCTGAAGCAGAGGCTATTCAGGTAGGTTTATTTTTGAGTAAATAAGTTTGTAATTTTTAACCAGCAAGACTGTTTAATACGATATCGGTACTGGTTTGAATTTTATGAACGGAGTTCAATGAAACCACATTTTTTTACAGGTAAAGGATGGACCCAATGACGACGGAGAGATGTTTGAAAGGCCAGGAAAACTCTCCGATTACTTCCCCAACCCCTACACCAACGATGAAGCTGCTCGTGCTGCTAACAATGGAGCTTTGCCACCAGATCTCTCGTACATCACATCTGCAAGACACGGTGGAGAGGTGTGTAAAAATAGGCTGTATTCTGGATGGTTTATTGCCGCAAGTAGAATTATGTAGTATTTTCTTTCATAATGTTGCAAAAATTATAGGTTTAATTTAATGAAAAATTTATTTTGTCACAGATGAAGATTTATTGTATTTTTCAATGAGATTGAATTTAGTGAAATATAATTTTTTGAGTTCACTGCATTAATAAAGGCTGGGTTTGGAACTGTTTGTCCAATTCAAATGGACACCTTGATAACCTTAGCACATGAAATGTTCAGCAACTACAACAGTACATTTTTTTCTCATCAACTATCAGTGTTCAATTATAAGAGAAAAAAAATTGTACATAGCTCTTGCTCTTTCTCGCTCTTTCTCACTCTCTTTTGTTTATATTTTTTAAATTGTTCTGATTTACTTGCCTTATGTTTTTTTTGGGTACCAGCTATAACCGTCTCTTAGGTTATGTGCAGTATTGAAACACAATATAAAAAGAATTAGATCTATAAGATGTAATAACTTTTGTAGTGCTGGTTAACTTAATGTTGACAGGTAAATGATGTGTTCCCTTTGGCAATGCTTGGTTAAATGTTTCTGCACAAATATGGCTTTGCCAGTGCTTAGCTGCAAAGGAGTCAATTAATAGATCTTGCGACCTCACTTTCAATATCAATATTGACACTTTATTTTTGTTATAAACATTATAATATTAAATATTAAATATTAGAAAATAATCTTGAAAATCAAGGAAAAGGGTAAACAGGTGAGACAGGTAGTTTGCATAATTGGTTCATTGGTGACGGTACTTGTGGAGCCATCTATATGTGAAAACAATTACTAAATTCAACACACACAATGAGCAATGGCATGTACATACATGCCATGCCCGGCGGCTTGGGGTTAAATGCATTGTTCACGGTTTTGTCATTGTTTATATATACATAGTTGACTTGCTAAGTGCTAAGACACCACGAAGACACTTACTAGGCCAATGTGACCCTACTTGTTTATCTTCCTTGAATTTTTGGGAAAAATTTTCTACCTCAGTAACTATTATTACTATTTTGTCATCAATATTATTTTAACAGGTGAGACAGGTAGTTCAATGATGACACTGAAAAGCTTTAGCTTTTTCTTTATGAAAAAGAAACTTTAGTGGACAGTTCATGTGCGCATGGCCAATGGTTTAAGAATAAAGCAAATACTAATGCTAAATGTTCTTTTATAAATGGAAGGATGAGCTTCTCTGTTTATTTTATTGAGCCATCAACACTATATCATAAAAAGTATTCATTACCTCGACTACAGTTTATAAACTAAATGAGAAATTAATTTTTCCTTGCCGAATAATTTGGTCGATTATATCCCTTGTTTTCCAGAACTACATCTTCTCATTGCTGACTGGCTACTGTGATCCTCCTGCTGGTGTCTCGGTCAGGGAGGGTCTCTACTACAACCCATATTTCACTGGTGGTGCTATTGGCATGGCTCAGGCCCTCTACAATGAGGTAAATTTTGTTATTTTCTGTATGAATAAATTAGGTTATATTTTTAAGGTCTTTTTCAAGTTCAAAGTTCAATTCAGATTTTTTTTAGATGTTATGTGAATAGTATTAGGTAATGAACCCATTATAAAGAATACAGTAATCTAAGTTTGCATTTTTATATTTAATTTATTTTATACAAAATACATGATTAAAGGTTTCTGAAATACCCATTATTTATATTGCTACTTTAACTTCAAGGTCATGGAGTACAGTGATGGCACTCCAGCCACCGCATCACAGATGGCCAAAGATGTGGCTGTTTTCCTGAAGTGGGCTGCAGAACCAGAACATGACCAGCGAAAGAAAATGGCTCTCAAAGCTATCATGATGTTCTCGCTTCTCTTCGGCCTGTCTTATTACGTGAAGAGACACAAGTGGTCTGTCTTGAAGAGTAGGAAGATTGCCTACAAGCCGTCACAGTAAAGAGTTCCAGCAAGTAAAACTGACAGCGATCCCAGAGTAGTACCTCAGTATGCTGCATTTCATTTTGTCAGTCTGTAAATGTCTGTGGTAGAAAAGTTATAAACATTTTTCATGCATAACTTTATGTATAGGGAAGTACAGTGGAACAGTGCATCAACTTTGATTCCCCTATATAAGTCATTCAGCAGCAATAGATACTCTTATCGCCTAGCCATTCATAACGTACCCCAGGTTCTGTGTCTAGTATTCCTATTCATTATATATTTTATTTTTTTCTAGAAAATAGGAAAATGGTTTTAACATACAAGAAAAGGTATATTGGATGAGCTTGACCATTGTACATATGTTATATTTATATGGCATCACGACTCGGGATTGCCAAAATTTTGTGTACATTACCAGGATATATTAAGAATAACAATATGAAAAAATGCTTTAGCTAATTATCCTTTTTAGAGTATAAGGTAAACCTTTTGTTTGAGCAAATTTGAAGAAAATCAGATGGAATTTACAGTGAAAAAGTAAAGTGCAGAAAATGTGCTGTTTATGTATTATACAATACTAAAAGAAAAGACAGCACAGCATTTAATCTAATGAATTTAATATCAAATGAAACTGAAACAAAGTGCAGGAATGCATAATTTCAATTTGACAAGAACACCCTGTATAGATCTACAGCTATTTCCTCATGATGGGTGGTATCCATGCAGGCAAATATTTTTTTTCCAAATAGTATTCCAGTATACACATTTAGAGGGTGGGTAGTGGGCTCATGCAGAGAACACGTGTCAACCTGACGGCATGATCAAAGCTTCATATAATGATGGATATCACATGATGAGAACTTAACCCACACTCAAGGGATTTAGTCGGAAAGAAAGTACAACCAGCTTTAGCTTCTAATATATATATATATATATATATATATATATATATATATATATATATATATATATATATATATATATATATATATATATATATATATAGGAAGATAAAATTGAATGGAAAAGAATTCCTCAATTTGAACATTCATACACAACCAAACATGAGGCAGTGAAATGGAAAAAGAAATGGTATGTTTTTTTAATAAAACCCAGAAATGAAAGAACTTGAATCAGCAAATGAAATAAGCTAACTGTACATAACGCAAGTAATCAAGAAAGAGAGAGAGAAAAAAAGATTGAGCATTTAAGATAGGAGGTATGATTTATTTATTTTGCTTCATTTTTTGTGTCCCTATCTTGGTTAATCACTATTTTGGTATTGTGTGGTGTTAACAGATACTAGACTTCTAATAACTAATGCATAAACAGCCAGACTAGTAGATGTGCTTGAAGCGACAAAGTGATTTTCTAGCTAAAATGTATTCAGTAAATGGCTTTTATCTGTTAATTTACTTCATTCTCTTTTTAAGTTTTTATTTCGTAAAACAAAATGCACTTGTCATGGCAGACTGGTGTGGTTTTGCTTTTTCATTCATATATTTATTATAAGATGTATTTTATGTTATACTTGATTTACTTAATGTGTCAGGGTGAAAATACATTGTCATGAAAATTATCCTAAGAGTAAAGAAATGTTAGGCTAAAATTGAAGCCTATGTTCATTATTGAGATATTACAGACAAGCTTATCAGTTTTCAGTGGTTTCTTGGTTATAAAGGAGTTACTGCTCTTTTGCTGGAGCACTGAGAAATTAGATATTTTGGTGTAAAATGGTGCTAATCAGGGGATATTTCTCATTATCCCCTTCTTTCCAGCTACTGAACAATTAAAATTGGCTGGATAACAAACAAAGAATTAAGCTACCAGAAGTCACTTATATGGTGCCATCTGTTCATACCAGTTTCATAGAAATTCACAGACATGGCACAAGTTTATCATTCTTTTAAAGGAAATAATTTCAACTGATAAATATGTTGACAGAGTAATATTTTTATCAAATTTATTGTATATTTTGGTCCATTGTTTATCATCCTGCTCAAGTGGTACTGTTACAATAGTGACCTCTCTGAATAGCTATTTTTTTGTTTAAAAAAGTGTAGGAGCAGATGAACGCCATGCAATTTAAATGTAGTGTACTCAAGGGTGTTCTTACTGCTAAATTGCATGTAAAATCAATAACTGACTCGCTTTCTTCGACTTTAACCTTGTAAAAATCGTAAAATCATAGTGCATATTGAAGACTGGGCTTTCAAATCAAATTTCAGGTCTCTGTGACTTGACAAGTTTATACAGGTTTTTGTGTACAGGAGGTTTTTGAGAATTTTGAAAACTGATAAGAGGTAGGCACAGATTTTTGCCCATATAAAGTATAAGAGGCAAATTACTCAGCTTGCGCTGACTTGGTATTATGCAGCGTAGGCTTTGCTTCCAGACAAAAGAGCTCAAGCAGCATAACATTCATTTATATCTTCAGTATAAAGAGGATAACTGTGTGTATTTAAGTGGTGCTGATTGAGTGCTGCAGAAGAAATTTACATACATCAAGGATCTTCCATGGTGTAAGAATTCCCCAGCGGTATCTTGCTTATATTTTAATTTCCCTGGGTTATTGCTTTTGTTACTCTTTTCTTGGTCAAGATCTGTGAACTCAGAAATTGGGTACGGCCTATTTATGTTTGGGCTCTTATAGAGGTGTTGGTATGTACCATCCTCTCAAAAATATATAACAAGGTAACTCTCTCTACATGGCTTCATCCTGCACACCATTGATTCCCAAAGTGGGTGGTACGCTCACTTGAGGACGGTGAAAAGAAGGTGGAGGGGGCAAAATGAGGCGCTAGGGGGGTAACAGGATGACATTAGGAGCAGTTGATAAATATACTTTTTTGACAAAATCTGATTGATAAATGTCAGGAATATGGAAGGTAATCCAGAACCTTTAATCAACATTAGGGTAACTTATACTTTATGTTTATGACATTTATCATTCAGTAACGAGAGTGGATATCTGGGCCAACACAGCTAAAATTAAATGATTTAGTTAACAGAATTCGGTTTTAATTGTGAAAAACATTTTTCTGTTTAATCTTGTTTTCAATATGAAGCATACAAAAAAGTGTTCGCATGTGTATGAGGGGGGGGGGGAGGGGACGCCAATCTGGAAAGGTTTGGGAACCACTACTATGCAGCCTCTAACTTTACTATAAATTTACTGCTAAATTTAAACTAATCCCAAAAATGTGCAGGGTAATATACGTAACGATGATACCGCCATATACACACATAGAACCTTGATGCTTTCGGTCTCTCCCTTTTTTTTCCTAAGAATAAGATTAACGTAGGGATAAATGCCCCAAGATAAAGAATACCACTGCAGAAATATGATGGAGTGTCATTGTTTGGACTTGTTTTATATAAAAGAAATTACTAGTATAATTCGTTTGCTTAGTTTAATGCATATATTTCACGGACGAAGGACGAAGAATCACTAAACAGAAATGGCAAAGCGGTGCCCTGAAGTTCACTCTTTGGAGAGTGGAATTCTTTGCCGCCCTGGAGAGCACGTATATTGTTTTAAAGAAAGTTTCGGACCCAGCCGGAAACTTTGCCCCTAAACCCAAATTTTTCTTGTCTCTATATATAGTTTTGGGGTGAACTAAGTAAATGTTACTGTTATTGCTAAATTTTGTTTATTTGTTGCGTAGCTTACGCCTACTTTCATTCACGGATCATGTACCATGTATCACCATAAGAAACTTCCCATGCTCGTTAGTTTTCAACCTGGGCATGGTACAATGTACTGTACTATCCTCAACTTTCATATCAAGAATGCTTACATCTACGTAAATGTGGGATCAAAGATTAGCTTCACGTGTCCATCTGTTTTTCCAAATGGACACCTGATACTCTTGTACTGCTGATTACGTTTCAACAACAACAACAAAAAATCCCTGGTCAAGACAACTTTCTGCTACTTCAGTTACTGACTGATATCCAGGGAAGCAAAGGACAGGAGTGGCGTGGAAGGTGTAAGAGTTTTATTAACGCAATCCCCGCCTTCACTAACTCAGTTCTATGCAGGGTGGCAATGAAGAGCAATGGCCATTGTAGCCCTCCATGAATATTAGCCCAGATATCCACTCTCGTTACTACCAACATTCTTAAAATATCATATGCCTTCCCATAAACAGGTTGCCCCTTCGACCTCACCTGACCTCCCTACACTTGCGATTTCCTGTTCACATCTGCCCTTCTTGTACAGTATTGTCTCTCCCTCACACTCTCTTTCACTTCTCAGAGACAAAGATTGTTTACGATGATTTCGAAACTCTCTTCTATTAGAAACCCCTTTTTGATTTTTTTTTGTTTAATATGAAGTAGGTTTCCGTCACTGTTAGCTATACCAATAATAGATGCGAGGAAATGTAGTAGTAATAATGGTAATAATGGAAACAATATAATCAAACAATATTTAGAATATGGATTAAAAAACTTA
>NW_020868968.1:97500-100000 GCF_003789085.1 Penaeus vannamei
AAAATCAAGTAACAAGCAATAAATTCCATTACTTGACGAATATCCACACTCGCCACACATCACCAGACCGACCCGAGTCACATAATGATACACCTTTGACCCATTGACTCAACAGCACCCTTAAAACCGCCGCTGTAACCCAGTGAAATGTCTCATTACAGCGGCATGTCATTGTTTCATATCCGCCGTTAACCATATAATAGGCCACTCCAGCACCGAATTGTCCTATCTCTCCCGCTACTTATTGGCATTTTGGCCAAATTGGGAATTTACTCGGCTTTTGTTAACAAGTTGTCCTAACATTGCTTGTTCTTATCCTCGGTACGTCTTGACAATGACTGGATTTTTTTATTTCTTTTAGGTAATATCCTGCATCCATTTCCGCCATGACAATTCCTTCCTACTTCGTATATAAACATACACTGAGGCAGAGATAAATAGCAAGGCATGTAAATAAAAAGGTCGTGTGTGTGTGTGTGTGTGTGTTTGTGTGTGTTTGTGTGTGTGTGTTTGTGTGTGTGTGTGTGTGTGTGTGTGTGTGTGTGTGTGTGTGTGCGCGTGCGCATGTGCACGTGAATGTGCATGTACGTATATATACGAATACGTATAAAACTGCGTGTGCTTGTGTGTGTGCACGCGTACGTGAGCAAATACACGAACTTACACGTCCTTTTTTCCTTTCGTTTTTTTTTATAGGTATGTAAACGTAGCCACAACAGAGCCACAACAGAGCCACAGCAGAGCCACAGCAGAGCCACAACAGAGCCACAACAGAGCCACAACAGAGCCACGGACACTCGGAAAGGAAACAAATACCAGAGAACGCGAAGGTCACACGTCAGACGGTGCTTGTTCCTCCTGGAGTGCTGTGCGACCTTAGCTGTCTCGCGCATATGTTTATTTTAATCATCAACCATTCTTACTCGTGGTTATGGGAACTTTTTATGGTTATTGTTATTTTTATTTTGTCTGTCGCTTGCCCCATTATCCTGACAGCGGTTTTGCATCCTTTACAACCCAGACATCGCCACAAGACTAACATTATCACTAAGAAACCGACAAAACGGAGAACCCAGTTGGTTATTTTTGTCAGTGAGAGAGAGAGAGAGAGGGAGAGAGAGGGAGAGGAGAGGGAGAGGGAGAGAGAGAGAGGGAGAGAGGGAGAGGGAGAGGAGAGGGAGAGAGAGAGAGGAGGAGAGAGAGAGAGAGAGAGAGAGAGAGAGAGAGAGAGAGAGAGAGAGAGAGAGAGAGAGTGAGTGTGTGTGTGTTGTGTGTGTGTGTGTGGTGTGTGTGTGTGTGTGTGTGTGTGTGCGTGCGTGTGTGTGTGTGTGTGTGTGCAACAGGAACAACGAAGGGAAGGACAAGAAAAACACACGAATATGCCGAAGGCCTTTTCGCTAATGCTTCGTCAGGGCATGCATGGCAAGAGATACACGGAGTAGTATTAAATATATAGAAAGCGTGGTCATTGGTTTCTTCCTTCGAGCCCTCAGAATATGCAGCCCTGAGTTCTTGGAGGAGGAAATGCAACACGTCTGCAACACTTTCCAACATCTCCATTATCCTCGCTCCATGCTCACCCACCTCCGACGCAAGGCCGAGAAGATCATGAGCAGATCGAGAGGTGAAGACACACAGGACAAGACTCAGAGAATAATCATCCCTCACTCGGAATTGACTGGACACCTGGAAGGCCTAGTGGGAGGGAGGAAGGAGGGAGAGAGAGAGGGAGAGAGAGGGAGAGGGAGAGGGAGAGGGAAAGAGAAAGAGAAAGGAAAAGAAAGAGAAAGAGAGAAAGAGAGAGAGGAGAGAGAGAGAGAGAGAGAGAGAGAGAGAGAGAGAGAGAGAGAGAGAGAGAGAGGAGAGAGAGAGAGAGAGAGAGAGAGAGAGAGAGAGAGAGAGAGAGAGAGAGAGAGAGAGAGAGAGGGGGGGAGGGAGAGAGGAGAGAGAGAGAGAGAGAGGAGGGGGAGGGAGAGAGAGAGAAAGAGAGAGAGCGAGGAGGAGAGAGAGAGAGAGAGAGCGGGGGGAGGGATGCGGAGATGGAGAGAGAGAGAGAGAGAGAGAGAGAGAGAGAGAGAGAGAGAGAGAGAGAGAGAGAGAGAGAGAGAGAGAGAGAGAGAGAGAGGGGGGGGGGAGTGAGGGACAGAGGAACAGAGGAAAGAATGTGTAGATAGGTCTGTAAAGAGGGTGAGAGAGAGAGAGGGAGGGAGGGAAAGGGAGAGAGAGATATAGACCTTTGCCGTGTCCTCTAACGTCCTTCAAAATGAAGGTTAACGTGGCAGTCTTTTTATTTTTAATTTTTTACACAGCAACATTATCTATACGGCCTGTTCAAAAAAAAAAAAAAAAAAAAAAAAAAAAAAAAGAGAGAGAGAGAGAGAGAGAGAGAGAGAGAGAGAGAGAGAGAGAGAGAGAGAGAGAGAGAGAGAGAGAGAGAGAAGAGAAGAGAGAGAGAGAGATCAATGCAAATGAGTAATTTTTCCTAGGAAGACAGATAAAT
>NW_020868968.1:105000-110000 GCF_003789085.1 Penaeus vannamei
ATCCGGGAACTTCGTGATCACATACGGGCAACACCTGAAGCCGCCAAAACAAACCAATTTTCTTTGGGGAAGCTTTTATCTTAACGCCTATCTTTCACATCTTGATATTTTACCCCACAAATAAGTGAAAATGTTACTATGGTCTTTTGATAAAATACAATGAGCAAAGGTGTTTAGTTCAAACCTTTTCATTGAAGATGGCTTGAAAATCGTCTCGCAGGGCCGAAGTATTGCCCACCGAGAGCGCGAACTTTATGCCTGGCGAAGAATGGATCAATCATAGTTCACGGAAGGATAAATAATAATGCATGGATAAGTAAACTGACAAGGCCTTGAGAGGAATGAAGAAGCAGAAAGTAAATAAGCGAACAAGTTGAAACGAAGAAATGAATAAAAAAGAGAGAGAAAAAAAATGAGTAAGTGATAGCATGACATGATACAAGCGTACCCATGTCAACGAACATTTTGGAAAAGAACGAATCATTTTTAAACATGATCCCAACAAAGGAAAAAAAAATCTTTACCTCTGACGAAAGTTTCAACGTCATCGGGATGGCTGAGGAAATTGGGGTCGATGAGCGGTGCTTGCAGGGGGTCACGTGACGCCAGCTTGACGGTCCCGCGGCTCTTGGGTCTGGTCAGCATGGGTCCGATGGAGAAGCCGTCGCGACCCAGCATGTGGCCGAAATACTCGAAGAATACCTGGCAGGGAAAGGAGGAAGTCGTAGAACAAAACAAACATAAAGGAGATGAAATAAGAATAAAAGATTAAGTAACCGAGCGAACAGGAGAGAGTGACAGATATAGGAAGTCGTAGAACAAAACAGACACAAAGGAGACGAAAGAAGAATATGAAATAAGAATTAAAAATTTTCTAACCGAGCGAACAGGAGAGAGTGACAGATATAGGAAGACGTAGAACAAAACACACACAAAGGAGACGAAAGAAGAATATGAAATAAGAATAAAAGATTAGGTAACCGAACGTACCAGAGAGAGCGACATAATAACAGTGACAAGAACTGGCGATAAAGCTAAGAATTGTTCAGTTTCCAATGAGACAATCAACCTAGCCGCACCTCTCTCCTGTAGCCGATCAGGTCCCAGATGGCGAGTCCGCTGTCCAGTGCCGGGGTGCCGGAGATGAAGAGGTACTGGAGGTCAGGCCAATATGGGTCACCCTTCTCAGCCAGACTCCAGGCGTTCCCCTCTACTCCAAAGGGGCTGGTGAAGGGGCCTGCGAGGGGAGAGGAACACTGATGAACAAGAAAATACACTGATAGACAAGCAGGTATCTTTTTTTTTCAGGAATCGTCCACTTTTCTAGGGATTGGTGTTAACAATTTGTCAAACCACACATCTAATATATGTGTGTGTGTGAGTGTGTGTGTGTGTGTGTGTGTGTGTGTGTGTGTGTGTGTGTGTGTGTGTGTGTGTGTGTGTGTGTGTGTGTGTGTGTGTGTGTGTGTGTGTGTGTGTGTGCGTGCGTGTGTGTCGGTGTGGTCTACAGTTCTCCAGCACGAAACCTATTAATAAAGAACATAAAAAAAATACTGGGATCGAAAAAAAAAGTTATTTTGGGTTCTCGCGCCACGCACCTTGTCTATTGAAAATAAAATCCTTGACGGACTTTGGATCCGCCAATCTCGGGATGGAAATGGAGACGCCCTTCCTGGTGGTCCAAGCGAGGCCGAAGATGGACGGGTGGTCCTGCAGGTTAAGGCCAACCCCGGGGAGGTCGACCAATACCGGGATCTGGGGGAAGGAAGGGCGAGTCACAATGCAAACAGGAGAGGTCGGTCGTCTGTTTCCTTAAACAAAAAGAAAAGAGAGAGTGAGTGAGAGAGAGTCAGCGAGAGAGAGAGAGTGAGTGAGAGAGAGAGAGAGAGAGAGAGAGAGAGAGAGAGAGAGAGAGAGAGAGAGAGAGAGAGAGAGAGAGAGAGAGAGAGAGAGAGAGAGAGAGAGAGAGAGAGAGAGAGAGAGAGAGAGAGAGAGAGAAGAGAGAAAGAGAAGAGAAAGAGAGAGAAGAGAGAGAGAGAGAGAATCCAGGGCAAGCATTCCTCGGATGAAAAGCTGATGAGACTGCGACATTGCCTGTGAGTGAAGAAGAATCACGGGCACCTTACCCCATGCTGCTGCAGGTGCTTGGCTGGCCCTACGCCCGACAGGAGGAGTAAGTGAGGGGATCCGATGGCACCAGCAGACAAGATGACCTCTCTGCGTGCCCTCACCGTCCTCATCTGTCGTGAATAAGGACGTTATGAGTGACCCCCACAATAAGGACAAGTGGATTAGGGAAACGACAGGTGTTTTCTGCATATAAACACGGATTTTTTCGTTAATTTTTTCTTACAGGGAATAAATAAAATAATGCTGGCGTTGCATATATAAGTGTTCCTGTATGATTGTACATGGATGTGACTGTCTATCCTTCTGTATGTGTGTGCATGTGGGATGGAGTGTATGCCAGCAGTCTTGTGTGTGTTTGCGGGAGTGTATATTTAAATTAAGAAAAAAAATACAAGAATTGGAACTTACTTTTCCCTTCTGTTGGAATCGGACGCCGATCGCTCGCTTGTTCTCATCGAAGAGAATCTGAGGAAAATCCAAACATGCTTGTTATTAAGGAGAAACATGTGACTGAGGTGTAAGAGTGTGTAAAAGATTAAACATATGCGAATAATTAAGCGAAATATGAAAAAAAAGATGGTTTATATTTTGTATGTATCAATCAGTCAATCAATTAATCCATAATAAATAAATATATATATATATACATATATATATATATATAATATATACATATATACATATATATACATACATACATACATACATATATATATATAATATATATAAATATATATATATATATATATATATATATATATATATATATATATATATATAAAGATACATATACCTACATGCATACGTACATATAAACATATACATACGCATACATGCATGCATACTTTTATATATATATATATATATATATATATATATATATATATATATATATATATATATATATATACAGAGGTGAACAAAGTTGTTGGCTCACGGGTCACATTGCCAGCCAGCTTCAAATGCATACATATACAGCTTTGTATTTCCTATTTATCAACTTTTTGATTTCCATTTTCAAACAGAAATAAAGTAAAAAAAAAAAAAAAAAAAAAAAAAAAACAGGAAAACATCTTCCACTTAATTACTTTGGTAATTTGTCACAATTATGATATGATTTGATTTAGACAGTTCTTTACCAGTCTTCGGCGGGCCGGATGAAAACGACCGCGGACCGCAGTTTGCCCACCTCTGATATATATATATATATATATATATATATATATATATATATATGTATATATATGTATATATATATATGTTTACATATACATATATATAATATATATATGTATATATATGTATATAAATTATCACTTTTATCTTTACTTTTGGACCTTCAAAACCAATCAAAAATTATCCACATTAACATACAGAAAATCTGTAAGATACCATAATTTTAAAGGAAATTTGTTTAACTTTACCCTCGCCAATACGATATCGAATATTTTTCATATTTCCTTTTATGGGGTATCCCCCCCCCCCAAAAAAAAGAAAAGAATATTTTCTCTTTTAGCCCACATACAGCTACACATACACGTCCACAAGTGCGGTGCATAAACAATTTTGATTAAGTAGGTGGCTGGTGCAAGAGGACAGAAAACGGGAAGTAATTGGAGAGAAAACGGGAGACAGAAAACGTGAAGAAATGGGAGAGAAAACGGGAAGTAATTGGAAATAGAAAACGGGAAGAAACTGGAGACAGAAAACGGGAAGAAATGGGAGAGAAAATGGGAAGTAATTGGAATAGAAAACGGGAAGAAACTGGAGACAGAAAACGGGAAGAAATGGGAGAGAAAATGGGAAGTAATTGGAGATAGAAAACGGGAAGAAATTGGAGATAGAAAACGGGAAGAAATGGAGAGAAAACGGGAAGTAATTGGAGATAGAAAACGGGAAGAAATGGAAGAGAAAACGGGAAGTAATTGGAGATAGAAAACGGGAAGAAATGGGAGAGAATACGAGAATGGGAGAGAAAACGGGAAGTAATTGAAGACAGAAAACGGGAAGTAATTGGAGACAGAAAACGGAAGAAATGGGAGAGAAAACGGGAAGTAATTGGAGATAGAAAACGGAAAGAAACGTGAGAGAAAACGGGAAGAAATTGGAGACAGAAAACGGTAGAAATGGGAGAGAAAACGGGAAGAAATGGGAGAGAAAACGGAAGAATGGAGAGAGAAAACGGAAGAAATGGGAGAGAAAAAAGGAAGAAATGGAGAGAAAACGGAAGAAATGGAGAGAAAACGGGAAGAAATGGGAGAAAACGGAAGAAATGGAGAGAAAACAGGAAGTAATTGGACAGAAAACGAGAAGAAACGGGAGACAGAAAACGGGAAGAAATGGGAAAGAAAACGGGAAGTAATTGGAGACAGAAAACGGGAAGTAATTGGAGATAGAAACGAGAAGAGCGAGACAGAAAAACGGGAAGAGACGTGAGACAGAAAACGGGAAGAAACACTCAATACTCACATGACGCGGCATGGCAAGTTCCAGGATGTGTGTGTGTTACGAGTATGTTGCGCGGGTGTCAAATAGATAAGATTCTAATTGCGTATAATTAGTGTGTCCTTAATACATTTAACTTTTGCTATTTTGTACACTTATTTTCCTTTAAAAATATGTCAGAGTTTCAAGAATATATTCACTGTAACAAAAGGAGATAGTTACAGCGATAGTGAATTGTTTCACTGTAGCTAGCAAGTTACATATAAACAGGTAGCTCCAGTTCCATTAATCCTGAAACCACTTTTCCCAAGAATATTTAACGGCTGACAGCGGTAAGAATCTTTTCTTATCATAGATAAAAGATGGACACTCGGTTTTACTTCTGGTAATTAGGTAAATATACAAACATTCACGTATCTAGTTTT
>NW_020868968.1:130000-132500 GCF_003789085.1 Penaeus vannamei
AAAAAAAAAAAAAAATGGAAGTCGGCTTTCCCATTGGCTGGATGAACAACTCATGAGAAAAAACAACAACAACAAGAAGCAAAAAATAGATATGAATCATTACCAGTCCCAGCGAGGTCGAAAGGGAAAATGGAAGTACAACACACAAAATGCGGAAGTGGTCTTTGTGTATTTTGCTTGAAATGAACTGTTTCTTTTTCCTTCGTTTTTTGTATTACCGAATATTATGAAGATTTTCCTATTTCCTATTCCGAACAGGGAGATATCAAACGGGCACTACACTGCAGGAGGATTTAAGAATACAAATGCACCCGTAAACACATAAACAAGCCTATATAAACACTTGTAAACACATAAACAAGTCTATATAAACACTTGTAAACACTAAACAAGGTAAACACATAAACAAGCCTATACAAACACAGGGTAAACACCTATAAAACACAAACAGGCCTATATAAACACTTGTAAACACATAAACAAGCCTATATGAAACTTGTAAAAAATAAACAAGCCTATAAACACTTGTAAACACATAAACAAGCCTATATGAACAAAACACAGCCTATATAAACACTGGCCTATATAAACACACATAAACAAGCCTATATAAACACTTGTAAACAGCCTATATAAACACAAACTATATAAAACACTTGTAAACATATAGGCCTATATAAACACTTGTAAACACATAAACAAGCCTATGTAAACACGTATATATATAAACACTTGACACATAAACAAGCCTATATACAGCCTAAACACAAGCCTATATAACACTTGTAACACATAAACATATATAAACACTTGTAAAACAAACAAGCCTATATAAACACTTGTATAAACAAGCCTATATAAACACTTGTAAACATAAACAAGCTATATAAACACTTGTAAACATAAACAAGCCTATAGTAACACTTGGCCACTTGTAAATATATATAAACACTTGTAAACACATAAACAAGCCTATATAAACACATAAACAAGCCTATGTAAACACATAAACAAGCCTATATAAACACTTGTAAACACATTGTAGTATAAACAAGCCTATATAAACACTTGTAAACACATAAACAAGCCTATATAAACACTTATAAAACACTTGTAAACACATATATAAACACTTGTAAACACATAAACAAGCCTATATAAAACACATAAACAAGCCTATATAAACACTTGTAAACACACAAACAAGCCTATGTAAACACTTGTAAAACACATAAACAAGCCTATATAAACACATAAACAAGCCTGTAAACACATAAACAAGCCTATATAAACACTTGTAAACACATAAACAAGCCTATATAAACACATAAACAAGCCTATATAAACACTTGTAAACACAGGCCTATATAAACACTTGTAAAACACATAAACAAGCCTATATAAACACTTGTAAACACATAACAGCCTATATAAAACACTTGTAAACACATAAACAAGGTATATATAAACACCCACTAAACATATAAACACTTGTAAACACATAAACAAGCCTATATAAACACATAAACAAGCCTATATAAACACTTGTAAACACACAAACAAGCCTATGTAAACACTTGTAGCCTATATAACACATAAACAAGCCTATATAAAACACTTGTAAACACATAAACAAGCCTATAAAACACTTGTAAACACATAAACAAGCCTATATAAACACTAAACAGTATATAAAACACTTGTAAACACACAAACAAGCCTATATAAACACTTGTAACACATAAACAAGCCTATATAAACACTTGTAAACACACAAAACAAGCCTATATAAACACTTGTAAACACATAAACAAGCCTATATAAACACTTGTAAACACATAAACAAGCCTATATAAACACTTGTAAACACATAAAACCTATATAAACACTTGTAAAAAACAAACAAGCCTATATAACACTTGTAAACACATAAACAAGCTTTTATAAACACTTGTAAACGCCTATATAACACTAGTAAAAACACAAACAAGCCTATATAAACACTTGTAAACACATAAACAAGCCTATATAAACACTTGTAAACACATAAACAAGCCTATATGAACACTTGTAAACACATAAACAACGTATAAGATCTTATAGTTCCTTCATTTTCTTTTTAGTTACATTTGTTTCCTTTTCCTTACTCGTATCTGAGTCACTTTGAATATTTCTTTTAATCTATGCACAGACGCACACTTATAGAAATTAGATTAACAGCTAACTGGCAGAAAATCAACCGTTATACCAAGGTACTAACTATTCCACAACCGATAATACATTTGCCAAGTTACCTGACACAACATAATTCAACTACGGTGTCATGTGTCATACGTCACTGCTCTTAAGATGGGGCCTTCTCTCCTCTTCTCTTTTTTTTCTGTTTTGATTTCCGCGCGTTTTTTTTTCCTGACCGCACGAAGCCAAGTGTCAAAGCTCGGGAGGTTCAGCGGCACAACAACCTGCCTCTGAGTCGCTGGACACACTGACCTACCGGCGC
>NW_020868968.1:137500-140000 GCF_003789085.1 Penaeus vannamei
ACCCAGGAAGGCGTACTGTGACCCATGATATTCAACATCCTAAGGTATAAAGTACTAGACGATATAAGGGAGAGAGGAGAGGAGAGAAAGAGGAGAGAAAGAGAGAGAGAGAGAGAGAGAGAGAGAGAGAGAGAGAGAGAGAGAGAGAGAGAGAGAGAGAGAGAGAGAAGAGAGAGAGAGAGAGGAGAGAGAGGGGGGGGGGAGAGGGAGAGGGAGAGGGAGAGAAAAATACCACTTGACTGCAATGACTCCATTAATTGCTATGCCGATGCTGTTGGCAGGAAAGAATACAACAGATTCTTGCTATACTCTCAGCAAAGACTAATGAACGTGATTTGATAATCTCGACTGAAAAAACAAGGCACTTAATCCAAAGACAATCCCTCTGCCAAGGTTTCATATAAAGGACGGTGATCTACATCTCTGCCACCAGTAGAAATACCTCGGGTGATTGTCAGTATAGCAGAGTTCATAAAAAAAAAAAACTGAAGAAAATGCTATGGGAGCAGCTGAAGCCACTTAGGACACTTGTCGCCAAAGACCATAGTAGCTGAGTCCCTATTACTATGCTCTTTTACTTGTCATACATACGGTGTCATAGATTGCCAAGCATTGCATCTGGCATTGTTCAAGGAATCAAAGTTGGCTAGCTTAGATATTGTACAAAACGGGCGCATGGGAATCATTCTCGGTACTCCTTAAACAACAAGGATTGTGGACATGAGAACAGAACTTGATTTACCTTCTGTTTACGAAAGAATATCATACATAAATACCACATTTAGTGTCAAATCAATTAGAGAACCCTTCTATTGTACAGAGTTCGAAAGAAAACTAAAACATAGAGTAGTGGAGCTAACTTTGAATGACAACACCGATTCATACCCAAATCCATGGATACAAGTAACATGTAAATACTCGTCTCAGCTGAACATAACCAACTCTACATGGACGGACCCAAGTTTATTTTAAACGACTGCTCCTAAAAAAGATAGTGGCCCCCCTGCTAATTTGAGCAGTACACACTAGCAATTATAAAAGAACATCTTGAATCATTGCTGTCTGGGAGCAGAGCAGTACGCACTAGCAATCATAAATAAGCTTTTTGAAACAATGCATATTCATGCTACACCGACGAATGCCTGCACACTGGGAGCAGAGCAGCACGCACTAGCAATTATAAATAAGCTTCTTGAGACTAAATACACATTGATGCTACACCGACGTATCCTTGCACTCTGGGAGCAGGACAGGATGCGCTTTTGTCGCATATAAAACAATATTTTGCAGCACCAGGATTGTTGGAAGGTTTAGGACTGGACTAGCACCAAGCAGATTGAGTTGGTAGGAATACTCATAGCCACCGGATTTCTACTGAATCAAGGCTTCTGCCGTTCACAGAAAGCTATAGCATAAAGCACTATGACCGGTTACGCAGATGCATACATCTATGGTTAATATAAAAGGACAAAGACTGTGATATTGTTGCCGCGAGAATCAGGCTGGGGTATAGATTGTATTAGCAGGTTAGTACAGATTGTAATGCAGAAGTGTAAACTATGTAATGAATATAAGCGAAAACTCTTACATTATATCTCAGAGTGTTACAGCCTTTCAGACCACACACACACACACACACACACACACACACACACACACACACACACACACACACACACACACACACACACACATGTATATGTTTAACTACCATCAATGACCAGGGGCCGGATTCACTAACGCACTTACGATGGTAAAATCACTAGTAATTAGTTACCATGGTAAACAGACAGCGGTGGTATTCACTATCGTAGCGGAGTTACCATGGTAAATTTTTCCAGTGGTCTGAGGACTAGTAACTTTCTCTTTCTTTCTCTTTCTCTTTCTCTTTCTCTCTCTCTCTCTCTCTCTCTCTCTCTCTCTCTCTCTCTCTCTCTCTCTCTCTCTCGTCTCTCTCTCTCTCTCTCTCTCTCTCTCGTCTCTCTCTCTCTCTCTCTCTCTCTGTCAAAAAAATCAATATCTAAGCAAAGTTTTTGGCTTGTTTTTTAAGCCTGATATAATTAATGTCATGGCAAACAGATATCACAATACGGACATGGCGAAGAAATGCAAATTTCACATGAAAATAGCAAGAATAAAATCCACTCGAGTTTTCGTAAAATTATAGGCCTATACCATACTAGAAAGCATGGAATGAATAGATACGAAAGAATTCTTCTCTGACATAATTATTACAAATTCTATTGAAAAAACTACCTTGCTGATATGTAACCTGACAATACAACCGAATATAGCAATTCTGTGTCTGTCGGTATTTTGACAATAAAACGCATGGGCAAGAATGAAATTGAAATATTTCCTTTGGCGACAGATGGCGATGAATAAAAAAAATATTTGGTCTGGTTACTTGTTTAACAATGATAAAAAAGTAAATGAATAAAAACTGTTTGGAATGTCTTTTTGGTTTGAGGTAAATAATAATATATTAGTATATAATTGT
>NW_020868968.1:157500-167500 GCF_003789085.1 Penaeus vannamei
CTATCTATTACTTAATTCATTTCATTATTACTTCTCGCGTTATATTTCTTCACAGTTATGTTTTTGACGCACTAATAGGATAATAAGATATCTCAAGGAATAGGAAATTGTTTGATGTGTGAGAAAATTAAAATGGTAGGAATGATAATCATGATACTACTGTTATTTCTTTATGATGCGTGATACCTTTAAACCATCCTCATCCTGGTCAACATATAAATCATATGTGACGTAGGATGAGAAATCAAATAAAACATCACTCTTGCACTCTCTCAACACAGTGAAACATGTTGCAACAAGAACAACGAAGGGAAGAACAAGAAAACCCACGAATCTGCCGAAGGGATTTTCGCTCATGCTTCGTCAGGTCATACATGTATGCCCTGACGAAGCATTAGCGAAAATCCCTTCGGCATATTCGTGGGTTTTCTTGTTCTTCCCTTCGTTGTTCCTGTTGCAATTTGTTCGTCATGAATGCCACACAGTGAAACATGCGTGATATCATAACTCATCACAAAGATATGAACAAAGGCCAATGAAGACCAAAATAGACATAATAAGACATCCCGCCAGATATATAATATACCAAAAGGCTCTCTCCAGCCTCTCCAATGGCCCGTGAACCGTGAACACTCCCAAGTCACACGCCTTCGAGATCTGAAATTTCTCTGAAGGTCTCATATGCCGTTATCACCATTCATGACCTTTGAACCGCGACGACCAAGGGGTCATCAGCCCTCTTGAGAGAAATGCCGGTATGATGGACCCTAATATTATCAGTGGAAGAGGGCGCAGTGGCTTGGGAATTACGGCCAGCATTAGATATTTCTTCGTATTAGCTTAGGATCCCTAAGTAAAAGTTTTTTTTTTTTTTTTTTTTTTTTTTTTTTTTTTTTTTTTGGGAATGTCCATCAAACTTGGAATTAAAGTATTTGTAGCAGTGGGACTCGAGTATCATAATGATAATTAACACGAGTGGTGATAGGAAACAGATGGATTCCTTTCAAGAAATATTTAAATACCAAATAGTAAAGGTCTGGTCGGTAACCTTCGGAGTTTTTATTGATTTAAATATTTAAAATCACGTATACCTGGTTTTAAGAGAAAAAAAAAATATGTGTCACGTATGCCTGGTTTTAAAAGAGAGAGAAATAAAATGACAGTGTAAAGCCAGGACTAATTTTGAGAATTTCTGTAATACGAATAACAATCTTGAAAGGAAATTCACAAGACAGAACCTTAGTTTCTCCCAGATATAACATATATATTTCCATATATAGTTATGTTCTTTCTCTTCGTAAAAAAAAAAAAAAAAAAAAAAAAAAAAAAAAAAAAAAAAAAATACACACGTAAAACAAAACAAAAACATGCTGATAAAAAAAGAAAAAAAAGAGTAAGCAAACTGCACGCTAGTACAGTTCCAAGCACATGTCTGTTAAAGTGATTTTTTTTTTTTTTGCACATCCATATCTGTAAACCCGTTTGACGTTAAAAAAAAAAAACCCTTTCCTTCAAATTGCTATTTTCATAGGAAGCAATTCGATTTGAATTTCACTTTTGTCCTCGTGAGATGGCGAAGAAATTCGTCTGTTTGAGCGAAGTGAAAGTAAAGTTAAATACTGCGTCGGGATTCGAGTCTCCTCTCATTTTATGACCTTCATTCGTGAGGATCTTTTTTTTTTTAATTGGGAATGTCCATCATACTTGGAATTAAAGTATTTGTAGCAGCGGGACTCGAGTATCATAATGATAATTAACACAAGTGGTGATAAGAAACAGATGGATTCCTTTCAATAAATATTTAAATACCAAATAGTAAAGGTCTGGCGTAACCTTCGAGTTTTATTGATTTAAATATTTAAATATACGTATACCTGGTTTTAAGAGAAAAAAAATGACAGTGTAAAGCCAGGACTAATTTTGAGAATTTCTGTAATACGAATAAAAAAGGAAATTCACGACAGAACCTCAGTTTCTCCCAGATAAAACATATATATTTCCATATATAGTTATGTTCTTTCTCTTCGTAAAAAAAAAAAAAAAAAAAAAAAAAAAAAAAAAAAAAAAAAAAATACACACACACAAAAAAAAAACAAAAAATGCTGATAAAAAAAAAAAAAAAAAAAGAGTAAGCAAACTGCACGCTAGTACAGTTCCAAGCACATGTCTGTTAAAGTGATTTTTTTTTTTTGCACATCCATATCTGTAAACCCGTTTGACGTTAAAAAAAAAAACCCTTTTCTTCAAATTGATATTTTCATAGGAAGCAATTCGATTTGAATTTCACTTTTGTCCTCGTGAGATGGCGAAGAAATTCGTCTGTTTGAGCGAAGTGAAAGTAAAGTTAAATACTGCGTCGCGATTCGAGTCTCCTCTCATTTTATGACCTTCATTCGTGAGGATCTTTCGCTCAACTTAGGGACCCACTCGAAAAAAAAAAAAAACGCAGGGAATAGAATAAATGCGACAAACACTTGTTTCTTTTCCTTCTTACTCGAAAAAAACGAAGGGAATAGAATAAATGCGACAAACACTTGTTTCTTTTCTTTCTTACTCGGAAAAAAAACGAAGGGAATAGAATAAATGCGACAAACACTTGTTTCTTTTCCTTCTTACTCGAAAAAAAAAACGCAGGGAATAGAATAAATGCGACAAACACTTGTTTCTTTTCCTTCTTCCTCGAAAAAAAAACGCAGGGAATAGAATAAATGCGACAAACACTTGTTCTTTTCCTTCTTACTCGAAAAAAAGGGATAGAATAAATGCGACAAAACACTTGTTTCTTTTCCTTCTACTCGGAAAAAAAACGAAGGGAATAGAAATAAATGCGACAAACACTTGTTTCTTTTCCTTCTTACGAAAAAAAACGAAAAAAAAAATGCGACAAACACTTGTTTCTTTTCCTCTTACTCGAAAAAAAAACGAAATAAAATAAATGCGATCTTTTAAAAAATAGAATGCGACAAACACTTGTTTCTTTTCCTTCTTACTCGAAAAAAAAAACGAATGAAATAAATGCGACAAACACTTGTTTCTTTTCCTTCTTACTCGAAAAAAAACGAAGGGAATGAAATAAATGCGACAAAACACTTGTTTCTTTTCCTTCTTACTCGGAAAAAAACGCAGGGAATAGAAAAATGCGACAAACACTTGTTTCTTTTCCTTCTTAACTCGGAAAAAAAACGAGGGAATAGAATAAATGCGACAAACACTTGTTTCTTTTCCTTCTTACTCGGAAAAAAAACGCAGGGAATAGAATAAATGCGACAAAACACTTGTTTCTTTTCCTTCTACTCGGAAAAAAAAAAAACGCAGGGAATAGAATAAATGCGACAAACACTTGTTTCTTTTCTTCTACTCGAAAAAAAAACGCAGGGAATAGAATAAATGCGACAAACACTTGTTTCTTTTCCTTCTTACTCGAAAAAAAACGCAGGGAATGAAATAAATGCGAACAACACTTGTTTCTTTTCCTTCTTACTCGGAAAAAAAAACGCAGGGAAAAATAAATGCGACAAACACTTGTTTCTTTTCCTTCTTACTCCGGAAAAAAAACGAAGGGAATGAATAAATGCGAACAAACACTTGTTTCTTTTCCTTCTTACTCGAAAAAAAAACGAAGGGAATGAATAAATGCGACAAACACTTGTTTCTTTCTTCTTACTCGAAAAAAAAAACGCAGGGAATAGAATAAATGCGACAAACACTTGTTTTCTTTTCTTCTTACTCGGAAAAAAAAACGCAGGGAATAAATAAATGCGACAAACACTTGTTTCTTTTCCTTCTTACTCGGAAAAAAAAAAAACGCAGGGAATAGAATAAATGCGACAAACAACTTGTTTCTTTTCCTTCTTACTCGGAAAAAAAAACGCAGGGATAGAATAAATGCGACAAACACTTGTTTCTTTTCCTTCTTACTCGAAAAAAAAAAAACGCAGGGAATAGAATAAAATGCGACAAACACTTGTTTCTTTTCCTTCTTACTCGGAAAAAAAAAAACGCAGGGAATAGAATAAATGCGACAAACACTTGTTTCTTTCCTTCTTACTCGGAAAAAAAAACGCAGGGAATAGAATAAATGCGACAAACACTTGTTTCTTTTCTTTCTTACTCGAAAAAAAAAAAACGAAGGAATAAAATAAATGCGACAAACACTTGTTTCTTTTCCTTCTTACTCGAAAAAAAAAAAAAAAACGCAGGGAATAGAAATAAATGCGACAAAACACTTGTTTCTTTTCCTTCTTACTCGAAAAAAAAACGCAGGGAATAGAATAAATGCGACAAACACTTGTTTCTTTTCCTTCTTACTCGGAAAAAAACGCAGGGAATAGAATAAATGCGACAAACACTTGTTTCTTTCCTCTTTACTCGGAAAAAAACGCAGGGAATAGAATAAATGCGACAAACACTTGTTTCTTTTCCTTCTTACTCGAAAAAAAAACGCAGGAATAGAATAAATGCGACAAACACTTGTTTCTTTTTCCTTCTTACTCGAAAAAAAAACGAAGGGAATGAAAATAAATGCGACAAACACTTGTTTCTTTCCTTCTTACTCGAACGAAAATGAAATAAATTGTTTCTTTTCCTTCTTACTCGGAAAAAAAAACGAGGAATAGAATAAATGCGACAAACACTTGTTTCTTTTCCTTCTTACTCGGAAAAAAAACGAAGGGAATGAAATAAATGCGACAAACACTTGTTTTCTTTCCTTCTTAAAAAAAAAACGCAGGGAATAGAATAAATGCGACAAACACTTGTTTCTTTTCCTTCTTACTCGAAAAAAACGAAGGAATAGAATAAATGCGACAAACACTTGTTTCTTTTCCTTCTTACTCGAAAAAAAAACGCAGGGAATAGATAAATGCGACAAACACTTGTTTCTTTTCCTTCTTACTCGAAAAAAAAACCGCAGGGAATAGAATAAATGCGACAAACACTTGTTTCTTTTCCTTCTTACTCGGAAAAAAACGAAAGGGAATAGAATAAATGCGACAAACACTTGTTTCTTTCCTTCTTACTCGAAAAAAAAAAAAAAAAAAAACGCAGGGGAATAAATAAATGCGACAAACACTTGTTTCTTTTCCTTCTACTAAAAAAAAACGCAGGGAATAAATAAATGCGACAACACTTGACTCGAAAAAAAAAACGAAGGGAATGAAATAAATGCGACAAACACTTGTTTCTTTCCTTCTTACTCGAAAAAAAAAAAACGCAGGGAATAGAAAAATGCGACAAACACTTGTTTCTTTTCCTTCTTACTCGGAAAAAAAACGAAGGGAATGAAATAAATGCGACAAACACTTGTTTCTTTTCCTTCTTACTCGGAAAAAAAACGCAGGGAATAGAATAAATGCGACAAACACTTGTTTCTTTTCCTTCTTACTCGAAAAAAAAAAACGCAGGGAATAGAATAAATGCGACAAACACTTGTTTCTTTTCCTTCTTACTCGAAAAAAAAAAAACGCAGGGAATAGAATAAATGCGACAAACACTTGTTTCTTTTCCTTCTTACTCGGAAAAAAAACGAAGGGAATAGAATAAATGCGACAAACACTTGTTTCTTTTTCCTTCTTACTCGGAAAAAGCAAGGGAATAAAAATAAATGCGACAAACACTTGTTTCTTTTCCTTCTTACTCGGAAAAAAAAAACGAAGGGAATAGAATAAATGGGACAAACACTTGTTTCTTTTCCTTCTTACTCGAAAAAAAAAAAAAAAAACGCAGGGAATAGAATAAATGCGACAAACACTTGTTTCTTTTCCTTCTTACTCGGAAAAAAAAAACGAAGGGAATGAAATAAATGCGACAAACACTTGTTTCTTTTCCTTCTTACTCGGAAAAAAAAACGAAGGGAATGAAATAAATGCGACAAACACACTTGTTTCTTTTCCTTCTTACTCGGAAAAAAAACGCAGGAATAGAAATAAATGAGACAAACACTTGTTTCTTTTCCTTCTTACTTATCGAAAAAAACGAAGGGAATGAAATAAATGCGACAAAAACTTGTTTCTTTTCCTTCTTACTCGAAAAAAAAAAAAAAACGCAGGGAATGAAATAAATGCGACAAACACGTTTCTTTTCCTTCTTACTCGGAAAAAAAACGCAGGGAATAGAATAAATGCGACAAACACTTGTTTCTTTCCTTCTTACTCGGAAAAAAAACGAAGGGAATAGAATAAATGCGACAAACACTTGTTTCTTTTCCTTCTTACTCGGAAAAAACAGGGAATAGAATAAATGCGACAAACACTTGTTTCTTTCCTTCTTACTCGGAAAAAAACGAAGGGATAAAATAATGCGACAAACACTTGTTTCTTTTCCTTCTTACTCGGGAAAAAAACGAAGGGAATAGAATAAATGCGACAAACACTTGTTTCTTTTCCTTCTTACTCGGAAAAAACGCAGGGAATAAAATAAATGCGACGTTTTCTTTTCCCTCTTACTCGGAAAAAACGAAGGGAATAAAATAAATGCGACAAACACTTGTTTCTTTTCCTTCTTACTCGGGAAAAAAACGAAGGGAATAGAATAAATGCGACAAACACTTGTTTCTTTTCCTTCTTACTCGAAAAAAAAAAAAAACGCAGGGAATAGAATAAATGCGACAAACACTTGTTTCTTTTCCTTCTTACTCGAAAAAAAAAAACGCAGGGAATAGAATAAATGCGACAAACACTTGTTTCTTTCCTTCTTACTCGAAAAAAAACGAAGGAATGAAATAAATGCGGACAAACCTTGTTTCTTTTCCTTCTTACTCGAAAAAAACGAAGGAAATAAATAAATGCGACAAACACTTGTTTCTTTTCCTTCTTACTCGGAAAAAAAACGAAGGGAATAGAATAAATGCGACAAACACTTGTTTCTTTTCCTTCTTACTCGGAAAAAAAAACGCAGGGAATAGAATAAATGCGACAAAACACTTGTTTCTTTTCCTCTTACTCGGAAAAAAAACGCAGGGAATAGAATAAATGCGACAAACACTTGTTTCTTTTCCTTCTTACTCGGAAAAAAACGCAGGGAATAGAATAAATGCGAAACAAAACTTCTTACTGAAAAAGCAGGGAATAAAATAAATGCGACAAACACTTGTTTCTTTTCCTTCTTACTCGGAAAAAAAAAAAACGCAGGGAATAGAATAAATGCGACAAACACTTGTTTCTTTTCTTCTTACTCGAAAAAAAACGAAGGGAATGAATAAATGCGACAAACACTTTGTTTTCTTTCCTTCTTACTCGAAAAAAAAGAAAACAAGAATAAAATGCGACAAAACTTCTTTCCTTCTTACTCGAAAAAAAAAACGAAAACGAAGGGATAGAATAAATGCGACAAACACTTGTTTCTTTTCCTTCTTACTCGAAAAAAAAAAAAACGCAGGGAATAGAATAAATGCGACAAACACTTGTTTCTTTTCCTTCTTACTCGAAAAAAAAAAAACGCAGGAATAGAATAAATGCGACAAACACTTGTTTCTTTTCCTTCTTACTCGGAAAAAAAAACGCAGGGAATAGAATAAATGGGACAAACACTTGTTTCTTTTCCTTCTTACTCGGAAAAAAAGCAGGGAATAAAAATAAATGCGACAAAACACTTGTTTCTTTTTCCTTCTTACTCGGAAAAAAAACGAAGGGAATAAAATAAATGCGACAAACACTTGTTTTCTTTTCCTTCTTACTCGGAAAAAAAAACGAAGGAATTGAAATAAATGCGACAAACACTTGTTTCTTTCCTTCTTACTCGGAAAAAGCAGGGAATAAATAAAATGCGACAAACACTTGTTTCTTTTCCTTCTTACTCGAAAAAAAAACGCAGGAATGGAATAAATGCGACAACACTTGTTTCTTTTCCTTCTTACTCGGAAAAAAAAACGCAGGAATGGAATAAATGCGACAAACACTTGTTTCTTTTCCTTCTTACTCGAAAAAAAAAACGCAGGGAATGAATAAATGCGACAACACTGTTTCTTTCCTTCTTACTCGAAAAAAAAACAGGGAATAAAATAAATGCGACAAACACTTGTTTCTTTTCCTTCGAAAAAAAAAAACGCAGGGAATAGAATAAATGCGACAAACACTTGTTTCTTTTCCTTCTACTCGAAAAAAAAAAAACGCAGGGAATAGAATAAATGCGAACAAACACTTGTTTCTTTTCCTTCTTCTCGGAAAAAAAAACGAAAGGGAATAGAATAAATGCGACAAACACTTGTTTCTTTTCTCTTACTCGTAAATAATGCGACAAACACTTGTTTCTTTCCTTCTTACTCGAAAAAAAAAAAAAAGGAATAGAATAAATGCGACAAACACTTGTTCTTTTCCTTCTTACTCGAAAAAAAACGAAGGGAATAGAATAAATGCGACAAACACTTGTTTCTTTTCCTTCTTACTCGAAAAAAAAACGCAGGAATAAATAAATGCGACAAAACACTTGTTTCTTTTCTTCTACTCGAAAAAAAAACCGCAGGGAATAGAATAAATGCGACAAACACTTGTTTCTTTTCCTTCTTACTCGAAAAAAAAACGCAGGGAATATAAATAAATGCGACAAACACTTGTTTCTTTTCCTTCTTACTCGAAAAAAAACGAAGGAATGAAATAAATGCGACACACTTGTTTCTTTTCCTTCTTACTCGTAAAAAGAAACTAGAATAAATGCGACAAACACTTGTTTCTTTCCTTCTTACTCGGAAAAAAAACGCAGGGAATGAATAAATGCGACAAACACTTGTTTCTTTTCCTTCTTACTCGAAAAAAAAAAAAAAACGCAGGGGAATGAAATAGAATGCGACAAACACTTGTTTCTTTTCCTTCTTACTCGGAAAAAAAAAAAAAAACGAAGGGAATGAAAATAAATGCGACAAAACACTTGTTTCTTTTCCTTCTTACTCGAAAAAAAAAAAAAAACGCAGGGAATGAATAATGCGACAAACACTTGTTTCTTTTCCTTCTTACTCGAAAAAAAAAAAAACGAAGGAATGAAATAAATGCGACAAACACTTGTTTCTTTTCCTTCTTACTCGAAAAAAAAGGGAATAAAATAAATGCGACAAACACTGTT
The DNA here is from genome assembly GCF_003789085.1 of Penaeus vannamei. Classification (NCBI taxonomy): domain Eukaryota; kingdom Metazoa; phylum Arthropoda; class Malacostraca; order Decapoda; family Penaeidae; genus Penaeus; species Penaeus vannamei. Next base: position 166,552 of record NW_020868968.1, read on the forward strand.
TCTTTTCCTTCTACTCGGAAAAAAACGAAGGAATAAAATAAATGCGACAAACACTTGTTTCTTTCCTTCTTACTCGAAAAAAAAACGAAGGGAAAAGAATAAATGCGACAAACACTTGTTTCTTTCCTTCTTACTCGAAAAAAAACGAAGGGAATGAATAAATGCGACAAACACTTGTTTCTTTTCCTTCTTACTCGGAAAAAAAACGAAGGGAATGAAATAAATGCGACAAACACTTGTTTCTTTTCCTTCTTACTCGGAAAAAAAAAAACGAAGGAATAAAATAAATGCGACAAACACTTGTTTCTTTCCCTTCTTACTCGGAAAAAAACGCAGGGAATAGAATAAATGCGACAAACACTTGTTTCTTTTCCTTCTTACTCGGAAAAAAAAAACGCAGGGAATGAAATAAATGCGACAAACACTTGTTTCTTTTCCTTCTTACTCGGAAAAAAAAAACGAAGGATAGAATAAATGCGACAAACACTTGTTTCTTTTCCTTCTTACTCGGAAAAAAAAAAAGGGAAAAAATAAATGCGACAAACACTTGTTTCTTTTCTTTCTTACTCGGAAAAAAAAACGAAGGGAATGAAATAAATGCGACAAACACTTGTTTCTTTTCCTTCTTACTCGGAAAAAAAACGAAGGGAAAATAAATGCGACAAACACTGTTTCTTTTCCTTCTTACTCGAAAAAACGCAGGAAAAAATAAAGCGACAAACACTTGTTTCTTTCCTTCTTACTCGGAAAAAAAACGCAGGGAATGAAATAATGCGAAAACACTTGTTTCTTTTCCTTCTTACTCGGAAAAAAAACGAAGGGAATAGAATAAATGCGACAAACACTTGTTTCTTTTCCTTCTTACTCGGAAAAAAAACGCAGGAATAGAATAAATGCGACAAACACTTGTTTCTTTCCTTCTTACTCGGAAAAAAAAAAAAACGCAGGG
>NW_020868968.1:177500-185000 GCF_003789085.1 Penaeus vannamei
AGGGCCATATTGCGTAGGGGCGCCACGGAACCTTCTTTTGTTTTCCTCTTCCAGCGAGGGAATTTGATCCTACAAGCGACGTTAGCTCAAACCTGTGGCGGCCCCGAACCTCTACATTGATCCCGAGACATTATGACACCCCGACCCGCCACAAGCACAATGATTACACACGGGATGAAACAATAAGGACTTTAGTGTTCCTCGCGGTGTCGGGGCCGTAACCCTCCCGCGCGCGACCAGCTGATTCTGCGCCTTCGGGAGGTCGCGCGTAAGGTCGAAGGTCACTGAGTCTATCGAAGCCTTATGTTTACCCATGTCACCAGCTGGCGTGTGTGTCGAAGCTAATATTGTGTCTTAATTTTCCACCCGATGCCTCAATCTCGACTCTCAGCTCCGGTCTTGATGTCAACACTTGAACAAAAAAGGAAAAGAGAGAGAGAGAGCGAGAGAGAGAGAGAGAGAGAGAGAGGAGAGAGAGGAGAGAGAGAGAGAGAGAGAGAGAGAGAGAGAGAGAGAGAGAGAGAGAGAGAGAGAGACAGAGAGAGAGAGAGAGAGAGAGAGAGAGAGAGAGAGAGAGAGAGAGAGAGAGAGAGAGAGAGAGAGAGAGAGAGAGAGAGAGAGAGAGAGAGAGAGAGGAGGTAAAGAGGCAGAGAGAGAGAGAGAGAGATCGAAGGAAAAAAAAAAAAAGGCAAAAAAAAGAAACAGCTTTTGTTTTCTGCAGACCTCATCCAAAGGCCAAATAGGAAGAGTCCAACTTACTAAACGATCGATATTAGAACGTTTGTTATGATAAAGGCCTATCACGCGAGGATAATATTCTCTGTATATATCGCTCTTAGTAATTTGTTGACATAATGAATAGTGAAGGACGGTGTTATAGATAATTTGGACGAGATCTGAATGCGGAATCGAGTGCTTTATGTACCTTAATTCGAGATCGAGGCACCGAGGGTTTAATGATTATGATAACAGCAACAATGTAGGTTGCAAGTGTCTCTTGATTGTGCGAATATTCATATCGAATTGCAATAGTGGCGGTGACGTCATCAATATGGGTAGAAACATAAGTATATATAAAGCTCTTATGGAAAGAAATAGATTTCTGACTGTGCATATTAAGAGCTACTTAAAAACAAACAAACAGACAAACAAACAAAAAAAAAAAAACAAAAAACAAAACAATAATACGATACTAAAGAAAGAAAGGAAATCTGCGACTTTGAATACCAGCTGCGACTTTATCTGCAATGTCATCCTGTCTGTGTCTGTCTGTCTGTTTCTCTTTCTGTCTGTTTGTCAGTCTCTCTCTTTCTCTCTCTCTATCTATCCATATATCTGTCTATCTATCTATATACATAGATACACAGATACATATATACATACATACATATATATATATATATATATATATATATATATATATATATATATATATATATATATATATATATATATATATATATATATATAGCACACACAACTACACACATATATACACACATATATATTTTTGATTCTGATTCTGATTTCTTTTTTTCACATTACCATTATTATGATTCTTATCATCATATAACGATACTGTTATTTTTATTACTATTATTATAATCTCCAACATTATTATTTTATTTAAGACCTAACATGAGAGCAAAACAGAGCAAGATCAGCCACCAAGACCCTGAGTTAGCCTCGAGAGAAGGACAAAGACCCTCTCATCGGTCTTTCTCCCTGGACCGAATCCAAATGAATCAGTTTGATCCTTAATGAAACGTTTCGAAACACCTGACTCCTCTTGATAAGCAAAGAGTAAGAGGAAAAAAGAAGAAGAAGAAGAAGAATTAGAGAGAGAGAGAGAGAGAAAAAATAGCTCATATGCGATTCATCTTCATAAACATGTTGGTAAATCTTGCGAGAGGAGGGAAAATCTTGATAATTTTCGAGGCCTCGCTTGGTTCACTGCTCGGGACCCGGATGAGCGTCGGATGATAAACGTCGGGTTGCGTGAGGGTGATCAACAAAGGGATTTTATGGACGAAAAGACAAAAAAAGAGAAGGAATATAGACCAAAGCATGGTCTAAAACCCTACAAAAGAAGAAAGATGAAGGAGAAGAAGAAGAAGAAGAAAAGAGAAGCGTGGGTTTCGTATAAAGGATAGGATGAAGGTTAAATGTTTGTCCGAATGCGCGGAAGAGGAAATGGGTCCCGCGTAATGGCGTGGGATTGGAGGGCTGGGAGGGACTCGGAAGAAGGATGAAGATGGGCGTGGGATGAGTGTAAGGTGATGATGGGGAATAAGGAGAATGTAAGAGCAACGGCGTGTGAAGCGAGTGAGGTTTAACATGAGAAACACTTAATTCAAAACGTTTCGATTTCAACAGTGATCCTCTTCAGGCGATGCTGACAAAAAAACCTTCTCTCTGTTACATTTGGTATTTTCATTTGTTTTTATCTAATTTTCTTTTTCAATTTCGTTTCATTTTGTATCTTTTTATTTCTGTTATGTTTTGTATCTTTAGGAGATGTGTACGGACTGAATTTAGGTAAAAAAGGACGAAAGAATTAAGGTCCTGGTTTTCCTTAATGATAAACAAAGAAAGAAAGAAAGAAAGAAACAAACAAACAAACAAAAACGAACAAAAAAGTTCACAATTTCTATTTCAAGACAAAACGATAACTAAATCCTAGTCGCCTTCAAATAACGAAGAGATGAACTCCGTATAAAAAAAAATGTCTATAGATTCCACATGAAAAAAAAAGAAAAAAAAAAAATTACCCGGCTTTAAGATAACATGAAAACACCGAGTGTTCTATTGGATAACATAACGAGGTCTTTAGGTAATGGCTCTCCCTCTACCCCATCCTCCCCATCCCCCCTTCCTCTCCCCCATCTTCCCCTATCCCCCCTTCCTCCCTATCCCACCTTCCTCTCCCCCATCCTCCTCTATCCCTCTTCCTCTACCCCCATCCCCCCATCCTCCTCTATCCCCCTTTCCTCTCCCCCATCCTCCTCTATCCCCTCTTCCTCTCCCTCACCTCCTCTTCCCCCTTTCTCTTCACCCCGCTCCTCTATCCCCCCTTCCCCTCACCTCCACTCTCCATCTTCCCCATTCCTCTCCACCCACCCCCTCTTCCCCCCTTTCCCTCCACCCCACCTCCCTCTTTCCCCTTCCCCCTGTAACCTCCACACAACCCCCTTCTCCCCCTTCGCAGCCACTCACACTCCCTCTTCCCCCTTCCCCTTCACCTCACCCTCCCTCTCCCCCCTTCCTTCCACCCCACCTCCCTCTCCTTCATTCCCATCCACCCTCCATCTTCCCCCTTCGCCTCCACCCTTCACCTCCCCCCCCCCTCCTCTCCACCCTCCCTCTCCCCCCTTCCCCTCCACCCTACCTCCCTCTCCCCCTCCCCTCCACCCCCCCACCTCCCTCTCCCCCCTCCCCCTCTTGTTTTATATATTCTATAGCCCAAATTTATGATCCAATTTGTATGGGTGATTATGGAATGAAGCTTTAAATCGATTATTTAGATGACACTGTTATAAACTTCCCATCTCCCTCCCCCCTTCGCTGCTCATCTCTGGCTCGGCTCCCACATGACCCTGCGTAGCTCCCCATCATCTCTTTCGGGACCTTAAATGATCTTGGATGTTAATAGAGCGAAAGAGGCGAAGGAGGGATTTGCGATTGAGGAGAAAGATAGAGAGAGAGAGAGAGAGAGAGAGAGAGAGAGAGAGAGAGAGAGAGAGAGAGAGAGAGAGAGAGAGAGAGAGAGAGAGAGAGAGAGAGAGAGAGAGAGAGAGAGAGAGAGAAGAGAGAGAGAGAGAGAGAGAGAGAGAGAGAGAGAAAAGAGAGAAAGAGAGAGAGAGAGAGAGAGAGAGAGAGAGAGGAGAAAGAGAGGGAGAGGGAGAGGAGAGAGAGAAAGAGAGAGAGAGGGAGAGGGAGAGGAGAGAGGGATAGAGAGAGAGAGAGAGCGAGAGAGAGCGAGAGAAGCCAGAGAGAGAGCGAGAGAGAGCGAGAGCGAGAGAGAGAGAGTGAGAGAGTGAGAGAGAGCTTGAAAAAGATAGATAGATAGAGAGATAGAGAGAGAGAGATTAAAAGATAGAGAGAGAAGAGAGAGAAAGAGATAAAGAGAAGAGAGAAATTAAGATAATAAATGTAATAATAACAATAATTATACAAGAAATTATAATGTTAATAACTGTAACAATGATGATGATAATGATAATGATGATAATGATAATGGTAATAATAGAAGTTATAGCAACAACAGCAAGAACAATAATGAAAATAATAATAACAATAATAATAGCAAAGATAATGATAATAATAATAATTATGATGATAATGATGGTGGTAATAATCTGAGGATTGATGATGATGATGATGATGATGATGATAATAACAATAATAGTAATAATGATAATGTTGAATGATCATAATAGCAATAATAATAATAATTATAAAAAATGGTAATGATAATGATGATGATGATAATAATAACAACAATAATAATAATGATAATAATAATAATGATAATAATAACAATAATTATAATAATAATAATAATAATAATAATATCTATGATATGATACTGACAGAGTTCATAGTAGAACAAAATTAGGTAATAATCACATTGCTAAGAACGATAATTCTATACCTATGATGATTGAATATATAATGTTGAAAAAGACTTTGAACAGCCCACATTCCTCGTCAAGTCCAATGAAGCAGTTTGTGTGAGCATTAGTGTTTCATGAATCAATTTTGCTTATTTGAAAAAAAGTCAAATATGTTTCTTACTTATTCTGCTTCAAATGGGTTTACATGTACATATAAGCTAATCTTAATGTCATATATAAGATCTTTTTTCATTTAGATATAATATATTCTTAATTCCATAGTATGTATTATGATTTGTAAAGATTGTGTTGTGTGATTTTCTTCAAGTTTCTAACTCTGAAATCTGTTATATCGGTGTTAATGGCTAATGGTAAGATAACATATTTTTTTCTGGTGAAATATTATTGTTGAAGTGTTAATGTCTCATGGTAAATAACTACCATTCTTTATGAAAGAAATAATATTATATCGGTGTTAATGGCTAATGGTAAAATAATGACAATTTTTTCTGAAGTGAAATATTATTGTCTGTGTTAATGGCTAATGGTAAAATAACTACTATTTTTTTTCTAAAGTGAAATAGTATTATATCAAAGTGTTAATGGCTAATGGTAAGATAACCACTAACTTTTTCTGAAGTGAAATAGCTACTTTTCTCGATAGCACCGTATGACCAACGCTGAAGAATTTGATATTTTTATTCGAAATTCTGTTCCTGAAACACAACGAACATTAAAAAACACAAATAAAAAGTTTTAAGCTTGTAACTCTCCTACCCCCCCCCCCCAATGTTACAGCTGAAAATAGGAAAAATTGAAAATAAAAAAGTAAAAAAACATAACATTAAATAAAGAAGAAAAATTAAAAGAAAAACGAAGAAAACAAGAAAAAAGCGAAGAAAACAAGTAAAAAAGGGTCGTAAAGTGGCTAAGCGACTGCTCTTCCTCCGCTCCCCCGAAGGGCTGGTGGGAAGGGGGGGGGGGGGTTTCGCTTTCTTTCTTTTCTGGTTTCTTGTTTTAGTTATTCTATTTCTTTTTTCTTTTTTTATTTTCTTTATTCTTTTTCTTTGCTTTTTTCTATTTTCTTTTTTTTTTCTTTATTTTTCTTTTTCTATTTTCTTCATTTTTTTCTATTTTCTTTCTTTTTCTATTTCTTAATTTTATTTTCTTAATTTTTATTTTTTCATTTTCGTTATTTTTATATTTCTATTTTCTCATTTTCCTTGTTCTGTTTTTTTTTCTCTGTGATTTCTTTCTCTTTATGTTCTCTTCTTTCTGTTTCTGTCTTCTCTCTGAAAAGAAAAAAAACGAAGAAAACAAGAAAAGAAAAGGAAAAAACGAAGAAAACAAAACAAGAAAAAAAGCGAAGAAGACTAGAAAAGAAAAGAGAAAACGAAGAAAAAACTAGAAAAGAAAAGAAAAAGCGAAGAAAACAAGAAAAAAGAAAAAAAAAGCGAAGAAAACAAGAAAAAGAAAAAATTGAAAATAGGAAAATAAAGGAAAAGAAAAAATATATGTAAAAAAGAAAAACATTAGATAACGAAGAAAAATTAAAAGAAAAGAAAAAGGCGAATAAAACAATAAAAAAAGGAAATACAAAAAACAAAACACAAAAAAGATAGGAAGATAAAGAAAAAGAAGAAAAAATAAGAATAAAAAAAAAACCCTCTGCCTCCTCTCTCATGCCCTAAAATAAAGAAAAAAAGATAAATAAAGAAGAAAAATGAAAGGAAAAGAAAACGAAGAAAACAAGAAGAGAAAAGGAAAAAATAAAAACAAAAAATAAATATAAAGGGAAAACAAAGAAAAAGAAAAAAAAAAGAAGAAGGAAAGAAAAAAAAAGAAAAAGAAGAAGAAAAAAAAAAAAAAACCCTCTACCTCCTCTCTCCCGGCCCAAAGCCTGCCTGTCCCGGCGCGACGCTTCCCTTCATCGTGGCTTCAGCTCCGAGGGCCTCCTTAGCCATCGCCTTGAAGGGAGAGAGTGGACGCTGATCGCCGGAGTCCCCGCAGAAGCCGTCGGGAGGGTCGTTGCGTCGCCGAGGGTCGTAAGGTGGCTAAGCGACTGCTCTTCCTCCGCTCCCCCGAAGGGCTGGTGGGAAGGGGGGGGGTTCGCTTTCTTTCTTTCTGGTTTCTGGTTTTACTTATTCTTTCTTTTTCTTTTTTCTATTTTCTTAATTTTTCTTTTTCTATTTTCTTAATTTTTCTTTTTCTATTTTCTTAATTTTCTTTTTTCTATTTTCTTAATTTTCTTTTTCTATTTTCTTCATTTTTCTATTTTTTTTTTTTCTTTTCTATTTTCTTCATTTTATTTTTCTTATTTTTTTTTTCCATTTTCTTTATTTTTATATTTCTATTTTCTCATTTTCCTTGTTCTGTTTTTTTTCTCTGTGATTTTCTTTTCTCTTTATGTTCTCTTCTTTCTGTTTCTGTCTTCTCTCTGAAAAGAAAAAAAGCGAAGAAAACAGAAAAGAAAAGGAAAAAAAGCGAAGAAAACAAAACAAGAAAAAAAGCGAAGAAAACTAGAAAAGAAATAGAAAAAAACGAAGAAAACTAGAAAAGAAAAGAAAAAAGCGAAGAAAACAAGAAAGAAAAAGCGAAGAAAAGAAAAAAGAAAAATTGAAAATAGGAAAATAAAGAAAAGAAAAAATATATATGTAAAAAAGAAAACATTAGATAACGAAGAAAAATTAAAAGAAAAGAAAAAGGCGAATAAAACAATAAAAAAAGGAAATACAAAAAACAAAACACAAAAAAGATAGGAAGATAAAGAAAAAGAAGAAAAAAATAAAGAATAAAAAAAAAAAAAACCCTCTGCCTCCTCTCATGCCCTAAAATAAAGAAAAGTAAAGAAAAAAAGATAAATAAAGAAGGAAAGTGAAAAGAA
>NW_020868968.1:190000-200000 GCF_003789085.1 Penaeus vannamei
AGTTATCTAAATAGATATTTTGTCATATGAGGATAAAAATAGTTTTACCAAAAGCTAGTGGGCTCCACGCTTATTACCTCCGCCAAAGAGGTTATGGTTTTGGTAGCGTTGGTTAGTTTCTTTGTTGGTTAGCAGGATAACAAAAAGTATTATATTTTTTTTTTATCAGAGACGTGTCAGTCTAAGCTTAATACCATTTATTTTTTTTTGTAATAATGTGGATCATGATCTGGATCCAGGATTTAAAAAATATATATATTGCATCAGTTACTCCTATTGTCTTGGCAATTGGGGTAACTATTATCATTATCACTAATTGTATTACCTCCGCCAATTTACATGAGAAAGATGTGATTTTAATGTAATTCTTCAAATTCAATCTAAATTCAAAGATGTGATTTTAATGTAATTCTTCATTCAATTCAAATTCAGAGATTTTAATGTAATTCTTCAAATGTGATTTTTTTTCATCAGTGAACTTATTATTGCCTTGACGGAAATATACACTCATTGAATACATCTCCTTATAAAATGAATCTTCAAATTAATAAACATAACTTCAAAAATAAAACGAAAAGAAAAATACACACAAAAAAAAAATCCTGTCCTGGAGCTATGACTTACACTTCTACATCGCGAAGTTACGCGGAAACGATCCAATTGGCAGTTGACGATAAAGGCATTAAGAGAACCGCGATAGAAATAACGTTATTATTGCGACATTACGGCTGATTGGGTCGCCATAAGAACGACGCTTCACCGAATCTTCCTTATGCTTCCCCAATCCTTGATTCTATGTAAAATGTGGTCAAGAGGAGGAGGGAAGATTGGATCGAGAGGGAGGGAGGGGAGAGGGAGGGAGAAGGAGGAGAGGGAGAGAGAGAGGGAGGGAGGGGGGAGAGAGAGAGAGAGAGAAGAGAGAGAGAGAGAGAGAGATAGATAGATAGATAGAGAGAGAGAGAGAGAGAGAGAGAGAGAGAGAGAGATAAATTGATAGATAGATAGAGAGAGAGGGGGGAGGAGAGAGGGAGGGGTGGGAGAGGGAAAGGTAGAGAAAGAAGGAGAGAGAGAGAGAGAGAGAGAGAGAGAGAAGAGAGAGAGAGAGAGAGAGAGAGAGAGAGAGAGAGAGAGAGAGAGAGAGAGAGAGAGAGAGAGAGAGAGACCGAGAGAAAGAAAGAAATGAAAAGAGAGTGGACAAGAGCGAGAGAAAAAAGAAGAAACAGACAGAAAGAGAAAGAGAATGAGAAAAGAAGAAACATACAGAAAGAGAAAGAGAATGAGAAAAGAAGAAACTTACAGAAAGAGAAAGAAAATGAGAAAATACGAAAAAGAAATGAAATGAAAGAAATTATTCTCCTTGTATATTTACCCATTCGTATAAACACGCAATTGACTACATACAAGAAATATCTCAACAGTCAATACTTATTTCCTTCCATTTTTTCCCCAAAGGATTCTCTGAGAGAGAGAGAGAGTAAAAAGGATACATAAAATAAAAAGCTTCTGCATTAAGATTTTATTTTATGGTCATCTCCGGCTATCTAAAGCCTTGTGAAAGACTTGTTTCTATCTCAGCCAAGGTCATGTATATTCATAAATGCCAGGATGAATACAGCAAGAACTCAGACTTTTTGGATGTTGCTTAAAATTGTTTTTGTTTTTATTTTTACTGTTATTCATGTTTATTGTTATTCATTTATTATCATTATTATTATTGTTATCTATTGATTTTATTGTTGTTTGGTTTGTCTTATTCTGTTTTATTTGTATTTCGGTTTCTTTTTTTATTTTTTTATTGTTATTATTTTTTATCATTATTGTCATCTGTTTTATTTTATTGTTGTTTCGTTTGTTTTATTCTGTTTTATTTGTATCGCTTTCTTCCTTTTTTTTTGGGGGGGGTTTAATGCACCAAATTGGATTTTATTTTTTGGATGTAATTTTTTAATACATTTTTGGGGGCTGATGTAGTGTTATTCAGTAAAACTAAGATTTATATAACGAAAAGATACAAAAAATAAATTATGTTTAAAGAGACGATGATAAGAGAGAATGTTGTATTAAGTATTTGAGAAGATAAGATATTATTTTACTTATTTTTTTTCTTTTGTAAAACTGGGTGGATTTTACCGCAGATTTTATAGCTTAATGTTATGAAGTAAAGATACATAATCATGTATTTATTTTCCTAATTGTTCTCACACAGGAAGAGCGAATAAGATTAATATTTTGCAAATTCAAAATATGAATAATCTCACATGAATATTCCTTTCTACAAAAGTGTTATGAAAGTTTCTCTTTATCGGCGTTTCATACTTCCTTCTCTCCTCTCCCTTCTCGTTTCATACTTCCTTCTTTCCTCTCCCTTCTCGTTTCATACTTCCTTCTTTCCTCTCCCTTCTCGTTTCATACTTCCTTCTGTCTGTCAGCGTTTCCTACTTCTTTATCAGCGTTTAATACTTCCTTCTCTTTATCAGCGTTTCACATACTTTCTTCTCGTTTCATGCTTCCTTCTCTCTATCTGCGTTTCCTAATTCTTTATCGGCTTTTCCTACTTCCTTCTCGTTTCATACTGCCTTCTCTTTATCGGTGTTTCATGCTTCCTTCTCTTTGCCAGCGTTTCATATATATCTTTTCTCTCTTATGTTTCATACTTTCTTCTCTCTATCAGCGTTTCCTAATTCTTTATCACCTTTTCCTAGTTCTTTATCAGCGTTTCCTACTGCCTTCCCTCTGTCAGCGTTTCCTTGTTCTTTATCAGCGTTTCATACTTCCTTCTCGTTTCATTCTTCCTTTCCTTTATCAGCGTTTCATACTTCTTTCTCTTTTCATACTTCCTTTTCTTTATCAGCGTTTCATACTTCCTTCTCTTTGCCAGCTTTTCATATATATATTTCTCTATTATGTTTCATACTTCCTTCTCGTTCCATACCTCCCATTCTTTATTTCCTAATTCATTATCAGCGTTTCATACTTCCTAATCGTTTCATACTTCCTTCTCTTTATTAGCGTTTCCCAGTTCTTTATCTGCGTTTCACATACTTCCTTTTCTTTATCAGCGTTTCCTAATTCTTTATCATCGTTTCATAATTCCTTCTCTCTGTCAGCCTTTCCTAATTCTTTATCACCTTTTCCTAGTTCTTTATCAGCCTTTCATACTTCCTTCTCTCTATCAGCATTTCCTAATTCTTTATCAGCGTTTCCTACTTCCTTTTCGTCTCATACTTCCTTCTCTCTATCAGCCTTTCATGTATTTTCTTTTCTTTATGTTTCATACTTTCTCTTTATCAGCGTTTCCTAATTCTTTATCAGCGTTTCATACTTCCTTCTCTTTTCTTTATTTCTTTATCAATTTTACTTTCGTGTTTCTAATCAGCGTTTCATACTTCCTTCTCTTTATCAGCGTTTCACATACTTCTTTATCAGCGTTTCATGCTCCTTCCTTTATCAGCGTCTCATACTTCCTTCTCTCTATGAGCGCTTTCCACTCGTCCGTTTCCGTCCCTCCCGATCGGCCTTTCTCCAACGCGCAATCACGGCGCCGCTTAGAGGACCTGACTGCGGCGAATGGCACTCCGGCCGCCCTCCCTTCCCCTCGGCGCCCACGTCCCCCGCCCGCAACAGTCACTTCCCCTTTCAGACAACCCGCTGAGGGGACAACTCGCCCTCCCGCTGCGTCGCCCTCTCCCTCCCCTCGCGGCGGCTCTTGTCTTCGTCTTCAGGCATCGAAGTCAGTCGATTTTCGCGGGCTTTTTTTTTCGGAGGGGTTAGAACAGTTAGGGAAATATTACCTGACTAGGCAAACAACCTTGCTCTTTCCTTGAACGAGATGTTGTTCCTAATTGGATTTTGTCCTAATTGGACGAAGATTGGTTGGGGAGCCGAGGATTGGGTAGGGGGGGTATGGGGAAGAGAGGAGAGGGGGAGGGGATGTGGCTATTAAAAGGGGGTGTGTGGGGTGAGGGTGGAGGGGCGAGGGGGGGTGGGAGGGAGGGACGGGGGAGAGGGAGGGTGGGGGGGGCATAAGTTGAAAGTGAAGAGGAGGGAGAGAAGGGTGATATCATGGGATGGGGGATTGTCATACCCCCCCCCCCTCTCCCCCATAGGCATACATACATGCACATACACATAGATGAACACACGCACATACACAAAAATGTAAATATATATATGTAAATAAATAGACATAAATGTATAAAAAATAGAGGATCTATGTATTTTCCTTACATCGCTCATTTTATATACGACTTTTCACAAATGAAATTATTTCTTGTAAGAAAATTATTTGATTACTTTTAAACATAGCAAACTAATTGATTAAAAAGAGAACAAATATAAACACACACGGACGCACAAACACAAACGCACAGAAAACACATCATTAACCACAATTAACGAATAGATGTTTACTGCACAATAAGATAATAATCACTGGAATATTAACTGATGATAACAGTAAAGAACAATGATAATGATAAAATGATAGGAATAATGATAATAATAAAATTAATAAAATTACACACATAAAAACGATAATATGGACAATTATGATAACAAAAATAATCAAGATGAGTATGATTATGATAATCCAAGATAAAAAAAAGAAAGAATGGAGAACACAATCAAAACGGAGAAAGACACGCAATCCGACGCCCAGAATTCCTAATTACTCATACAACCCCCCCCCCAAAAAAAAAAAAAAAAAAAAAAAAAAACACGACAAGGTAACTCGAACCACGACGGCGCGTCCCCTTTCGAGGCTTCACTCGGGAGGTTTATCGAAGCTCCGAGACTCGCTGGAGATTCGTTCCTATTATCTCGAGTCCTAGTGCTTCGCCTCTCTCGCTCGCTCGCCGATTTCCTCGAGATGATTGGACGATTAGCGATGGAGAGAGACTTGGCCCGAGGAGGAGGCAGGCCGGCTGTCATGGCCACGGATCGGCGGGTGTCGCTCGTGTTGTTTTGTTTGTGTTTTTGTTTGCTTTTCTTAATAGATATTTATGGCTATTTATCACGTGTTTTTTTTCTTTTCCTTTCTTAATAGATAATCATTGTGGTTATTTATCACGTGTTTCCCTTTTTTTGTTTTTTTTTTTTCTTTCTTAATAGATAATCATTATGGTTATTTATCACGTGTTTTTTCTTTTTTCTTTCTTATCATTATGGTTATTTATCACGTTTTTTTTCTTTTTTTCTTTCTTAATAGATAATCATCATGGTTATTTATCACGTTTTTTTTTTCTTTTTCTTAATAGATAATCATTATGGTTATTTATCACGTGTTTTTCTATTTTTCTTTTTTTCTTTTTTCTTTCTTAATAGATAATCATTATGGTTATTTATCACGTTTTTCTTTCTTCTTTCTTAATAGATAATCATTATGGTTATTTATCATCATCTTTATTATTGTTGTTGTTGTTATTATTATTATTATTATCATTATAACTATCATTATCATCATGATCTTTATTATTATTATTATCATTATTATTATTATTATTATTATATTATATTATTATTCATCATCATCACCTTTATTATTGTTATTGTTATTATTAGTAGTATCATCATCTTTATTATTGTTATTTTTATTATTATTATTATCCTTTATACTGTTTTATTATTATTATTATTATATTATATTATTATTATCATAATTATTATCATGATGATGACGATAATGATGATGATGATCCTCCTCTTCCTTCATGATTATGATTATCATCAATATCATTATTATATAATTACTTTCTATTATCCATATTTATTCATCAACGATTTCATGAGCTTTTCAAATGGATCGTAACGTATTCTCTCAGCTTTGCGATAAATGACTCAGGCGATAAGTGGCGAGGGAATAAGTGGCTGACGGAGCAGAAAAGTGGTAGAGGAGTAAGTGGTTGAAGAGGTAAGTGGCTGAGGAGATAAGTAGATGAGTGGTTGAGGGGATAAGTGATAGATAAAGTGGCGGAGCAGAAAAGTGGCGGTGGAGGTAAGTGGTTGAGGAGGTAAGTGTCTGAGGAGATAAGTGGCGGAGTAGATAAGTGGTTGAGGAGATAAGTGTCGGATCAGATAATTGGCCGAGGAGATAAGTGGCAGAGTAGATAAAAGGCAGAGTAGATAAGTGGTTAAAGAGGTAAGAGGTAGAGTAGATAAGTGGCAGAGTAGATAAAAGGCAGAGTAGATAAGTGACAGAGTAGATAAGAGGTAGAGTAGATAAGAGGTAGAGTAGATAAGAGGCAGAGTAGATAAGTGGTTGAAGAGGTAAGAGGCAAAGTAGATAAGTGGCAGAGTAGATAAAAGGCAGAGGAGATAATGGCTAATTTAGGTTCCCTCGTAATAAGTTCCGTCCCCCAAAGATGGCGTCACTTAAGGACTCTCTCCATGGTATAGCTTACCATCAGCGATCCAACATCTTTTCCTTATTTTTTTCCCTTTTAAACCCTTTAAAAGCCTCTTGAAAGTGTAGTATTTCCTTGAGAGTGTAATTGTTTCAACGTTTGGACTTTTCTGAAAATGTGCGGGAGATTCAAACGTGAAATTGATAGATTTGTGAGATTTATCAACGAGTCCGAGGGATTCATCAAAAGGTAAACAGTTGAATTTCAACTTTGATTTTTATAGGTTTACTTAGGCCTATAGATTGAAAATTGTTGTCTTATCTGTCATTCGAATTCTTCTGTTTTTTCTTTATTTTTTTTTCTTTGTCAGGACTGAAAATTTGGAGAGATTAGTCAATTTCCTCTTTCTGTTTTTTTCTTTTCTTTCTTTTTTTTCCTGACGTTTCCTTTCCTCCCCTGTTTTAATACTCTCCTGGAAAAAGATTCCGAAGCCTCTGTAAAAAAAAAGAAAAAAAAGAAAAAAAAGAAAAAAAAAAAAAAAAAACGAGAATTATGTATCATTTCACGGAAGTTTTCCCTTTGGAGTACAAGCATCAGCAGCATCTCTAGCATCTGTAGAGTGCGTACGTGCGTGCGTGTGCTTGTTTGTTTGTCTGTCTGTCTGCATGTGTACAGTATGCATCTGTTGTAGAATTTCATATTTACCTTTATAGTTTTAGGAAAAAAAAAGAACCGAACATCTGGCACCTCAATAGCAAACACCATTGTCTAGTACATTTTTATGAATGGGTCTGTG
Organism: Penaeus vannamei; assembly: GCF_003789085.1. NCBI lineage: Eukaryota > Metazoa > Arthropoda > Malacostraca > Decapoda > Penaeidae > Penaeus > Penaeus vannamei. The sequence goes on from NW_020868968.1 coordinate 197,138, forward strand.
ATTGTCCTGATAATTTTTTTTCTAAATTTCCTACTATGGCGGTCAACATCCACGCCATGGAGCTTTTGCATGGTGCTGAAGACTTGAAGGCATTTTTTCTCTTATAGACACGTTTTCTTTTCTCGCTAAACAATAAATCAGACAAGAAATCAACTTATGTTTACTCCCTCTAGAATTACAAACCAAATGGTAGCCGCATGGGAATAGGCAGTTCTAGAAGTGAACAATAAAACGACAAAACCTCGGCTTGTATTTTGTTTTTTTCTTATTTCTGGTTCTTCCTTTTTCGATGTTTCATCAATTAGCGTAACACTGGTGAGTTTATTTTCAAAGAGATTACTACTGAGAAGAGACACGATGTTTAGATTGTCTCCCAGCGTCTCTCAGCTCAGAAGGGGGTCTAGCATAGAGTCCGAGGAATTAATCAAAAGGTAAATTGTTGAATTACAAAAAAGTTGATTTTACGCCGAAATAGTCGTGCTGACGAAGGTACCCTTGTCGAGATCTCATGAATAAATGAAGTACTGCATCTTTGTTTATATCGAGTTTATAACCTTTTATATATATGTATTGGCATATCACACGACAAGCTCACTTCATTTAAATACTACCTCAGGAGATCTTCATTTAAATACTACCTCACGAGATCTATTCGAAAAGCATACGACTCAGCTTGACACGCATACATTTATACTTACAGAAATTTACTTTGAAAAGACAGGATTCCCGAAGTGCTGGGCAATTCCGTGGCGATAACTGACCTAATTACCCATACAGTAGACCTAACACTGGATAAGCAGCAGACAAATACAGGATAAAAAAATAGTTAAATCGATCCTATAATTGTTTTTGTTGTTTACGTTTCCCTGCTTTCCACACGGCACCAGAGACAGAGCCGTGATAGGACCCTGTGACGCCGGAGACAGGACAATGCTGGGGACACAACGCTTAATCCGATAAAGGCACGCTCAAGAAGCCCTATCGATCAGCCGAGGTAATTGTACCAAGTTAGTCTTCATTATCAGCAAACCTGAGTCTGATTGATCACCAAGAGGGAGTGTTGTGGAGCAGCGGGGGGGGAGTGGGAGTGGGGGGATTTATGGAGTGTGGGGGCCTGGTTTCGAGGTGGGGGGGGGGAAATGGGAACTTCGAGTGGGGAGGGAGTGTGACTCGTACTCAAAGGGGATAGATATAGGATTACTATTTCTTTTATTATAAGGAAGAATGATGCATATCCAGAGAGTGTGGAATTCATGATGAACAGATTGCAACAGGAACAACGAAGGGAAGGACAAGCAAATACACGATTATGCCAATGGCTTTTATACGACTGTATAAATACTCCTCTTATCATGTATGCCCTGACGAAGCATTAGCAAAAAGGCCTTCGGCATATTCGCGTGTTTTCTTGTCCTTCCCTTCGGTGTTCCTGTTGATACCCAGAGAGAGACACGAAGAGGAAGTATGTAGTTTCCGTCAAAGACAATTAGGGATCTCAAGTTTGGGTCGGGTTGTTGGAGTCCTCGGAGGTTCGACGAAGGAATAGCCTTAGTTCTGTTCGAGTGAGGGAATGCTGAAGACAGGTATCGAGGACGGCGGGGCGAAGATGCAGAACTCCCTCTCCCTCCCTCCCTCCCTCCCTCCCTCCTCTCCTCCTACCGCTCCCTCCCTCCCTGATGCCCTGAAAAAGAGACAAAAAGGGACTTTCAAAAATGGCAAATGACAGAGACAAAAAAGAGAAGAACAAGTCTGAAATCCGAAAAAACAACCGACCAACAGAAAAATCATCAAAATAACCAAATGTAAAAAAGAGAACTAAACAGAAACTAACAGAAAATCCCCAAAGAACCAGGCAGAACCCAACAGAATCACAAAGAACCATAGAGAACCCAAGAGAATCACAAAAAAACCAAACAGAAGCCAACAGAATCAGAGAACCAACATAAACAGAAAAATTCCCAAAGAACAAAGAGAACTAAACAGAATCACATAGAACCAACAGAATCAGAAAACCAAAACAGAAACTAACAGAAAACCCCAAGAACAGGTAGAACTCAACAGAACCCAGAGACCCAACAGAACCACAAAGAACCAAACAGACCAACAGAATCAGAGAACCCAACAGAAACTAACAGAAAAATCCCCAAAGAACCAAAGAGAACTCAACAGAATCACATAGAACCCAACAGAATCAGAAAACCAAACAGAAACTAACAGAAAATCCCCAAAGCAAGAACTCATAGACCCGACGCATGAACATGAAATGAACGCAGTTACTCGTCAGAAGCAACCTTGGGATATGATGAAGACCACAGATCCCAATTGCTTCATTTCCTCTCGCGTTTCTTTGGAGTTCGGAACGGCCGTCGTGGGTCTGTTTTCGTCATCACAGTGTTCATCATCCCTGTTATCATTATTATGATTATGATTATGATGATTACGTTTTTATTATTATATTTATATTATTGTTGTTTTTGTTGTTCGTCATTTATTATATTATTATTATTATTATATTATTATTATTATTATTATTATTATTATTATTATTATCATCACATTGTTATATTATATTATTATTTTATTATTATTAATTATATTATTATTATTATTATTATTATTATTATTATTATGATTAAGATTATTATGATTATGATTATTATTATTATCATTATGATAATTATTATTATTGAATATTACTTATCATTATTAATTCATTATTATTGTTATCCTAATTTATTGTTATATTATTATCATCATTACATTGTTATTATTATTATCATCATTATTATTGTTATTATTATTATCATTATTTTGTACATGTTGTTTTATTATCTCATTGTCATTATCACTCATTGTTATCACT
>NW_020868968.1:205000-217821 GCF_003789085.1 Penaeus vannamei
CCTCCTATTCTCTCTTTACTTCCCTTTCCCATCAGCTCCGCCCCTATCCCTTTCCAGTCTGTCTCCCCTTCTCCCTCCTTCCCACCCTCTTTCTCTCCCCTCCCTTACCCACCCTCCCTAATTCCCTCCCCTCCCTTACCCCCCCTCCTCTCCCCTCCCTTCCCCTTACCCCTCCCTCTCCCCTCCCCTCCCTTCCCACCTCCCTCTCCCTCCCTTCCCCACCCTCTCTCTCCCTCCCCTCCTTCCCCTTCCCTCCCCTCCCTTCCCTCGGCGTTCCCTCCACGCGGTCGACAGATGCAAGCAATAACTCCCAACCGTCAATACCACCACAAACTAACCCAACCACCGAACAATCCGAAAAATAGGAAGAAAATTGTACTAAAACAGTATTCTAGACAATTAACCACGAAACCGCTCGTTCTGGAAACCAATAAAAGTTTTTCTCTCTCTCTCTCGACTGCCCTGTTTTCCTTAGCTTCGTGTTACCAAGTAAGAGATTAACCTTTTCTCTCGGTCGCCGCTTCTCTCTGACTGTGGTTGTGTGTCTTTGTCTTTGTCGCTGCCCTCTGTCTGTCTGTTTGTCTGTCTTTCCTCTCCACTCTCTCTCTCCCTCTCCCTCTCCACTCTCTCTCCCCTCTCTCTCTCTCTCTCTCTCGTCTCTCTCTCTCTCTCTTCTCTCTCTCTCTCTCTCTTCTCTCTCTCTTCTCTCTCTCTCTCTCTCTCTCTCTCTCTCTTCTCTCCTACCTCTCTCTCTCCTCTGCCTCCAATCTTCCCTCTTTTTTCCCCTCTCCGTCCAGCCCCTTTGTGATTTCTTGCGTTTTTCCCCCTTTCATCTCCCCCCCCCCCTCTCTCTCTCCTTATCTCGCTCCTTTTCTTTTTTATGTCTTCCTTCGTCATATGCTACATTGTATTTCTTAAGTGCTTTTTTATTTATCTTCGTTATATTTTTCTCTGTTTCAACTCTCTCTCTCTATCTATTTCTGGCTACCTGTTTCTCTTATTATCATTATTATCATTCTCTCTCTCTCCCTCTCTCTCTCTCTCTCTTTCTCTCTCTTCTCTCTCTCTCTCTCTCTCTCTCTCTCTCTCTTCTCTCTCTCTCTCTCTCTCTCGTCTCTCTCTCTCTCCCTTCCAGTCTCTCTGAAACCCACGAGAATTTCAAAAGAGAGAGAACTTAAAGAGCATTTATTAGCAAGACATGAAAGTCGCATAGGCCTACCACAACCTACAAAATAAGAAGCCGTGGATTTCAGTCGACTTGAACCGGGGTCGCGGCTGCAGCGGTTTGGGATGAAGGGCGTTTTGGTTTCTTTTTTTTGATTCTTTCCCACTGATGTGGACTTGGATTTATTTTATCGATAATACAACACACATTCACATACGCACATACGCAACCACACGCATTCACCACACAACACACGACGCACATGACAACACACGCATTCACATACATCACACATTTCACATTCACACATGTCTCACACTTCACATTCTCTCTCGCAATTCCTCATCTTCTCTCTCTCTCTCTCTCTCTCTCTCTCTCTCTCTCTCTCTCTCTCTCTCTCTCTCTCTCTCTCTCTCTCTCTCTCTCTCTCTCTCTCTTCTCTCTCCTCTCCTCTCTCCTCCTCTCTCCTCTCTCTCTCTCTCTCTCCTCTCATCTCTTCTCCATCGTCTCTTCCTTCCGCTCTCTCTCTCTCTCTCTCTCTCTCTCTCCTCTCTCTCCTCTCTCGTCTCTCTCTCTCTCCCTCTTTCTCGGACACGGAGCAGCGTCGGCCCGGTCAAGCTTTTGAAACCTCGATATAACGACTCTTTCAGCTTGGCACTTCCCAGCTTAGGCGTCCACGGAACGCGAAGCGTATGGAGAGATGACCCGGAAAGGGAGAGAGAGAGAGTTGATTAAAGAGTGGAAGTGGCAAAGGAAGTAAATAAAAAGGGCGTTTTTGAGGGATGGAAAGATTCGGACAAAGAGGGAGCGAGAGAGTGGTGTGCGTGTGCGTGTACTCGCGTGAAAAACGTTCATGGTTGGGTTGTTGTTGTTTGTGTGTGTGTGTTGTGGGATGATTGTGCTTGTTTGGTTATTTTGTTACCCCTGCGCTTTGCTATTGTTTGGTCGTAGTGTGTTGTGGTGTGTGTGTGTGTGTGTGTGTGTGTGTGTGTTGTGTGTGTGTGTGTTGTGTGTTGTGTGTGTGTGGTGTGTTGTGTGTGTGTGTGTGTGTGTGTGTGTGTGTGTGTGGTTGTGTGTGTGAGTGTGAGTATGTACCTGTGTGTGTGTGAGCGTGTTCTTGTATACATACACATCTATATTTCTATGCAAGGAAATGTGTGGAATTGTAAACACATTAAGCAAGAAAACAGAATAATGTACAATAGCACGAACAAGGAAATAAAGAAAAACAAACAGAAACCAAACAAAAAAAAAACACAAAGTACTATGACAAGTGATGCCAACGAAAATCAACACATGATGGTTTCTTAACAGGCAGCAGCAAGTAGGCAGGAAGCTATGTTTTTGTATATATACATACATATATAATATATAGATAGATAGATAGATACACATTTCCTCTTTTGTTGTCTGCTTGACCCTCTGGTGACCCCATTGCTGGCCCTGATGTTTCTGTCAATCAATCTGCTGCTCGCTCCGCGTCTATTGTGTCTTCATGCCCACTGTGTGCACACACATACATATATTTAGTAATAGATATATCATATATAATCTATATCTATATATATATTATCTATCTATATATATTATATATTATATATATATACACACACACATACACACACACACACACACACACACCATTACATATATATAGTATATATATATATATTAATTATATATATATATATATATATTATATATATATATATATATATATATATATATATATATATATATATATATATATATATATATATATGGCATATACATACGTCCACACTTATATATATATATTATATATATATATATATATATATTATATATATATAATATATATATATATACTATATATTATATGTGTGCGTGTGTGTATATAGTATATGGCTATAAAGGGCGAGGACAGTAAAAAGCACAACAGAGGAGGCGAGCGGCGAGACGCAACGCTCTCGTCAAATTGCTCTTGCTGAACCGGGACCTCGCAGTCGAGCCTCTCCTGCCTCCAGCCTGGCCGCGGCTGCAGGTAAAACCATTAACTCCCGTTACCCTAAGACGTTCTCCCTTATGGAATCATCGTGTAATTGGTGCGTGTTGCCATCAGCAGATTGACTTATTTACTGTCGCATTAATGAGCTGTCCCCCTCCCTCCCCTCCCTCCCCTCCCCATCCCTTCCTTCCCCCTTCCACTGATTCCCCGTCCTGCCGCTTCAGCGAAATCCTCCACCGGCTTCGAGCCCGTGCCGTAGACCCTGGCAAACTGCAATCATTTCTAGTGTGAGCACTTTGGGGTAATTAGGTATTCATTTATAGTGAAATAACAATTATGAGTTGATATGAAGGAAATGACAGACGTAAGAAGGACGGGAACACCTAGCTCCTCCCCCTCGCGCAACATGGCAGTGCCTCTCCGCCCCGCCCGCGCCCGATCAAGAAAATTGACTTCCTTCGGCCACCCCGTCGAGAAGACAAGATTGCCAAGACGGGATGACTCATCGCCCTCATCTCCTTCATCTCCCTCATCACCCGGATCATCACCAGCAGCACAGCGGAAGAAGAAGATGGATTAACCGCGACATATGTCCCGGGCACCACAGAGTGCAGTCCTTCTCCAGGTTGTTTGATCTGTGTGATGGATGCTGGTAGGGAGAGGAGGAGGGAGGGGGGGAAAGGAGAGGGGAGAGAAAGGGGAGAAGGGGGAGAGGGGGAAAGGGAAGAGAGAGGGGGGAGGAGAAGAGTCATTTCCAGACGACATATCATTTACTTGTTCCTCCTTTCGACTCGTGGGGTCAAAAGGAAGTCTATTTGGGGTTAGGTAAATGCGCACTTGGGTAATAGATGTAGGTTGTTATTCTGTCCTTTGTAGAGCGAATGGAACGCCAACGTCAACGCAAAGGAACTACGCAGATCTGTGGAAAAAAGAACATCATCATTATCATTGTAATAACATAAACTTTTATATCGTCCTGTGAAATTACTTCGGAAATATTACATAGAAAGATTACGAATTAAATATCCATAAAGGCATTCATAATAGCTTTTAATCTTTCCCATTTGAAACCCTAACTGTTTGACATAAACTCGCATAGTCAAAATAAAAAGGCTTAAACATTCTGCAGCATTTCTGTGTTCATAGAATACCTACTTTTCAAATCTCTAATACTATCAGGCGAATCGATTTGTAAATGATATTGTGAATGGTAATAGTCAGAATGAAAAAAAGTGTAATTAGCTAAACATAGAACACACTATATTCTTATGTTGACAAGGGGGAGGATGTCTGGAGATGGGAGTAGGAAGGAGGAGGAGGATGGGATAGGGTTGAGGAGGGAAAAAGAAAAATACATAAGAGAGAACCAAGACGGCGACCGAACGGAAGGGCCTTTCCTTCTCGTGTAACTATAACTGAGGCTTTAAACATATATGTATATATATGTATATTATAATATATATATATATATATATATATATATAATATATATATATATTATATATATATATATATATATTATATGTGTGGGTGTTGTGTGTGTGTGTGTGTGTGTGTGTGTGTGGTGTATGTATGTGTGTGTGTGTGTGTGTGTGGTGTGTGTGTGTGTGTGTGTGTGCGTCGTTGTGTGTGTGTGCGCGTGTGTGTGTGTATCTACATATAGATATATATATATTTCATATATAGACTGTGTGTATAGTAATAATGATAATCAATATCATTATCCTTATTATCATCACCATCATCATCAATATCATTGATGATGATGGATGATTATCATCATTGTTATCATTATTATCATTATCATCATTGTTATTAATCACCATATTGTTATATCATATTTGTCAATACATAATTGTTATAATCATTATCATCAATATTATCATTATGTACATCATGGCGTAAGTAAACGTGTTTAACATATTCTATACTATTAAAGCTATGACCTTAATAACCCCAATTACGACACAAACCGAACGTGGCCACAAGAGGTCAATGCTAAAAGGAATCTATTTGATAACAGAAATATATAAATTTTCACTTATATTTACCGAAAGTTCAATCTAATTTCATAACAGAAACATATAGATTTTCTCTTATATTTTCTTACATGTACACAGTCGCCAACAATTTTTCGTGGAGTTGTATGAAGACGAGAGAAAAAATTGACTCAAAATTTTTTCACCGACAGACAGGCATGAAAAAAATAAAAAAAATAAAAAAATAAAAAAAATAATTCTGTCTTGAAAAAGCAAATTCACCATTAAACATTTTGGTTCATAAACACAAAATTAGAATAAATGAATTCAAGTTATACAATACACACTGCCTTCTAATTAGTTTCATATATATATATTTTTTCGTAAAGCGATATTAACATTTCAGCATAATGAATCAGGATCGAATATGCGATAAAAAAAAAGAATTGAAAAAAAGATGATAAACATATGATAGAGATTTAGGCAAAGAAGTAAGAAAAAAAATGCGAGAGAAAATTAAAAGAAAAAAAAAAATTAATACATCCTCTCTTATAAATAAATAAATAAAAAAAAAACCATCGAAAAGGTCAACCCGGGGAAACATTAGAAATAAACCAAAACTCCGGGGGGGGAGGGAGGGGAGGGGAGACGGGGGTAATAAAAAAAAAAAAAAAAAAAAAAAAAAAAAAAAAAAAAAAAAAAAAAAAAAAAAAAAAACCGAACACCGCACAAATATTTATACACGCATGCATCCGTATCCGCGGCGGACCCGATAACGCACAAATGCTCTCTGATACGATACGAAGAACAGATGTTTTTTATCTTTCATTCAGGCTAGTTCATTGAGATTCAGAAGCGCGCCCCGGAATCAAGCCGGCAATAACTTCAGAATCTGAATATTGAACACGTCCGCTTGCCTCCTCCTCCCCTCTACTCTTCCCCACCCCTCCCCCTTCCCCTTTCTCCCTTTTCCCTCCCTCCTTCTCCCCTCCCCTCCTCCCTTACCCACCCCTACTTTGCCCCTACTCTTCTCCCCTTCCCCACCCTTTCCCCCCCTTTCTCTCCTTCCCCCTCCCTCCTTCCCCTCCTTCTCCCCTCCACTACTGCGTTCCCCCTCCTCATTTCTCTCCACCTCCCCTCCTTCCTTCCCAGTCCCTACTGCGTATCCCCTCCCTCCCCGTCACCCCCTACTGCGTATTATCTTTAGCTACTGGGTTCCACTCACTCGGCTTTTCCCTTTTCCCACCCTACCGTCGCCCTTCCAACGCCCGTTCCATCGCTGTTCGCCGCCACCTCCTCTTCCCCTTCCCTCCTTCCTCCCGCCCTCCCCTTATTCCCCCCCGTCTCTTTGCCCCCTACTTGCGTTCCCGTCCATCCCCTTTCCACCGCCCTTCTCTCCTTTCCCCTACTCCTTCTCGCCCTCAGATACCCTTCCCCCTTCTCCTTCTCCCCTCCCCCCTTTCTCTCCTCCCCCTCTCCCCTTAGCTCGTTTTCCCCTCCCCTTTCCCCCTTTCCTCCTGTCTCCTCCCCCTCCCCCTTACCGCCCCACCGCCTCTTTGCCCCCTACACTGTCGTTCCCCCTCCTTTCCCCTTTCTCTCTTTCCACCTATCTTCTCCCCCCTACTCCTTCCCTACCTCTGGTTCCCACCTCCCTCCTTCCCTCATTTCCGCTTACTCCTCTACCTCCCTGCGATCTTGCCTTCCCTCCTTTCCCCTCTATTCCCCCTCTCCTTCCCCCTTCCTTTTTCCTCCTGCTCCCATACCTTCCCTTTCCTCTCTTTCACCCTCCCCTTCCCCTTTTCCGCATTATATCGTCCTCCCCCCTCTCCCCTCTCTCCCTTTCTCTCTCATTTCCCCAGCTCTTCTCCCCTCTCCTCTTTCCCGCCTTTCCTCCCCGTCCTTCCCCCTTTCATCTCCTTCCCCTCTCCTTCCCCTTTAGTTCTACTATTCTGTTTCCCCCCTTGGCCTCTCTTCTGCCCCCCTTTCCCCTCCTTCCCCTCGTCTCCCCTTCTCCTACTCTGTTAGCCACCTTCTCGGCCTTCCCCCCTTCCCTTGTCCCCCGTCCTTCTCCCCTCCTCTAATCCCTCCCGCACCTTCCCTTTTCCTTCCTTCCCCTCTACTCTTCTCCCCTTTCCCTCCCCCGTACTCCCGTCCCCCTTCCCTCCTTCTCCCCCCTAACCGTCCCCCTTTCCTTATCCTCCCCCTCCCCTCCCCTCCCCTCCCCCCCACCAGTCTCCACCTTGGCCAAAACCTTGCAAGACCTCCATATTGCCACGCTCTGCATACGTTATTTTTCTAAGTTGCAGAGAATTTGCATATAAAATTACACACCACAGGCTATTGGTGAAATGTGCATCGGTCGAATGAATTTCAGAATAAAAATGAGTCGAGAGGCAAACTATTTGTGTAAGATACATGTGATGTTTCATTTCTTTCCCATTTTCTTTTTTTTTTTTTGTTTATAAATCTTATGGCGTCTTCCATGTCTTGCTTTGCCTACATTGTTGCGATTTTCTCTCTCTTGCCAGATTTGCCCCGCCAGATTTTTTTGCATTTTTTTCTTACTTTTTACTCTTTTTTGAGTCATGTAATAGACCATGCACATTGATTCCTAGCAAATCGAGTAAAATATAAAGTCTCAGTTATACTTATTTTTCGTTCGCTTGCTTTCTTCTTCTCCTCCTCCTTTTCTCTCCTTTCTTTACTCTTCTTTCTCTCCCCTTCCCTCCCCCCCCTACTGCGTTCCCCCTCCCCTTTCCCACCTTCTCCCCTATACTTTTTCCTTTCCCTCATTCCCCCCTACTCTTTCCCCCTCCCCCTCTCCCTTTCCCTCTTCTCCTATCCTTTCCCTCCTTCCCTCCTCCCCTCCCTTTTCCCCTCCCCCTCCCTTTCCCCTCCTCTTTTCCTATAATAAGCTATTGTATATCATCATATTTTGACGCATTATATATATCATCAGATTGTTATATAAAAAAAAAATATTGATATTGCATCTTATACACTATCAGATTCTTATCAAACATCAAATCCCATTAAATCATCATAACACATGACATATCACAAGATAATCATTACACATTTCACGTCAGATGATCATTACACACTAACTATCACTACATTACCCTAGCACATTATTAGACACTAAACCACTATTTTGAGATTTTGCAAAACACGTTACATACCAACGTTATTCGTGTAGTTTGGATTCAAATGAAAACAAACACAATTTAGAGACGTTTTACATATGCAAATATACAAGCTTATTTACACGAATATAGATGTCTCTTCTAACGTGTATATCGGTAATAACTAATTCAAGTGCAATGAATAATACTGCTGCTGCTGATGATGGTGATAATGATAATAGTGGTAATATTAATAGTAATAATGATGATGAATATTAAATAATGATAATAACAATAACGATAATAATGATAATGATAGCACTACTATCAGAGGTATTATAATGATAATATGAATAGATAACGATAATAATGCTGACAATAACAATGATTATAATAATGATAATAGCAATATTGATAGCAATGATAATGATGATTATGATAATAAAAATAATGAATAATAATAATTAATAATAGTAATAATAAAAAAATAAATATTACAATAATGATAACAATAGTAATAATGAAGCATAGTAATGATCAATAAAAAATTATTATTATCATCAATTTATCAATCATTATATAATGATAATTTCATAATGATAATAACAACAAATAATAATAATGCAAAAAATAGCAATTATAAAAATCAAAACAATATTAACCTACAACACTACAACAGTAGTCGCTGAAAAGTCTCCCCTGACGAAGGAGGAGGTCACCAGCAGAGGTCAAGAGAGGTCAGGTCAGGATATGAAGGATGTTGATGTGGTCTTAGTTCCTATTTTATGACAACTAATCACTTTTCCGTTTTCTATTGAGAGGGAAGGCGATTGTACGTGGGATGGGTATCTTTCATATTTTTGTTTATTTATTTATTTGTACTTGTTTATCCTTGTTTGTTATTTTGGTGTTTCTTTTATTCTTTGTTTATGTGCTTTATTTATTTTGTGTATATATTTTCGTAACGTAGGACGTATGAGCTTCTTAATTTTAATTTCTTTGATACACTTCAATCATATGAGATATATGCGAAAACATTTATATGCATTAGGCATTCTAGACTCTTATCTATTCCACATTCTCTGATCTATCTGTCTGTCTGTCTGTCTCTGTCTCTGCTCTCTGTCTCTGTCTCTCTCTTGTCTCTCTCCTCTTGTCTCTCTCTCTCTCCTCTCTCTCTTCTTCTCTAATTTATATTATATATATATATATATATATAATATATTATATAATATGTAGTCCATCTTTTGGCTTATATTCTGATGTCTCCTATCATCCATTAATCGCAACTATTGTTGACAGCATCATTATCCTATGGGGGGGGGGGATTTTGTTAAACATTAGAATCAACGTTTATTGTCCCTTCTCACAGAATAACAAATTCCACCTGTTAGATATTTACTACGAACCTACAGCCGCTACATTCACACACGATACAACTCCTAATACACACAACATCAACGCTTCATTTCACGTACTACATTCACACACAATACCATTCTTAAAACACGTAATATCTACGCCTCATTTCACGTTTTGACTGGAGCGTTTCCGGTGTTGTGGCTTCCTCGGCGGCTTAGGAAACTTTAATCATGACAAAACGGGTGGCTCGCATATTTAGTCAGAATGGAGTATCGTTTTTTGTTTTATTCTCCTCTCTGGAAAGGTCACAGCAGCTCCACAGACGAAAGGTTTTATCGATATCCTTTGAATATTCAGCATTATTTTTGTATCGCCAAATATGATCAATAGATACGTGGCGAAATTGGAAGGGTTTGTTTTATAAGAAAGATTGGGATGTTTTATACGATAGATAAGCTGGTTTAGTGTGTATGAGTTGGGAAACGGAGTAGAGTATTAAAGTAGAAGTATTTAGGACTGAAGTGCTGCTGGTTCAGTCACGGTCAAAACTCTCGTCACACGTTTCGAATTCTGTTTCGGACAACCGCTCAATACCACACCTTTTGTATTGGGTGAGACAGATTCGAAGCTTCAATTCATATAAGTACTTTTGCCCGTCGCTGTACTTGGATGAAATACTGTAATCAAGATAGAGATATAGTACATATGTACAGTTTAGTTCTTCCAGAGTGCTTGCTTTAGTACAACTTATCAACATAGTTTGTCGTAATCTCGGAACTTGCATCACATTGTCCTGTTTCATTCTTATGAGAAATATAGTTCAGTATTCAAAGGATCCATAAAATGAACCAGATTTTGTTTACGGATAAGAATTATGTTAGTAAGCTAAATGATCTTATTAAAGGAAATTTTAGTTAAACGTATTCCTGATGTCACCTTCTATAGTGCTATCCGTACTAACAACGATTGTGTAGCCTTCCACAGTCTCTGCACATAACACAAGAGTAAATTGTTCTGATTATTAAGAGTTGCAATACACATTTCCTAAGTATGTAGTTCTTTTTGGGAGCTTTCTTTGAAATCTTCCAAAATGGAATACGATGTAAGCATACCTTTCAATTTATCATATTGATTGAAATAGTATTGCTTATTTACCACATACAACATTATGCCTACGCAACGCTTTCAACACATACAAATAAATGCCAAGAACGCTTTTCATTAGTATAGCTATGTTCCATTTGAACTGCTATCCATATTTTTGTTATAATACAGCATATGGTTCTAATACTGTGTTGCTATTATCTACACCCGAGTGATTGATACCGAAGTGGCACATCGAAACATTGTGCAGGGCAGTGGTATAAACTTTTGGTTTTTCTTTAACTATGCTTTCAAGGGCGAATTCCATAAGCTTTCCTTGTGGTGATACCTTTTCTCCTTAAACTGAAAATTCCATTACACAAGAAGCTATCTCTTTTTTCCTCTGAAACGACAATTTTCCAATGGTGAGTCGGTAAAGATGCCCGTATGACAAGAATTTTTGTTTTTGTTTTTTTTTTTTTTTTGTCTTGTCATTCTAACGGGTGAGTGGATGATTAAATTGTAAAATATGTTTTGCTAGATATAATGTTACCAACTATTAATCATCAACTATCAGAGGAGAGAGAGTAGAGAGAGTAGAGGATAAGAGAGAGAGAGAGGAGAGAGAAGAGAGAGAGAGAGAGGAGAGAGAGAGAGACGAAGATGAAGAGAGAGACGAGAGAGAGAGAGAGAAGGATGATTAACTATATATATATTATATATATATATTTATATATATATATNTATATATATATATATATATATATATATATGTATGTATGTATGTATGTATATATATACCTTCATTAATGTCTACTGTTGTTGTTTTTTTATTCCATCTATGTATTTATTCATTTATTCTTACTGGGTGGGTAATAACGGTTGGAATGTTAGTGCAATATATTCAGGTATCCGAATGATAATATAAAAGGAAGAAAGAAGAAAAAAAAGAAAAAGAAACAAAACAATCTGAAAGAATCGAAATCTAATCTGCTAATCTTCCTAATGTTTACAAGTACTAAAGGTTGTTGAAATACAATACGTAATATACTATGCAAATCTGAGATCTTTGACTCTTGACAGGGTCACCGCTTGACAGGGTCACCGGGAAATACTGCATTTGCAATACATCTTTTGCATAAAATCTAATCATTAAACCACATTAAGTACTTTCTCTTAAATGTTTACAATGACTGAGTAATAATCTCTAACATTATTTGGCACTTGTGAAATGTTATTTATTACTTCCATATACCGGATGAGTGAATAAGAATCGATTAGACTATCAAAATCCACGGGAAAGCAAAGGATTTACAGGAACCCCAAAACTCCTGATTATGGAAAGGACTTTGCACAAGAAAGAGAAAACAGAAATGTCGTCCTCGCCACAAAAAAAAAAAAAAAAAAAAAAAAAAAAAAAAAAAAAAAAAAAAAATCGGAGGGACTACTTCTTGAGGTAAGACGACCTCGAGATGTAAAAAAAAAAATCGGCCGAACGAGAGAGCGCCTTAGTTGGTCGGGCCGTCTTCGAAGAGGATGTCGGACTGGAGAGCCGACTCGTCCGCTGGAGGAGCTATCGACCCCGAGAGGATGCGGTCGGTGAGCTCGTCGTCGAAGTCGTCCACCCTGGGACAGTCGATGCACCTGCAGGGACCAATCACTCAGAAATGGTGCAGATGACATGATTCGCTGCTACATGATTCGTCAACTGAATGATATATGCTAATGTGGGATGATGCGCTTATATACTGCAATGCACTGGTATGCGGTATTAAATCCATGTAACGTCATGCACCGATATGATATACATTAATTCACAAGTACAATAGCATACATGAATTCAGTGATATATACCAGTAAAATACTATACATCAGTATATGATACTACACTTTAATAAACTAATATCCAGCAACACATATACCAAATATAGTACGCCTAAATGGTATAAATACAGACATGTAATCTGATTAATTATCGTGATGTAGTACATTGACAGCTCTAATACATTCCATTCTGCTAGGATGGCGTTGGAGTTCAGCATGTCAATTAGATAAATCACGTACTAGTAAGACTTTCTACCTCTCTCTTTCTCTCTCTCTCTCTCTCTCTCTCTCTCTCT
>NW_020868968.1:223115-225615 GCF_003789085.1 Penaeus vannamei
ACCAATTACCGAAATTATCTCCAGAAGTGATGACCATCGCCAGTAATTTCTCCCCCCCCCCAAGATGCCCCCACGCCATCCATCCCACGCCCACGGTCGCCTACTTCCCGCGGCGGCCGCCTGATGGCGCCCATTCGGGGAGGGCGGCTAACTCATTCGGTCAGCGCGGCTCCGGCCGGGAATAGTCTACAGCGGCAGGCGGGCGTTGGCATCAGAAATGTATCCGGCAGCGCTGGTAGGGCAGGACCCCGCACCGGCCATAACCAAGGCTCTAACCTAGCACGTAAATGTAGGCTCCTTTCACGCACGATTTCACAACAACATTTCAGTCCCTCGCCCAGCGCGTCCGAAAGCTCGGCTCGGCCGCTCTCGGCGTTGGCGCAAGTCGAGAAATTACCGATTCGGACGAGGAGCCACGGAGAATGCTTTCTCTTATCCCAATCTCCCTCAGCTCCTCACTCCTTCTCTTCCTTTTTTCTATTTCTTTGGAATTTATTTTTCTTCGCTTCCTTCCTTGTTCGTCTGCTCTGGCTTCTTCTTTGTGTGAAATTCCTTTTCTTTGTTTTCCTTTCGTGTGCTTTTTTTTCGCAAAGCTACTATGCAGTGGTTACACATAGCTCCCTATCTATCTCTCTATCTATCTATCTGTCTGTCTGCCCGTATGCCTGTCTGCTTGCATATCTATCTGTCCACCTTTTCCTCTCTCTCTCTCTCTCTCTCTCTCTCTCTCTCTCTCTCTCTCTCTCTCTCTCTCTCTCTCTCTCTCTCTCTCTCTCTCTCTCTCTCTCTCTCTCTCTCTCTCTCTCTCTCGCTCTCGCTCTCTTTCACACACGCTTTGTATTTGCATGTATTGGCCGGGATATTTTTCCTTCCGTTTTCTTCATCGTTATTCCCATTATCGTCTTTCAAGAAATTGCTTAAAATGGTGAATGTTCTGTTGATATAATGTCATTCGATAAATGAATTGTTAATTACATATGTCGTCTTCATCTGTCTATCTGTATTTTTTTTTAGTCGATCGGCCATCTATGTATCTTTTCTTTGCAGATCGTTTCACTATCCGTATGGCTATCTATTCATCTATTACATCAAATTTCTATCTATCTACTTATCTGTCTATCTATCTATCCATCTTCCTATTTTTTTCTCTTCCAATCTATCTTTGCATCTTTGTTTATTCCTTTATAAATACAAATACAAAGTAACAGTTTAATAAATTAACATAAAACAAAAGTATAAAAACAAAGTGTATACATGATAATAGATAAAGCCAACAAATTACCAACTATAGATATAAAACAAAGATACTGCAAAATAAAATGTAAAAACAATGATCATCAATTATCATCAAGACCCTTTAACGAAATTTTCATTCACTAAAGAAACTGAGGTTCATGAACATAAACAGTGAATTTCGTAATGAACTGAATGATTAACATCTTTTAAAGAAAAGATACAAGGGGAGGTGTAAAAATAATAATAATGATAATAACGAAATATTACTATCGCCACCTTTACTATAATTCTCAATTATTTTTTCTTCCTCTTGCATAATTACGTATGACAGTAAACAATCATTAGCTCAATAAGCATAAATGTAAATAATAATGAAAATACAGACTGAAAAAATGAAAATGATTGTCGTCACCGTTATTTTAAACGCATTAACCAAGAACTTACATACTGATAAAAATACGGTAAATACTAGTGATACCGATAATAAAAACGTTTTTTTCTACCGTTATCGTAACAGCACTGCAAGAGATTTCTCCAAGACAGCAGCAGAAAACAGACACATACATAACAAGAAAATGACGTATATAGAATAATGTTCTATTACCAATACACCATTACCACCGTCACCGCAATGTATTCTATCATTATTACTGCCACTACCATAGCATATACTTTTACTACCACTGTTACCGTAACATATTCCATTAACATTACCACTGTTACCGTAACATATACCTTTATTAACACTGTTACCGTAACATATACCTTTATTAACACTGTTACCGTAACATATACCTTTATTAACACTGTAACCGTAACGGATTCCATATTCATTACCACTGTTACCATATGCTACTATTACCGTAACATATTCCATTATTATAACCACCTGTAACCGTAACATATCCATCGTTACAAGAGACCCCCCTGAAATCAGAAAACGTAACCAGTCTCTCCCTTGCTCCCTCTCGTGATGAAGGAGTCCTTCGTTTTAAATTTTAGTGGCCACTCGCATACGAATCAATAATGCCACACGAAATCGCGATTTATTCGGTCCACAAAATCCTCTTAAGAGTTTTCGAAAATAAAAAGTAGAGATCGGGCTTATATGCTGGAATGTGGGTGGGTGTTTGCGCTTTGTGAGGGTGGGTGTGGGTGTGTAGGTTGTGGGTTTGGTATATGTTTTGTACTGGCTGTTTGTATTCTGTGTGTTTGCGTGTTTATTAGTGATGTATTTTAATGTGGATACTGTTGTGTTCTTTGT
>NW_020868968.1:238115-240615 GCF_003789085.1 Penaeus vannamei
CACACACACACACACAGCGGATCCACACACGCACACACACGCACACACACACACCAGGATCCACCTTACACGCACACACACAACCACACACACACACACACACACACACACACACACCAGGATCCACCTTACACACACACACACAGACACACACACCAGGATCCACCTTACACGCACACACACGCACACACACACACACACACACACACACACACCAGGATCCACCTTAGCAACCACAGTACCTGCACCACCGCAAGCCGCTCATTCCACAACCTCCTGTTCTTTGTTTCTTTTCGCTTTCTTTCCCCCTTTTTTGATCTTCTATATTTATTTTTTTTTCTTCTTTTTCCCCTAATCTGTTCCCCTCTTCTATTCTAATCCTGGCTTACCGCTTCCGAGCCTCCGGTCCCCCTCGTTCCGCCGAAGGGGAAAAGGAAGGGAAAGAGGGAAAGAGAGGAAAAGAAGAAAGAAGAAGAAAGAGAGGAATGGGGAAAAGAGCGAGGAATGGGGAAGAGAGGAAAGAGGAAAGAGAGGAGAGGGGAAAGAGAGGAAGGAAGAAAGAAGAAGAGAGGAATGGGGAAAGAGAGAAAAGAGGAAAGAAGAAAGAAAGAAAGAAAAAAGAGAGGAAAGAAGAAAGAAGAAGAGAGGAATGGGGAAAAAGAGAAAAAAGGAAAGAGAAGAAAGAGAGAACGGTGGAAAGAGAGGAAAGGATAAAGATAGGAAACAGGAAATAGAGAGGAAGGAGAGGAAAACTAAGAAAAGGGGGAAGGAAAATGGGAAAGTGGAAAGGGGAAAAATGGATATATGGGGAAGAGGGGGAAAAAGAAGGGAACGTGAAAAGGAAAATAATGAAAAGAAAAAAAAAGATGAAAAGAAGAGCAAGGTGAAGAGGTAAAAAGTGAAGGGGAAACAGGAGTAAAAAAAAAAAAAAAAAAAAGGAAATAGGGGGAGAACAGAGAGAGAGAGAAGGACAGAGAAAAGGAATCGCGGAAAGAGACAAAAAGGGAAAATGAGAAAACATTAAAAAACAACTCCCACAGCCAGGACAGACACGGCAGAAGACGCCTGGGACAAGGGCGCGGCCGCGAGCCTTTTCCGCGCCCGTGCCATCTCCGCCGTGAGCGACGTTCCGCACACTTCGCGAGGAACCGACTTGTCGGCCGGTCGGGCTGTCAGAAGGATGGAGCTGCCGGGCGATTTGATTTTAGAGCTGTCGGACTGTCGGGCGGTCGGACTGGCGAGCGGTCGGATTTTTGGGCGGTCGGATTTTTGGGCGTCGGATTGTTAGGCGGTTGAGCTGCAGGGCGGTCAGATTGTCCAGCTGTCAAATTGTCAGGCGGTCGTATTTCCAGCTGTCGGGCGGACGGACTGTCGGGCAGTCGGATAGTCGGGCTGCAGAGCTACCGGGTTGGTGCCATGCGTCCACAACTCGCCATGAAAATAACATGCACATGGAGCCGCCGCCGCCGCACATGTATGTCAACTGTCATACTCCATCTCAGCTGTCAAGAGTGGAACTTTGTCATGCAAAACAGCGGGCGACTTTTACTTCTTGTTTTGTTCCACCGTAAAATATTCTATCCTACCTCCCCTCCCCCCTTCTTCCTCCCTCTCCCTTTCCCACTCCCTCTCCCTTTCCCTCTTCCTCTCTCTTTCTCTCCCCCTCCCCTCTTTCTCTCCCTTTTCTTCTGTCCTCTCCCTCTCCCTTCCCTCTTCCTCTCTCTTTCTCCTTCCCTCTCCCCTCTCCCCCTCTCCTCTTTTCTCTCCCTCTCCCCTCTCTTCTTCTCCCTCTCCCCTCTTTCTTCTCTCTCCCTCTCTCTTTTCTCTCTCTCTCTCTCAAACATTGTACTACATCTTGCTAAGCCATTCGGGCGCTCACAGTAATATGCATGCACAGGCAGGTAAAATATTTGTATATTCGTGAATTTACACGCCATACGTTGAAGCATCTTCGTATCTTGAAGCAAATTGTACGGCAATTAAAGGGAAGGGAAATGGGAGGGAAGGAAGGGAAGGGAAGGGAAGGGAAGGAAGGGAAGGAAGGGAAGGGAAGGGAAGGGAAGGGAAGGAAGGGAAGGGAAGGGAAGGGAAGGGAGGGAAGGGAAGGGAAGGGAAAGAGAAGGAAGAGGGAAAGGAAAGAAAAGATAAGGCAAGGCAAGAAAAGTAAAAGCAAAACAAGAAAAGGGAAAGGAGAGGGAATGGCAGATAAAGGGAGCGACGGGAAGAGATGGAAAGGGAGGGGGAAGGAGGGGCGAAGGGCAAGCCACGCATGCCACGCGAGTGTCTAAATATACGCTGGAGGGTTGGCACGCCGGTGCTAGGCACGCTGGCCTCCCCCCCCCAATCGTCTTCGCCGCCACCACCAGCACCCACCACGCCCATGTAACCCATCACCGCCGCCTGCGCCGCCCTCTAACAATCCCTCCTTTTCTTCTCTCTCTCTCTCTTATCTTCTCCTTGTGATTTTTCCTTTCCTTTTCCTCGCCAACTCTCTGAATTC
>NW_020868968.1:248115-275615 GCF_003789085.1 Penaeus vannamei
AGATGGGCTGCCTCCTCCTGCCGCCCCCATCCTTCACCCTTCCCCACCCAGAGGCCTTACAAAAGTGTGCTGGCGATTACGGAGTTGCGCAAGCCCTCCCCGAAACAGTTAAGCAACCACCCAAGTAAGTGACTTTGTAAACAGAACTTAAAATGGAAGTAAATAAGTGAGCAAATAAACCTACTGCATATCATATCAATATTATGGAATAAATACAGTAATATATACATATTGGTTTGCAAATAAGAATAAAAATACGTAGTAAAATCACCATTAGTAGCAGCAACAAGCAGCCGTAGTAGTAGCTGTAGTAACAACAATAATAGCAACGGCAACAACAGCAGCAAATACCAACAACACACAACAGCAATACCAACAACAGCAATACCAACAACAGCAATAGCACAACCAACAGCAATAGCGCATCTACGGCAAAATAGCAAACATCAGCAATAGCAAACAACAGCAATACCAACAACAAAACAGCAACAGCAACAGCAACAGCAACAGCAACAGCAACAACAGCAATAGCAACAACATCAGCAACAGCAACAGCAACAGCAATAGCAGCAGCAATAACAACAACAGTAAAAGCAACAACAGCTAAGTTTCCCCTGCTGTATCCCGGTAAATCCAGACCAATTCATCTCGCGGCTCCCAACCCCGTCGTAGCCACACGCCAATTCTTTTTATTTTCTTTTTTTGGTTTGGTTTTATTTCTTCTCTCTTCTCCCAACCTTCTCCTTTTCTCTTCTTCCTACATTTCTTCGCCAAGACGTAAAAATACCGGTAAGTCTGCCCCCCCCCACCGACCACCCCTGCGAGAGAACGGTAAGTGAAGGATCCCCCCTTTTCCCCTGTCCTGCCTAGGCCTATATCCGGGGAGAAAATAAATATGCAGGGTGGTGGCGGCGGTGACAAAGACAGGACGGAGACATCGAAAGAAGCCCGACGAAGCCTAATCACTTATCTCTTTGCTTTTTTCCCCCTGACGAAGCCTAATCACTTATCTCTTTGCTTTTTCCCCCCTTTCTCCCTCCCTGCCCTATATGTATGTCTGTTTGCAAGTCTGGGGATCAGTCAGTCAGTCAGTCAGTCAGTCGGTCTGTCTGCGAAAGGGAAGAGAGACAGGGAGACGGGAAAAGAAAAGAAAAACAAAACTCTGAGGCAGAGAAGGACGAAGATTGAAAAATTCGACAACCCTCCTGAACAACGAAATAATATGAAAGAAGAAGAAGAAGAAGAAGAAGAAGAACAAAGAAGAAGAAGAAGAGAAGAAGAAGAAGAAGAAGAAGGAGAAGAAGAAGAAGAGAAGAAGAAGAAGAAGAAGAAGAAGACGAAGACGAAGACGAAGAAGAACAAGAACAAGAAGAAAAGGCAGCAAAGGACAACCCACCAGCGAGGCAGGCGGGGCAAATGGATATCACACGAAGGCCCAGAGACACGAGGGAGACGCGTCCGCCAGACACCTGTGCCGTCCAGCCCCTCCCCCCTCCCCCCCGTGGCCACAATCAGCGAACTGCGAAGGGATGCAAATCGCATTGGGAGAGGAGGCGTGAGGTGGGGAAAAGGAGGATGAAAAGGGGAGGAAGGGAAGAGAGAGGAGAGGGATGGGAAAGGAAGATGAGGATGGGGAGATGGAAGAGAAAAGGGGGATGAGGGGAAAAAGGAGGGGATATGAGTGGGAGAGGAGGGGAGGGGGAGTAGGAGGAGAGGAGGGGATGAGGGGGGAGAGGAGGGGATGAGGGGGAGAGGAGGCTGAGGGATGGGGTATAAGGAGGTGGTGGAAATGGGCAAGGGAATGGGAAGTGGGAAAAGGGAGAGAGGAGATATGAAGGACAAGTTGGGGAAAGCGGAAGGAGAGAAGAGAAAGCGAAATAGTGCGACGAAAAGAATTAGAAACAGACTAGGAATAGAAAGAACAAGAACCAAAAAGACTTTGAATGTTTAAAGAGAGAGAGAGAAGGAGAAACAGAGGAAGCCTAACAAATAAAGAAGAACGGACATAGAAAAAGACATACATACGCAAAAAAAAAAAAAAAAAAACAGCGGTGAAGAGATGCACAAACACCAAAAAAAGATTTAAAGATAAACGAGATTGACAAAAACCACTAGGCAAACACACACCTGATTAACACAGATAGGCAACACAGGAGCAACAATGGAACGGGCGAAATAAAGATACCTTGTCCACGAACAATGAACGTGCATCAGTGGGTCAGTAGATTACAGTGCAAGTCAGGCGATCACTCGCCCAAGCACGCAGTAATGCGGGCCAATCATTCCAGCAGGGAACTCGTACTTACAAAAAAAATAATAATAATAACTTTCACACTTAAAAAAAAAAGAACTCATACTTACAAAAAATAATAATAATAACTTTCACAAAAAACAACTACCACATCACTGGCAAAAAAGAAAAAAAAACCCCAAACAGACGAACAAACAAAAGAAAACACCCAAAGACCCCAAAACCAGACAAACAACAAAAAAAACACCCAAAAAAAACAGACGAACAAACAAAAGAAAACACCCAAAGACCCCCAAACACACAAACAAACAAAGAAATCAACCCAAAGACCCCCAAACAGACCGAAGCAAAACAAAAGAAAACACCAACACGAACAAAACAAAAGAAGAACACCCAAAGACCCGGAAAAAAAAAAACAAAAGAAAACATAAATGCAGAATACAAATTAAAGAAGATAAACACCCAAAGAACCCCCAAAAAAACATACAGATACGTATACATACATAAATCAAATAGAAATCATCCCAAAGAACCCCAAACAGTGTATCGAAACAAACAAAAATGGAAAAAGACAAAACCAAAGACCGCCCTAAACTCACAGAAAATACAAACAAAGAAAACGAACACAAATACGCCCAAATCAGGTACGTAACGAATACTAAAAAGAAAACTACCGCAATGACTCCCCCTGAAACAGCTTACAACCGACCAATTTCAGTAGAACAAGAAAAACACCCAAAGATGCGTTCGCGAAAACAAATCCTCCAAACGAACAAACCCAAGATAAAAAACTTGACCCATATAAGGAGGCCCTCACGCACGAAAGCACACGAACCAAGAACTCAACTTAATAACAAGAAATTCACAGCTACAAACAAGAGCGACATCCACAAAAACTAGAAAACTAAAACTAAAAGACAACACCCTAAACAAGACCCCATACTCACAATCCAGACAGTATACAAAACAACAAGAAATAAAGCACCTCCAAAGACCCCAGCCCAAAAACAGACCAGAAGACAAACCAAAAGACGCGACTGGTCATAATGGGCGGGCCCCGCGTGCAGAGACAGCCCAGACAGCACAGCCGGGCAGACGACAGACACAGACCCAGACACGAGGACGCGGTTGGCACGCGAAATGCCGTAACCACACGGTAGCCGTCAGAAGCGGGTACGGAGGCGGACGGCCGGGTGTATCACCTCCGGCACGTGACTCATACGCGCCTCGCGCGACTCTTTCACGTCGCGGTGGATATTCCTCCTGCACACGGCCGCGCGACGGATGGGAAGGCAAAGACGATCACGTGTAGAGATGAAGGAGGAGAGAGGGGAGATGAGAGGGATAGGGCGATGGAAGAGAGAGCGAAGCAGAAGAAACGTCGAGAGGAGAGGGAAGAGGAGAGGCGAGAGGGAGAAGGAGGGAAGAGGAGAGAGAGAAGGAGACAGAGAAGAAGAGACAGGAAACAGGACAAGCGCACGAAACTGAGGAGAGAGAGAGAGAGAAGAGAAGAGAGAGAGAGAGAGAGAGAGAAGAGGGAGAGGAGAAACAGAAAGAGAGCAGACGAAGAGAGAAGAGAGATGAAGAAAGAGAAGAGAGCAAAGAGGACGAAGCAGAGAAGAGAGGAGGCAGCAGAGGAGCCAGAGGGAGGAGAAGGGAGAGAAGGAGAGGAAGAGAGAGAGGGGAGGAGAGAGGGAGAATGGAGAAGGAGAGGAGGAAAGAAAGAGAAAAGAGGGAGAGAGTGAGATTGCAGTGGCGTTGCAGAGAGCGTAGGTGCGAGAAGTGGGGAGCGTGTGTGTTGTGATATAGTGTGTGTGTGTGTGATTGTGTGTTGCTGTGTGGTGAGGGGACTGAGATGTAGATTGGTGGTGTGGTGCCGGGATGATGGTAGCGCAGCGTGTAGTGCGTGCTGGAAGAACGTGTGCGTGTGCGTGCTTAATGATACGTGTGCGATGGTATTGATTTGCTTTTAACACCGAAGATAAACCAATGGGCAAGAATTTTCTCCCACTCCACAAGATGCTGCACGTTCAGCCCACGGCCAGAGAGAGAAGAAGGATGCCTTCGTCATTCGCCAATCGGCAAAACGACACAAAATGCAACAGAAACACCCTGCCCCAACGACCTAAGAGACACACGATAGCACACGCGATCCTTCCTGTATTGCTTCGCCCAAGGAACGACGCCACACACCTTTCTCATATCTCCTACCCTCCTAAGGGAGAATACCACTCCCTCTCGCACCCTTAGGATCAACCTCCAACTCATATGACTTCAAGACAGAGAAAAGAAGAAAATGAGTGTTCAGCAACATAAAGCACGCTAGACCCTTAAAACGAGAACAAAGAATTACAAAACGGCCACCGAATGAACAGAAATATCGAAAGGATGTACGAACAATATACACCACAGACGCTCGTCAAAGATGAGAGAACCAGAGAATGATATGAGAAGAATGAAATAGTAGGATGAGAGAAAGTTTGGGTCGAAACAGAGAAAAGGACAAATGGACCGCGGTAATTCCAGATTCCGAACCCCCCAGAATCCCGATGATTTTATTGAAGTAAATAGACGTTACGAAAGACTAAAGGAAAAAGAAAACAACAGACCCACACACACACGCCCACACCACTTCACACACATTACCATCTCATATAATACCCTACATATATTATACTAATTTATTATTATTATATCTATAATACCCAATTACCTTATCATAAGCCTACATATACCCATCTTAGTAGACCTTTATTTTCTCTCTACTACTTATATCCAAAATATTAGAAATGAATACGAGAGAAGAGACAGAATGAGATATGGACGAGACGAGAGAGAGAGGAGAGAGAGGAGAGAGAGAGGAGAGGAAGCCATGAGAGAGAGAGAAGGAGAAGAGAGAACCCTTCCCCTTTGAGTGGAGATGATGAGAGAGGAGAAAGAATGATAACAACAATTAAGAAAAGCTATCCAGAGGACAGAAACTATAGGCAGGCAGACAGACTAAATAGAATAAGCGAATCGTGCTGTGATGAATTGTGCAATGCTGTGTGACTCCCTCCCCCTCTCCCTCACCTCCCCCTTCCCCTTCTCCCCTCATCCATTCTCCTTCCCTTCCCATTTTCCTCTCCCTACCCTTCCTTCTCCCCTCTCCTCCTGTGCCTAGTGTGCGCCCCCCGCCCATGCGGTGGGTGTATTCCCCCTAGCCCTTCTACCTTCTCCTTCTCCTCTCCTTTCCTTCTCCTTCTCCTTCTCCTCTCCTCCCCCCCTTCTCCTTCTCCTATCTCCATCCCCCTCCCTTCTCCTTCTCTTCGTCCTCTCTTTCCCCCTGCTGCTGCTCCCTATCTCCTTCTTCTCCTCCCGCATCTGATACGTTGTGTGTGCCCATTACTCCTTGCTTCTCCCCCCCTCCCTTTCATCCTTCTTCTCCTCCCCTCCCTTCTCCTCTCTTCTCCATTCGCCCTCGCCTCCCCTCTCTCCTCTCTTGTTCCTATCCTCTCTTCCATTCTCCTTTCTCTTCTCCCTGTGCTTCTCGCTGTGTGCCTTCTGCTCCGTGAACCCCTCCCTTCTCCTTCTTCTCCTCCCCCTCCCTTCTCCTTCTTCTCCTCCCCTCCCTTCTCCTTCTTTCCCCTCCTTCTAAACCTATATTCTCCTACCACCCTACCTTTGTCCTTTATTTTTCTTCCCTACCTCTCCTTCTCCTTCTTCTCCCATCCCCCTCCGCTTCTCCCTTTTCTCGTCCCCCTCCCTTCTCCTTCTTCTCCTCCCGCCTCCGCTTTCTCCTTTCTTTCCTCCCCCTCCTTTTCCTTCTTCTCCTCTCCCCGCTCCTCATTCATCCTCCTCTCTCCTCCCCTCCTTCTCCTTCTTCCCTTCCCGTCCCTCTCCTTCTTCTCCTTCCCCCCTCCCTTTTTCTCCGTTTCCCCATTTACTCCTCCCCACACTCCCTTCATTCTCCTCCTCCCCCCTCCCCCTTCTCCTTCTTCTCTCCCCCTCCCTTCTCCTTCTTCTCCTCCACCTCCTTTCTCCTTCTTGCTCCTCCCTCCCTTCTCTTCTTCTCCTCCCCCTCACCTTCTCCTTCTTACTCCTCCCCCTCCTATCTCCTCTTCTCCCCCCCTCCCCTCTCTTCTTTCTTCTCCTCCCACCTCCTTCTCCGTCCCCCGTATCCCTTCTCCTCTCTTCTTCTCCATCCCCTCCCTTCTCCTTCTCCATTACTCCTCCCCCTCCCTTCTCCTTCTCTCCCAGTACCACTTCTCCTATCTCCTCCCTCCATTACCATCCTTCCCCCCTCCCCCCCTCCCCTTTCCCTTCACCTTTCCTTCCCTTCCCCTCTTGACCCTTTCATACCCTTCCCCTTCAACCCTTCTTCACCTATTTTCACTTCTCCTTTTCCCCTTCCCTCTCCTTCCCCTTCTTCCCGCTTCCCCTCCCCTTCCCTTCCCCGGGGCCTCCCGTTAATCCTTTACCACCTGCAGAAGCGGGAGTTCGCCGTCTTCACCATTGTTATGCGGTAGCTCTCCATGGCAACACCAAGCAGCTAGCATTTCGTTCACGGTGTTAGCACGGTGCGACATAGTTTCTATGTCCTGTTTTAATTTGCATATTTTTTACTTACTTTGCTAGTTTTCTTTTTTCTTTTTTTTTTTTTTTTTTCGTATTTGCAATTCATCGCTCTTCTTCGACCGTCGTTGAGGGAGGTGGGAGTTAGGGCTGGAGGGAGGGAAGGATCGTAACCCAATCTTAAAAAATCGCCCCGAATTATCAATTCTATAGTGATTAAGAGAACACAGTTAGTGACAATTTCCTCCATCCGACCCCCCTACTCTCTCATCATCTTCCTATTAATTTCTTACACTTTGCGCGCCATTCACTTCACCCACCTCCTTCTCCCTCCTTCTTCCCCTTCCCCTCCCCCCCTCCCACACATCCCCTTTCCGCGCCGTTAAACACAACCCCCCCCCAGCCACATCAATGCTCGATTGGCAGCGACGCAGCCGCGAGCCCCACGTTTTCATCCCCATCGTCATCTCGCAGCTTGATCTTAATCCGCATCCGCGCGAACCGCGAGATGTGAGCCGAATCCGGCGCCGCCTCCGCCACCGCAGCTCCTCCTCCCTCCTCCGCCTCTCACTTCTCCTTCTCCTTACTCGTTCTTGTTGCGCTTCCTCACCTCCTTCCTTCTCTCCTTCCTATCCCTCCCTCCCTCACCTTCTCCGTCATACCCTCACCTCACCTCCCTCCCTCCTGAAGAGAAGAGAGAGAGAGAAGATTGACCAGAAGGAAGGAGACAAGTGATAAGTATGAGGACGACACTTTGAGAGAGATTAATTTCATAGAGAGACCAAGTTAGGTAATTAAAGTACGTTATATCAATGACGATAAACAGACTATCTGAGGCGATGGGACAAGAGAAGAAGCGAAGAGACGAGGTGACTGATCGGAAGATGTTCTAGTATTCCCTTCATGAGCATTGATCTATTTCATTGTTTCGGCCGGCATGTTAGCATTTGTAAGAATGTTGGACGAGCGCGGGCATGAGCATGAGAGTGAGAGAGAATGAGATGAGAGAGAGCTAGAGAGGAGAGATGAGGAGTGGGAGGAGACGTAATGTCAGCAGCGTTATAGAGCATATGATGAGGCGGAAGAGAGAAGAGAAAGAGAGGCTTGATTACGAACGAAGAGGTCGATAGACCTAAGAGAAACGAAGAAATAGACGAGAGATCATTGTAAAGAGAAAAGAGAGGAGAGAGAGAGAGAGAGACAGAGAGAGAGAAGGGAAGAGGACGATGAGGGAGGAAGAGAAGAGAGAGAGGAGGAGAAGAGGAAGAAGAGAGAGAGAGAGAGAGGAATTAGCGTGATCTCATACCACCAAAAGAACATTATGACTCATATTGACCTACTGTGCCCCACATGAATGCGCACGCGACTCACCGTCCTAAATACACTTGCATTCACACGCACTCACTCACACTCACACTCATTCATACCCTTCTGTCTGTCTGTGCTGCATGTCTAGTGTCATGTATCTATCATGTCTGTTGTTGCTCGTCGATGTCTGTCTGCTGCTAGTCTGTCACTGCCTGGTCTGTCTGTCTGTCTGATTTTGCCTGTGCCTGTCTGATCGTCTGTCGTCTGTACTATTCTATACTATGTGAGTGGAGTGGTGGTGTCTCTCTCTCATTCGCATAGACAATTCAATCCACGAAACCCAACTACGGAAATAACCAAAACAAAAAGAAATTCAGACCAACAAAAACACAACGCACAACAACTATCCAACCAACAAAACAACCCACAAAAAAAAAAAAAACACAAACAATCCCCAATCCCCCATCCCCCCAAAAACAAAAAGGAAAGAACATAAAAAGTAAAACTCAACACAAAAACGTAAGAAAAAAAATAAATAAGAAAAAGCAAACCAAACAGCATCAGCTACCCCTCCCCCCCTCACCACCGCGTCCCGACATCGCCATCACGCCCTTATCCTGACTCAGCGCAACACGACACCCGCCCCCCCACCCCCACCCCCACCCCCACCCCACTCGTCGATGTCCGCAAAACACCACGCCACCAAAGCTGACGACCAGCGCCAGGCGAGGCTACACTCTGCAGCAACCGTCGCAACAGGTATGGCATAACAGGTTGCCGCTCGCCCATCACGTGTCAGATGAAAGGGGGAGGGGAGGGATGGAGGGATGGAAAGGAAGGAAGGAAGGGAAGCAGGGGGAGAGGGGGAGAAGGGGGGAGAGTGAGAGGGGGGAGAGAAGGGAGTGAGAGGGAGAGGGAGAGGGGATGAAAGGGATGTGAGGGAGGGGAGAGGAGAGAGAGGGAGGAGAGGAGAGGGGAGCGGAGAGAGAAGAGAGAGGGAGAGGAGAGAAGAGAGGGGAGGAGAGAGAGAGAGAGAGAGAGAGAGAGGAGAGAGAGAAGAGAGAGAGAGAGAGAGAGATGAGAGGAGAGGAGAGAGAGAGAGAAGAGAGAGAGATTTCATGTTTTTGATCAGTGCATATCCCTCTCTCCGATTTAGACGCGGTTAACTGATAATCTGGCTAGAGGAGAGGAGGCGAGGGAGAGGAGGGTAGGGAGGAGGAGGGAGAGAGGAGAGAGGAAGGAAGGAGATAGATTGCTCATAGACGTATACTTATCTCTTCTCCCTGCCACCTTATTGTCTCCAATGTCTGTTTCACGACTCAGATCTATCTGATTCATCTGATCTTGAAGCATCGTATCCTGACCCGTAGTCAACGATAACTACGAGTGCCCTATTTCCCTTTTAATCTCTCATCTAGAATCTCTCCCCGTACCCCGACTTCAGTACTTCCTTTATTCCGATCTCCGCATCTTGCCTCACCCCCTCTCTCCTTCCGTTCTCCCTCCCTCGCCCGTGACCTCTTCTTCCCCTCCTGACATGCCCTCATATTCAACTTCCTGCGCAGTGTCCTGTATCTGCTCCTTCCTCCTCATTCCCTCCCACCCTCCCTCCATCCCGACTATCCGCTCTCCCGTCTATCCCCTCGTGACCTCTCTATTTCCCTCCCTCCTCGCACCTCCTCCTTTCTTTCTCTTCCTCATCGTTTTTCGTCTCCGCTGACTTGTATCAGTTTTGTGACATTTGACGATGAGAAGATGACCAGCACGCAAGAGAAGACGAAGAACTCGAGATCGATTAGGAGGAGAGGAGGTGCAGAGAGGGAGTCAGAGTCGAAGAAAGAGAGGTAAGAGGGAAGAGAGACAGAGAGGATAAAATGAAGGGAGAGAGAGAAGAGAGAGAGAGAAGAGATGACGAGATAGAGTTGAGACTTAGAGAAGAGATAGATGAGAGGGAAAGTCGAGAGGTGGAAGGTAAGGGAGAGTGAGATGTGTGAAGAGATAGAGGAGAGGAGAGACAGGAAGAGAAGAGGAGAGACGAGAGAGAGAGGGAAAGAGCCGCAAAAGGGAGGAAAGAAAGAGAGAGGGAGAGAGAGGAGAGAGGAGAGGAAGAGAGAGAAGAGAGAGAGGGAGAGGAAGGGAGAGGCGAGAGAAGCGAGACGGAGAGGAGAGAAGGACGAGGAAGGGAGAAGAAGACAGAGAGAGAGAGAGAGAGGAAGAGAGTAGAGAGGAGAGAGAGCAGACAGACAGGAAGACAGACAAGACAGACAGACAGAGAAGAGAGAGAAGAGAGAGAGAGAGAGAGAAGAAGCAGGGAAGAGGAGAGAGAAGATGAGAGAGAGAGGGAGAAGGGAGGAGGAGCAGAGAGGAGAGGAGTGGAACAGAAAGAGAGAGAACAGAAAATGGGAGAGAGAGAGTTACATTGGGCGAAAAGTTCGATATCTTTACTCAACAGATGATTGGACAAGTCATCCTAATCCTCCTCCTCCTTATCATCAATCACCATCACCAAACGGCTTATAATTCTTCATTACATAACCCACCACCACCACACCACCACCATCAATCATCAATCATCATCATCAATCATCATCATCACATCATCACTCATCATCCTCATTCAATGAATCATCATCAAATACATCATCTCACCATCACCATCACCTTTATAATAACCAAAAACACATAACAAAAAGTATTACCAAGAGTAAGACTTATTTATTAATGTGCTTTCGTCACAGCTGACGTCATGAGTCCCGCCGTGACGTCACACTCGCCATGAGAGCGAGTAGAACAATTGAACAATTTATTCTTTATTTCCCTCTTCCTTATAATTATCGTAACTATAAATGTATTTTTTTACGGTCGTTTCTATCCCGATTCCTGGGATCGTTATTACCATCGTGATTATCAAATCATCATCACTATTAATAATAATGTAATAATTAAGCCTTATTTCCTGTTCTCTTCCTCTCTCTCATGCTATTTCTCGGCTTCCTTCGGTTCCTCTCTTACCTCCTCTTCCTCCATTCCACCGACCTCATCCCCACCTCTCTCTTCTTCCTTTTTTATATCCCCCGCGTGCATCATGATCTCCAGCCGATGCAGAACACGTCTCGACGCGTTTCCGCCTCGCCCTCTCGCTTCCTCCCCTCCTCCTTCCCTCGCCGCCGCTTCCCCTCCACCGCTGTTCTATCCGCGCGCCCCATTACCCGGACGAAGCTGCTGGCCTTCCCGCAGCCCATTTCGGCGACATATCCTTCCGCGCACTAACTGCTCGTCAACATTCATTACCCTCCATCTCCCTAGTCATCCCACTCCGCAGTCATTACACCCCGCAGTCATCACACCCCGCAATAGTCATCCCACTCCGCAGTCATCTCCCAATCACCCGAGTCAGTCATCTCCGTCCGCAGTCATCACACCCCGCAGTCATCCCACCCCGCAGTCATCCCAGCTCCCAGTCCCACCTCCGCAGTACCTATCCCGCAATCTTCCCACTCCGTCCGCAGTCATCCCACCCCGCAGTCATCACACTCAGCCGCAGCTCATCCCACTCCGCAGCTCACCAATCCCGGTCCGCAGTCACAGTCCCACCCGCAGTCATCACACTCCGTCCGCAAGTTCATACCCACCCGCAGTCATCCACTCCGCCGCAGTCATCCCACCCCGCAAGTCATCCCACTCCGCAGTCATCCCACATCCCACATCCGCAGTCATCCCACTCCGCAGTCATCACACCCCGCAGTCATCCCACTCCGCAGTCATCCACACCCCAGTTTTCTAATCCATCACGCGACCACCCTCGTCGTCACTGTCATCACCCCCCCCCCCCTCCCAACCATCTTCATTAGGATCGCTGCCGTCATCGAAGAAAATCACCAGGACCCTTTTTTTTCTCCCTCTCTCTCTTGTCTCCGTCCTGACAGATTTACAAGCCGTGGCTTTCGTTCACCTTCTCATTTTTCCTTCTCTCTCTCCTTTGTTCTCTTTCGCCTTCTCTCGATATTCCTCTAGCTTGCGTGCGTGTTCCGGTCTCTCTTCCTTCTCTCCTTCTCCATATTCTCAATCTCATTACATATTCCTCTGCCCTCCTTCCTTCCTCCTTCCTCCATCCCCTCCTTCCTTCCCTCCCCATCCTTCCTTCCTCCTCCCTCCGTCCCTCCCTCCCTCCCTCCCTCCCTCCTTCCTCCCTTCCTTCTTCCTTCCTCTTCTTCCTCCCCTTCCCTTCTTTCCTTTCCTATTCCTTCCCCTTCCCTCTTTTCCTTCTCTCTATTCCTTCCCTTCCTTCCTTCCTTCCTTCCTTCCTTCCTTCCTTCCTCCCTTCTCCTCCTCCTTCCTCCCTTCCTTTTCCTTCCTTCCTTCCTTCCTTTCCTTCTCTTTTCCTTTCTTTCCTTTCCTTTCCTTCCCTTTCCTTTTCTTTCCTTTCCTTTCCTTTCCTTTCTTTCCTTTCTTTTCCTTTCCGTTTCCTTTCCTTTCCTTTCCTTTCCTTTCCTTTCCTTCTTTTCCTTTTCCTTTCCCTTTGTCCTTGCCTTTCCTTTCCTTTCCTTTCCTTTCCTTTCCTTTCCTTTCTCCTTTTCCTTTCCCTTTTCCTTTTCTTTACACCTTCATATATATTCCCTCCTTCCCTTCCTTAACCTTCCCTTCCCTTCCCTCCCTTTCCTGAACACAATCCTTCCTTCCCCTTCGCCGGTCCTTCCCGTCCAGGGATGAAAACAAAAATCCGAGGTCGAACCTCCGGGCTCTCGTCAAAATCGCGTGGCCTTTAAAACTCGCCACTACCCTTTCTCATCCTCTTTCTTCCTCCCTTTCTTGTCTCCGCTTCTTCTTTCTTCTTCCGTTCTTCTTCTTCGATGTTGCTATGCTGTTTATCGCCTTAGTCCTTCACCTTGTTCGGTCCGTTTTACCCTTTCCTCCTTTTTGAGTCCTGTCTTTCTTTCTTTCCTTCCTTCTTTGTCTCTGTTACTCCTCTTTACCTCTTCCTCTATTTCTCCTTTCGTCCTTCTGTCCTTCATCCCTTCTTCCTTCCCTCCCTCCTCCCTTCCTTCTTCCTGCCTCCCTCCTTCTCGCCTCCCTCCTTCTCATGCCTCCCTCCTTCCACTTCCCTTCCTCCTCTCCTTTTCTTTCTTTATTTCTTTCCTTTCCTGATAGTCTTTCTTCCTTCTTTCTTTTCTTACTTTCTTCTTCTTCTTTCCTTCTTTCTTTCCTGTCCTCCTTCATCCGTTCCTGTAAAACTTCCATCCTTCCGTTCCTCCATCCTTCCTTCCTATTATCCATCCTCCTTCCATCCTTCCTAACTTTCCATCCTTTCACCTGCTCCTTCCATCCTTCTGTCTTCCATCTTCCTTCTTACCTTCCTTCCTTCCTCCTTCCTTCCTTCCTTCCTTCCTTCCTTCTTCCTTCTTACTTCCTCCTCCCGTCCCTCCCATCCCTCCCTCCCTCCCTCCCTGTCGACCTCCCTCAGCTCCGCCTCCCTCCCCTCCCGTCCCCCTCCCCGGGCCAATGGGTACGAGGCCTTGTTTTCCACGATTCAAGGGTGGATTCTGCACGACTCCGCCCTCGTCTTCATCTGTCCTGCCTCCTTCTATCTTTCCTTCCTTCTTTTGTCCGTTCTTTCGATCCGAATTAACTCCTAACTTCGCTCCTTACAATAATATCCCTATTTTTCTAACCCTACTACAACTACTGCTAAATATATAATACTTTACAAATTACTACTAATAAGTAATAACAATGACAATAAAACAACAACAAAAGCAAAAAACGACAACGACAACGATAATGGATAATTGGGGGAATAAAAAATAACCGTAATGATAAAAAAAATAACAACAAGAAACAATAGTGAGTTAGTAAAAGAATAATAACAACAATCATCAGTTATTACAACACAAACAACAACAATAACAATCATCCTCATCATCATCATCATCACAGTCCCCAAGTACCAATAAGCACTACCGAGAAGCGAGCACGAGAGAAGTGGTTAGACCCGCTCCCCCCCAACAAGACAAGTGCCCCCCGATCAACCCCGCCCAAAAGAAAATCAATCAAACGAAAGCCCGCGGGGTGTGGTGCATGCGCGGCCAAATGACGGACACGGTATTGGAAAACGCGGGCGCTGGGGCTGATCGCCATCCAGCCTGACCGGGTAACGGGTCAAGGAGTGGCATGGCTGTCGTATTCCCGCAAAAATAATGCCCAGATCTCCTCCCTCCCAATGCCTCCTGCCTTTAATTCCTCGACCAATCTCTCAAATCTCCTCTCCTCTTCTCATCTCACTCTCTCGATCTCATCCTCTCGTCTCTCGTCACCTCTCTCTCCTCTCTCTCTCGATCCTCTCTCGATCGTCTCCCTCCTCCTCTCTGTTCAGTCTGGTCTGTCTGTGTCATGTATCTCCTTCATTCTCTTCTCTCGTTTTACCTCTTTTTATCTTAACACCAATCTCTCTCTCTCACTCTCAACTCTCACTCTCACTCTCACTCTCACTCTCACTTCACTCACTCTCTTCTCTCTCCTCTCTTCTCGTTCTCTCTCTCTCTTCTCTCCTCTCTCTCTCCACTTCACTCCCTCTCACTCTCACTCTCACCTCTCACAATTCTCCTCTCACTCTCACACTCTCACTCTCTCACACTCTCACTCTCCCTCTCTCACTCTCTCACTCTCTCACCTCCCTCTCTCACCCATCTACATCTCACTCTCTCCACTCTCTCACTCTTCTCACTCTCTCACTCTCTCACTCTCTCACTCTCTCACCTCTCTCAATCTCTCACTCTCTACCTCTCTCACTTCTCTCACTTCTCTCACTCTCCTCACTCTCTCTCTTTCCTGATTCTCTCCAATCCAAAGTCCCTCCACCTCCCCCCCCCTCTCCTTGACTCTTCCTCCCTTCTCATAGGTCTCCAACGCCCGTCCCCCTTCTCACCCTCTTTCTTTTGCGCCAAACGTTCCACTCCAATTTCATCCCCTCTGCCTCCCCACCCCCTTTCTTCCCCTTACCTCTCCGCCACGTACCCGCCTCGTCACCCTCTTCCCCTTATCACCCTTCCCTCCTCGTCTTCCCCTTCCCCCACCTACCCCTGTACCTTTCTTTCCCTTCCTCTACCCCTGCCGCCTCCCTGGCCCTCGCCTCGCCTCCCCCTCGTTCACCCTTCTTTCCCCGCACCAATTCCGAAACAGAATGGGCGACCTC
The DNA here is from genome assembly GCF_003789085.1 of Penaeus vannamei. Classification (NCBI taxonomy): domain Eukaryota; kingdom Metazoa; phylum Arthropoda; class Malacostraca; order Decapoda; family Penaeidae; genus Penaeus; species Penaeus vannamei. The sequence continues at coordinate 263,418 of NW_020868968.1, forward strand.
AGTAACCCCCACAAAGGCAATCGAGTTGGGCTTCCGAAATCATCCTTATCACCCGTGCCAACAAGGACAATACCACTAAACACATGATGATAAAAAAAAAAAATACAACAAAACAAAACAAACAAATAAAAAAGAAATAAAACATACAAAAGACAATAAACAAAAGAGAAGTACATACAACAAAACAACAACAAATAAAACGAGAGAAGTAAAACATACAACAAATAACACAAAAGAGAAGTAAAACATACAACAAAACAACAAATTAAAACAAGAGAAGTAAAACATACAACAAATAAACACAAAAGAGAAGTAACAATACACAAAACAACAAATAAAACCAAAGAGAAGGAAAACATACAACAAAACAAAAATAACACAAAAGAGAAGTAAAACATACAACAAAACAACAAATAAAACCAAAGAGAAAGTACAAAAAACAAAACAAAAAGAAGATATATGCAAAAAAAAATCAACAACAGCAACCTCGTCCACCCAAGCCTCGCCAGCACGGCCAGGCATCGCAGCGCCCTTCGCAAATCTCCTTCCTGCTGCTGATCTCCACCCGACGCTGATCCTCCCACCACGGCCTCGCCAATCAACCAATCATCAACGAGCGCGTCGCCAACCTTTTACACCCCCTTCATGTAATCAACCCCATCAACAGCCCAACACAAACAAATAAACAAACAAACAAACAAACAGACTAAAACAAAGCAAGGGGAGAGGGGGGCGTTCGAGGACCCTGATCACAACAAATCACAAGGCACGACCACCTCGCGTCCTGATTTAGGCAGCCGCTGACGGTCTAATAATGGCGAACGGGGATCAAATCCACGCAAAGGAGAGGGAGGGGGAGGAGAGGAAAGTGGGAGGAGCAGAAGGTAGAGATGGGTGGGTAGAGAGAGGGATAGGGAAAGGGATAGGAGAGGGGAAGGGGAGGGAGGAGGGAGGGTAGGGAGGAGGCGAGAGGAGAGGGATGGAGAAGAGGCGGAGGGTAGAGTGAGAGAGAGGCGAGGGAGAGAGGGGTGAGGGGTAGAGGAGGAGAGTGGGAGGAGGGCGGGAGGATAGAGGCGAGGAGGAGGGGAGGGAGGAGAGTGAGAGGGAGAGGGAGGCGAGGAGGTGGAGGAGGAGATGGAGGCCTTCAATCATTAATCTTTAATCTTCCATTCCTCTCTCACTCTTCTTTATCCTCCTATCTTCCTATACGTTCATGGATTCAATTCAAGTCCTTTCTAATGATCAAATTCTCTCTTCTTCCCTGTTCTTTCATCTCTTTCTCCTTCTTTATCTCCGCGCTTTCCTACCTTCTTCATCACAGCTCGTTCTGCAAAATCTCTCATTTCCTTCCATCCAACACTTTCTTCAACGTACCTGGAAAGAAATAAAAAAAAGTTAGACATATCGTTTATAACCAGAGCATTTCAAACAAAATAAAAAGTGTAGATAGACAATTAGTAATGATTTATGACGGATAATTAATGATGACAATGATGATAATGGTCACGACAACAACAACAACGATGACGACGACGAGGGTGATAATTCAATAGTAACTTAGACGAGTAACAATTGAAATCTTAATAAATACTTCCGAAACCGTCCCTCATCCCCCCACCACCACCACCCACCACTCTGTCCTCTGTCTCTCTGTCTGTCTGTCTCTCTCTCTCTCTCTCTCTCTCTCTCTCTCTCTCTCTCTCTCTCTCTCTTCTCTCTCTCTCTCTCTCTCTCTCTCTCTCCTCTCTCTCTCTTCTCTCTCTCTCTTCCCTCTCTCCACACACCTTTTCCCTTTCCCCTCAATTCCTTTCCTCACCTCCCCTACCATCACCCCCTTCTCTTCTCTCTCCTCCCTCCTTTCCCACTTCTCCCTCACCTTACTTCCCCCGCTCTCAACCTTCCTCCCCCACTCCCCTGCCCCCTCCTCCTTCCCACTCTCCCCTCCCCCTTCAGCTAAACCTCGAACATCTAAATCGCACTCCCCCACCCCCACCCCCACCCCCTCTCCGGATTCGCCCGAACCCGAAATACGCTTGCTCTTACTGAATCCGGTCCGCGCCCCCAGTGCGTCTCTCTCTCCTTTTCTCTTTCTATTTCTCTTCCTATTTCTCCTTTTTCTTTTCTTTTCTCTTTCTCTTTTTCTTTCTCTCCTCTTTTTCTCTTTTTCTCTTTTTTTCTATTCCTCTCTCTTCCTCTTCCTGTCTCTCCCTCTCTCTCTCTCTCTTTCCATTTTTCTCTCTCTCTCTTCCTCTATGTACGTGCGCGCGCGAGCATTTGTGTCAGCGTCACGCCGAGCATGCATGAGCGTGTGCCGCCGCACCAGAGCCGCCGTGCTTGCGACCTAACCACCTTGGGGCAACACTTTCCCTGACACACACACACACACACACACATATCCGCAAACCAGAGCCAAATAAATACAGACTCCCCATCCGCAAAAAGCAATGACAGAAGTCGAACAGCTGACGCCCAAAATGAGTCCGCGACCCTCCTCCTTCCCTCCACTCCCCCTCTTCTCCCTCCCTCTTCCCCCCCCCTCCACTCACGAGAAACATCACACCCACATCCCCTGCTCCCCGCCCCTTGCCCCCCCCCACCACCCACCAGCCACCGCCCCCCCCCGTTCCAACTGGGTAACGTTCAGCATCACATTTAAAATGCCAAGCCACGAAGAACAAAAGAGAAAGTCACAACGGAACAAAATACACTTGGACGGCGCCTGAAAAATAAAACTTTTCTTGGATTTATACAGAAGAATAAGGAATAAAAGAATAGCGCAAGAGATAGGAACGGCGATGTTGCGAAAGAGAGGGAGGAAGACAACATAAGAGAAGGGGCTGTATAAATATGCGCAAATGCATCTTAATCTATCTACCTACCTACTTATGAGACAGAATGCAAAATAATAGATAAATAGACATATGGATATATAAGCGCGCGGCCGCGCGAGCGAGCGAGAGAGAGAGAGAGAGAGAGAGAGAGAGAGAGAGAGAGAGAGAGAGAGAGAGAGAGAGGAGAGTAGAGAGAGAGGAGAGAGAGAGAGAGAGAGACAGAGAGAGAGAGCAGAGAACAGAGCAGAGAGAGAGAGAGACAGAGAACAGAGAGAGAGAGAAGAGAGAGAGAGAGAGAGAGGAGAGAGAGAGAGAGAGACGAGAGAGAAGGAGAGAAGAGAAGAGAGAAAGAGAAAAAGAGGGGAGAGCGACAGCGGGGGCACCTAGGCGCGCCAACAACCTTGGCCTAGCACTGTCTGGCCCTGCAAGGTGCCTCTTCTCTCTGCATGCCCCGTGACTGGCCTCCGATTGCCAACCTTCCCACCTTCATCCCTCTCGTCCCCCCACCCTCTAACCCCCCTCCTCCTCTCTCTCCTCATCTCCTCCCGCCTCCTCCCCCTCTCCCTTCCCTCCTCTCTCTCTCTTTTCTCTCTCCTCTCTCTCTCTTCTCTTCTCTCCTCTCTCTTCTCCTCTTCTCTCTCTCTCTCTCTCTCTCTCGTCTCTCTCTCATCGTCTCTTCTTCTCTCTCTCTCTGCCTATCCCAATCCTCCCTCTGTCCTCTCCGCCTATCCCAATCCTCCCTCTCTCTTCTCGGCCATTCCTTGTTCTCTGATTCTCAATTCTAACCTCCCTTCATTTTCCCTCGTTTGTCTTTTCTCACTTTCTCCCTCTCCTCTATCTCCGTCCTTTGTCTCTTCCTTCCCCCTCTACCCTCTTTCTCTTCCCACCTTCCTCTTCTTTTTCTTGACCTTCCACACTTTCTCCCATCTTCAATTCCTCTCTTCGTCGCCCCTGTACTTGTTTCTATTCTACCGTTCCCTTCTATAATGTTAGCTCTTCCCCTTTCTTTTCCCTCTCTCTCGCCTCATCTCAACCCCCCTTCTTTCTCTTCTCCCTCCAATCTCTTTATTTTCATCGAATTTAGTCTCCCTTCCTCTTCACTTTCTCTTTCCCAATCACATCCTTTGAATCGGCACCTTGAACATCCTCAAGACCAAACTCTGTTCCTATCATTACCCATTCTTCAATTCATTTTCCTCCTTCTCCTCCTCTTCCGTCCTCTTCTCCTCTCTCACCCCACCCCTCTCTTCCCCTCACTCCTCTCTTCTACTCTTCATCCCTATCCCTATCCGTATCCCCTCCCTCCCCTCCCCCTCCCCTCCCCCTCCCCTCCCCTCCCCTCCCCTCCCCCTCCCCTCCCCCTCCCCTCCCCGTCCCCCTCCCCTCCCCCCCTCCTCCTCCCTCTCCCTCTCCCTCTCCTCCTCCTCCTCCTCCTGGCCTTTCTTCTCTCCCATATTAGGACAGGTGGGTTAGAGGAGGGGGAGGGAGAGGGACACCTGGGATGGGGTGGAAGAATGGATATGGGGAAGGTGTGAAGGGGAAGAGAAGGAGTGACGGAGTACGGGAATAAAGGAAGAAGAAAGAAAAGGAATGAAGAGTAAGGAGTAAAACTAGAGTAAAGAAGGGAAGGAGAAGGAAGGAAATGAAGAAGTTGAGGTCTAGAACACAGGAGAGAGGAGGGGAGGGAAGGGAAAACTGGAATACAGAAGGGAGAACGACACAGTGAAGAATTGCCGGAAAGGAACGAGGAGCAAAAGAGGCGTAAGGAAGGGAGAGAAGGAAGGAAATGAAGAAGCTGAGGTCTGGGACACAAGAGAAAGAAGGGGAGGGGAGGGAAGAAGGGAGGGAGGGGTGGGAGGAAGGGCATGGGGAATGAGGCGCGTAACTGCCCATTCAAGGGCAACTGCCCATCCAAAAACAAAAACAAAAACAAAAACTGCCCATCCAAAAACAAAGCCTCTCAGTCAGCGCGGGGTCAGCCAAGGATCAGCGCGGGCGAGAGGCCGGTGCGGCGATACCCTTCGGAGCGCTACGTGTGCGTGTGCTCTTCTTGTGGTGCGGTGCGTGCGCGAGCGTCTTCGGTGTGTGTATCTTGTTTCACATTTCTCTCCCTCTCCCTCTACCTATTCTCTTTCTCTTTCTCTCTCTCTCTCTCTCACTTCTCCCTCTCCCTCGGTCTCTCTCTCATTATGCCTGTCTGTTTGTCTGGGTCCGTCTGTCTATCTGCTGTCTCTCTCTCTTTCTCTTCCTTTTTTCTATTTCTCCTCTTCATAACCCGTGAGATTATCATTCATCCCCCGCATGACCACTCCTCACCCCCCCCCCCCCCACAGTAACGCCCCCACGAACAAATGTCAACAAAGGGCCTCATGGCAACGAAGCCACAGCAAGGGATTGAAACGGTGATCCCGCGGCCATTAAACCCACGTGGGGCTTCGGACACGGGGAAGCGCCTCCCTCGACCCACAAACTATTCGTGAGGCCGGGCCTGCGCGCAAGCCACTCCGCTACTTTGGTGACCTGCTCCCCTCGTCGCTCTGTTACCTCCGTCACCTGTCACCTGTCATCTACCTGCATCGTTTACTCAAGAATCGAGGACGATTCTTTTCTAGTGGCCGAGCGATTTAGTGACCTGCTCCCCTCGTCGCTCACCCCTCGCAGACCACGAAAGCCACGTGTTGTTTATTTTACGAGATTCCAGAGTGCCCTGTGCCCGACATTGATGAAGTGACCGTAGAACACGCTAATCTGACCCTTCTTACTCTCATATATTTCCATGCATTTATTCTGTTGTCTTCAAGTATAAATATGTCATGTTTATACTCAAAATGTTTCTTATGAAATGCTTATTCTGAATAACGATGTATGTAACATTTTACCATTGATATTCATATGTTCTATGTTTCATGTATAGTCAGCCAGTCTGCCCCACAACCACAATGTTTGGATTGTAAAAACATACCGATATCATGTCAACCATACCCTTGTTCCTCTCCATGAAACGGTCATGTGACCTAATATCTCTAAATCTATGTTCATCCATATTCTTTCATGTTTTTCCATTGTATATTGTCTCAAAACGAACTTCGTTCATGGCAATTCCGGTGCCATCTACCTCAGACCGCTCGCCCTCGCGGGCTCGGCAGGACGTGTCCTTCCCTGGGCCTCTGCCTTGCCCTCTGTACCAGTTACCCAGAATAAAGACAAGAAAACTGCGACAAGTTTAATTGCACCAACATCTTCAGAGTACTCCAGTACGTCAGCACCTTACTTACTTACAACTGCCTTACCGCTTAGCCACGCTCTACCAAACAAGAAGTAATAATAGTGGGGGGTGGGACGCCTCCTTGCTTCCCACTCCATACATTACAGCTACTCACGCATGCATTGGCGCACGCACGAGCAGGCACAGAAAAAAGGAAAGCCTGTATGAATGCACGCACGCGTCCGCACACGCACACACACACACACACATATCCAACCGGAGGAGAAGAGAGAGGAGAGGAATGGGGGGGAGAGAAGAGAGGAGGGAGGGAGGGGAGGGAGGGAGGGAGGGGAGGGAGGAGGAGGGAGGAGAGAGAGAGAGGGACAGGGAGAGGAGAGGAGAGGGAGAGGGAGAGGCGAGAGAGGGAGGGAGGAGAGAGAGAGAGAGAGAGAGAGAGAGAGAGAGAGAGAGAGAGAGAGAGAGAGAGAGAGAGACGAGAGAGAGAGGAGAGAGAGAGAAAGAGAGAGAGAGAGAGAGAGAGAGAGAGGAAGAGAGAGAGAGAGAGAGAGAGAGAGAGAGAGAGAGAGAGAGAGAGAGAGAGAGAGAGAGAGAGAGAGAGAGAGAGAGAGAGGAGAGGAGAGAGAGAGAGAGAGGAGAGAGAGAGAGTTGGAGAGGATAGAGATGAACTAATGGGTATACCACAAACAAATACGAGAACAACAAAACTATAATCCCGCCATATCAAACCTTATTCCATCCGGCTACATCTTCAACGCCTCTCGAAATAACAGCAAAGACGGAAAACATTAGCAAACAAAAACTACAACAGCAGCAGCAGAAGCAGTGGCAACAATTACAAAAACAGTAATCAAACCAACGAAAGAACCCACCGAGAAAGCGCCTTCCAAATTTCTATAAAAGAGAGAGAGAGAGAGAGAGAGAGAGAGAGAGAGAGAGAGAGAGAGAGAGAGAGAGAGAGAGAGAGAGAGAGAGAGAGAGAGAGAAGAGAGAGAGAGAGACAGACCAGAGAGAGACAGACAGAGAGAACAGATTATATCTCTTTTACACATTCCTCCTTCCCACCCATAAGATAAAATAAACAGATAAAAGCCCCAGCGTCCCTCAGCTCCGTATCCGGCACGTTCTTTATTCTCCTCTACACAAGGTGGGCGGCGATAAGGAGTGAAGAAATGTCTTGGGCATTAATGGACCTCTTGGTCGAGGGCGGGCGGCGGGCACGGGGCGCACTTCGGCTGCGTTTCGACAGATGGGTGGGCAAAGCGGGGACGAATACCCCTTGGGTATCCCCTTGGGCTAGGCAGACTGATAGATAAAAAGGAAGATATGGGCGAATTTTAGCCCCCCCCCCACACAACCACACACACATACATACACAGAGAGAGAGAGAGAGAGAGAGAGAGAGAGAGAGAGAGAGAGAGAGAGAAAGAGAGAGAGAGAGAGAGAGAGAGAGAGAGAGAGAGAGAGAGAGAGAGAGAGAGAGAATACACAAAGACAGAAAAAAAACATGGAAACGAAGCCACCGGCGCGACCTCCCCGACATCCTGCGAGCGGCCGGTGACGTCAGAGGCAGTGGCGCGACCTCCAGAAGGAGTGGCACGAATCCCGGACCAAGGGGCTGCCGCCGGTGCCACGTGGAACCGCCACCTGCTAATCACCAATCGCAACCACCACCTGCGGGCAACGCTAATAAGGACAGGCATTGACGTGCGTGCTAAGGGCGAGCGTGGCCGTGCTTGCGTGGGATTCCTTTTGAGTTCCCGTACCGAGTGGGCTTCTTACGTCGACAGAGAGTGGGCTTCTTACGGTCGACTATGTGACAGAGTGGGCTTCTTACGGTCGACTATGTGACAGAGTGGGCTTCTTACGGTCGACTATGTGACCGACTACGGTGACTATGTGACAGAGTGGGCTTTTACGGTCGACTATGTGACAGGTGGGCTTCTTACGGTCTGACTATGTGAAGTGGGCTTCTTACGGTCGACTAATGTGACAGAGTGGGCTTTCTTACGGTCGACTATGTGACAGAGTGGGCTTCTTACGGTCGACTATGTGACAGAGTGGGCTTCTTACGGTCGACTATGTGACAGAGTGGGCTTCTTACGGTCGACTATGTGGACGAGGGCTTCTTACGGTCGACACTATGTGACAGAGTGGGCTTCTTACGTGGGTCGACTATTGACAGGTGGGCTTCTTACGGTCGACTATTGACAGAGTGGCCTTCTTACGGGTCGAGTTCGTACAGGTGGGCTTCTTACGGTCGGACTGGTGGCTTCTTACGGTCGACTTGTGTGATTCTTACGGTGACTATGTGGATGGCTTCTTACGTGGTCGACTTGTGTGGTGATTGTGTGATTGCGTGATTGCGTGTGTTTGGTCTTCCAGCGAGTGCGGGCGTGCGGGCGTGAAAGCAAACCCATCATCAATACGGGGTCACACGCGAGGGCCCCAAGGGCGGCGGCCGATCGCGTCAGAACCCCGTGGGAGAAGCAGCTAGCCCAGGAACCGCCGTCATGCAGGCAGAGAGAGAGGAGAGAGAGAGAGAGAGAGAGGAGAGAGAAGGAGAGAGAGAGAGAGAGAGAGAGAGAGAGAGAGAGAGAGAGAGAGAGAGAGAGAGAGAGAGACGAGAGAGAAGAGAAAGAGGAGAAGACAAAGGAAATAGGCACAGACACAGAGATAGATAGATAGAAATATAGATAGACAGACAGACAGACAGAGAAAGAGAGAGAGAGGGCAGAGACAGACAGACAGACAGAGTAAGCAAGAGTTCCCCTTCAACCGAAATCTCCCGCCTCGCTCCAGCACACCCACACAGGCGGCGCCCGAGACATAACAAACAGAAACCCGAAAAATAATGCCAGCCTACTCCCCTACCCTACCCCCTACACCCCTCCCTCCCCTCCATCTACCCTCTTCCCACGATTCCAACCCCACAACCTTGGTTCATCGGGATGGGATGGGGGGGGGGAAGAAGAGAAGAGAGAAAGAGAAAGGAGAGAGAGAGAGAGAGAGAGAGAGAGAGAGAGAGAGAGAGAGAGAGAGAGAGAGAGAGAGAGAGAGAGAGAGAGAGAGAGAGAGAGAGAAAAGAAATACGAGAGATAGAGAGAAGAGAGAGAGAAACAGAAATACAGAGAAAGAGAAAGAGAGATAGAGAAAAGAAATACAGAGATAGAGAAAGAAATACAGAGAGACAAGAGAAAGAGGAATAAAGAGAGATAGGAGAAGGTGGGGGTCGGGGGGGGGATGCAAGAATAAATTTTCCACACGTTCTATAGGCTAACACAGTCGCGCCTGGGAGTTTTTCAAGCGAGCCCCATTACTCAGCGCTGCGTTATAAAAACACCCACCCCTCCCTCCCTCCGTCCTCCCCTCAATCCTCCTCCCCTTCCTCTCTCCCTCAACCCCCCCTCATCCCTCCTCCCTCCCCTCCTCAACCCCTCCTCCTCCCTTCTCCTCACCCTCACCCTCCTCCCTCCTCCCTCAACCCTCTCCTCCCTCCTCATAACACATACCCGTCCCTCCCTCCCTCAACCGCCTTCCTCCTCGCCCTCCCCTCCCTCCAATAGCCCTCCCTTTCCCTCCTGCCCTCCCTCCCCTCACACCGCTCCCCCCTCACACTCAACACCCTCCCTCCCTCCCTCCGCCTAACTCCCTCCCTATCCATCCTCACTCCACTCAAACCTCTCGCTCCCTCCCCCTCCTCAACTAACCCCTCCCTCCATATTATTGCCCCCTCACGCATCATAACCCTCTCTTCCCGCTCAGGACCCGACATGCCGTCCCTCCCTCCCCCTCCTCTACCCTTCCCTCAACCCTCCTCCCTCCCCTTCCCTCAATCCTCCTCCCCTCCCCTTCCCTCAACCCCTCCCTACCTCCCCCTTCTTCTAGCCCATTTTTCCCCCTTCCCCCCACCCCCGCCCACAACCACACCACCAGTTAACATCACGCAACTAGACACTACTGGAACTAAGCAAACCGCGCGGCTCGGGAGAGGGGGGGGGAGAGGGAGGGGAGAGGGGGAGAGAGAGGAGGGGAGGGGGAGAGAGAAAATGTTACACACAATCTTTCATGTGTCTCTGACTGACATTATCTTTCCTGGCCTGGTCCTAAAAATAGACATCTCCGCTTCTTCCCCTTTTACGGGGGCCATCCTTTCCTTTTCCCTTTTCCTCCTTCACTCACTTCCTTCTATTTTTCTTTTTTTTTTCCCAAGTCCATCTTTACCTCTTCTTCTCTGCTTTTCCATATTTTCTCCTTACTTTCCTCTATCTATTTAATACTCCTATTCCTTCTCCCTTGTTCTCTTCTCCTATTCCTTCCCCTCTTCCCTCTTTCTTGATTCCTTATATTCTCCTCTCCTTATATCCTCTTCTTTCCTTCCTCCTCATTTCCCTTCCTCATTTTTAATCCTTTTCATCTATCTATCCATTCCCTATACCCTTCCTTTCTCACTTCCTTTTTATCTTGTGTCTCTTCATGTGTCCCACCAGTTATCTTTTTTCGCGAATTCTTTTATTCTGACTTTCCCTCTGCGGCCAATCCCCTTGATGACGAAACTTACAGCGCGACCCTGCCGCCCACGGATACGAGCCAGTCGCTGTGCAANCTCTCTCTCTCTCTCTCTTCTCTCTCTTCTTCTCTCTCCTTCTTTCTCTCTCTTCTCTCCTTCTCTCTCTCTTCTCTCTCTCTCTCTTCTCTCTCTCTCTCTGTCTCTCTCTCTCTCTCTTCTCTTCTCTCCCTCTTCTCTCATCCTCTTCTCTCTCTCTCTTTCTCTCTCTCTCTCTCTCTCTCTGTCTCCGTCTTCTCCTCTCTTCTTCTCTCCCTCTCTCTCTCACTCCTCTCCTCTATCTCCTTCTGTCTCTCTCTCCTCTCTCTCTCCTCTCTCTCCCTCTCCTCTCCTCTCTCTCTCTCTCTCTCTCTCTCTCTCTCTCTCTCTCTCTCTCTCTCTCTCTCGCTCTCTCTCTCTCTCTCTCTCTCTCTCTCTCTCTCTCTCTCTCTCAGTTGGGCATCTCGGGGTCCGCCTCCCCACAATCACCCATTAACCCCTGGGGGCAAGGGCGTATCCACCCGCCGGTGGGCCATGACTCCGTGCCCTTAGGACCTCCTACTGCTCCAAGAACTTCTACAGGTCAGCCTAGGACCGCAAGGCACCCGGTTTCCATGGGTAGTACCGAGGACGCACTGCAGAAGTCCTGACGATGGAGAGGCTGCGAGCTGGCAGGGGAGGCTCGCGCACCAGACAAGCCAGCGGTGGCAGCTGCGAGCGGAGGAGGCGTGCAAAGTCGCTTCAGATCACCGCTGGCGGGCGATGAAGGCCACGCCGCCACGAAAGACACGAATACGGAGAAGTGAAGGGACCGACAGAAGGGATTGCGTTTTGACACTTATTTTCGGTGACACGGAAGACAGATAATGGCAACGAACAGCAAGACAAAAGATTCGACACACAGTAGATAAAGTTGGCACAACACAGCGGAATAAACGGCAATTCACACTGAGAAACGACAACACACAAACGGGCAAGTGACAACAGCAGACTGAAATGCTAACAAAGCAGATGAGATAACAACAAACAACAGGAGAAAAATGACAAAATAGAAAACAAAAAGGCAACAAACAACAGGAGATGATGGCAACCGCCAGCAGAGAGCAGTGGCGAAGCAGCAGACATGATAAGTAGAGACCGAAATGTCAGCCCAGCAGACAAGGGGCAGCGAGGAATCGGGCTTGACGGGGCAGGTTGAGGTACCAGAGGGAAGCCCTTCGGTTCAAAGGCAAGATGAGGGTTTTTCGAACGGGAAAGTGATTGGAAACCGGACGCGGGGGAAGAAGGAAATGTTAAAAGCTGTCGAAAGATTATAGAGATGATGATTATGATGATGTCAAAATCACAATAGTAATGATAGTATTAACAATAATGTTGATAATTAAAATATTAGTAATAATAGAGAGGGCCGTTGGTATCAATCATATTATAGCAGATAGCAATAAAACTGCGAATTCAGCAAAAACATCGAGAAAAAATGCACTGCATTTGTGCGAAAAAGAGAAAATGGATAATCAAGAATGAAAATAGCAAAGAGCAGCTTTCGGTGTTCTCGAAAAAAAATGATTCACTCTCGAAAATATTTCAAAAGTCCTGCA
>NW_020868968.1:280615-283115 GCF_003789085.1 Penaeus vannamei
TCTCCTCTCTCTCTCTCTCAACTCTCATCTCTCTCTATCTCTCTCTCTCTCTCTCTCTCTCTCTCTCTCTCTCTCTCATCTCTCTCTCTCTCTGCTCTCTCTCTCTCCTCTTATACTTTCTGCTATCTTATATTTCTCTCTTATAACTTTCTCTCTACTTATACTTTCCCTCTCTCTCCCTCTCTTCTCTCTCTACTCTCCTCTCTGTTCTCGTTCTCTCTCTCGCTCTCTCTTCTTTGCTCTCGTCTCGTTCTCTCTCTCCTTCTCCTCTCTCTCTCTCTGCTCTCGTGTGTATGAACAGCTGAAAAGATTCCAAGACTTCCGCAGAGATGATAATTATTCCCTCCTTCTCCTCCATTCTGCTGTGCGCCTGAAGTCTCAAGCGATAAACGTGTTCTTTTGTGTTCACTCTTTTTAATCTGTTTCATTGTTCATACTCTGTTCATTTGCTTGTCCTTTCTTTTCTTGCCTAAGCTCTGTTCTCTCATAACTCTTCATCTTTTGTGGGTACTTGGCTCTTAATGGAGATCACGTGGGCACAATTACAGCGGATTACTTCTTCCCAAATTTTGCGTTGCTTGTGTGCGCTCCGTGCGGCTCCTGTGTGCGCTTTGCGTCCGTGTAGGTCTGTGCTGACTCTGTGTGCTTTCTTGCTTACGTTGTGTGGTCGGTGACCAAGGAGATAATTAGAGAAGGAGTTAAATGCACGCGGAGAGAGAGGAAGAGAGAGAGAAGGAGAGAGAGGAGAGAGAGAGAGAGTAGAGAGAGATGAGAGAGGAGAGTCGTGTTGTGTGTGTGTTTGTTTGTATGTGTGCGTGGGTGTCTGTTTGTATGTGTGTGTTTTGTATTTATGTGGTGTGTGTGTGTGTTGGCATGCATGTGCGGTCTTGTGTCTGTGTCCTGCGTCTGTGTGGTGGTACCTGGTGTGTGTGTGTCTGTGTTTGTGTTTGTATTTGTGTGTGTGCGTTTCTGTCAGTCTCATTAACTGTGGATTATCGCTCCATCAGTTCTCGTATCAGCCAGTTTCCGTAACTATGTCTCCTTAGCCTTTCTCTGGCGCCTTCGCTCTGCCCACGCCTTGCTCTTCCTCGAAAATGCGTTCGTAAGCCCCGGCGGATAAAAGTAAAACAGGAATGACGATAATGAAATAAGATATAAAAGAGGAGAAAAGAAATGTACATGTAAAAAGAAGAGGAGAGAAATATACATACGTAATTAAGATTTAAAAAAACAAGAGGATTCTGCTGGTTTTGGGAATTCCTCGTGAGTCCGTTCGAAGGCCAAGGCCGTTTTGGGAACCTCAGGCGAACAGAAGACCCAGCGGCGGTTCGATAATGAAGAGGAAGAGGAAGAGGAAGATAGTTGTGATGATGATGGTGATTGTAGCGGTAGTCATGATGATGACGATGATGTTGACAATAGCGATAATATTGAAACTGATGAGGAAGAGTAGTCCGCTGTCTTTGTGGATTAAATAAGGGTTCGGATATGATAAGTTCCATTCTTGTTTCAGCTTTTATTACTTCATTCTGTACTTTTTTTTCGAGTTTTTCCTTTTTTTTCCAGTTGATGATTCGAGAACAATATTCAGAAATACGCCAAGACCGGTCGATATCTACATAATTCGATTCGCTACACAAGCTTTGAACAAAATTCCAGCAAACTCTGTCTGTGTTCCATCAAATCCATATCGTAAGGTCTGGGGCTTTCCAGGTTTCGGTGCTGTTCCTTCGCTAATGTTGGTGTAATGGTAAATTAAGCCTGGGTTTGAGCCTGGTTTCAACGTGTACTGTGCATCACCCGGGTATCCATGCAGAGCAGTTGCTTGCATATGTTAAGCGAGTTTTTATTATCAAATTCTCTCTGCAAGCAATAGGACATGAATTATTTATCTTGTTTGAGACTAACGGAGAAGGAGAAAACATGTGCACCATATCTAACTCATATTTGAAGGCATGCGCGTGTTCTCTGACCAAATGGCCCGCAAAATGTTTTTTCATTTTTTTGTTAATCTAATCTTTCATCTATGACCTAAGCAACGATATGTTCACCACAATGCACACCATCTTATGAATGCCGTGCATTGACGTGATCATACCGATGCTTATGTTATAGATGACGGTTTAATTTGACAAAACTTTCGATAATCATATTGTCGGCCATTGGTCTGAGGACACTGGAGAGCATACGTCTTCTCTTAATCTCAGACCGTGTAGATTCTAACGGATCTTGTTTCTGCATTGCTTTATGTAAGTACTTGCATACAAATTATGTACTTAACTAATGAATGCGTGAACGAAAAGTTAACAATGGAATTCCATCGCGGGTTAAAATGTAACGCAACCACAATATGAAAAGACATTCGAAGTGCTTTTAATCGTGGGAAACTTCGACATTTATCCTGTCTGCCTTCGTTGGATGGTGTCTTTCTTCTAAATATACGTTTCTTATAAAGAGTNATAGATTATAGTATATATAATAATATATAATAATATATAAT
>NW_020868968.1:293115-298115 GCF_003789085.1 Penaeus vannamei
TTACACAGACGTATATGTGTTTTACATAAAGTCCCAGATGCCCAATTACACAGACTTGTATATGTATTTTACAGAACTATTTACATAATGGTTGTTTAATCCATGCATTTATAGCAGACTTCAAGATGTATAATGGGGTGGTGCGGTGAAGCCCAGTCTGCTGTATCAGATGATTCAACACTCATGGGGAGCGTGCATGGAATGAGCAGAGGAAGGTCTTGGCGAAAGGGGCGACGAGTTGGTCATCCCCGGTGGCGGCACCTCGGGTGATGTGGCCGTATGGCTGAGCCCAGGGCTGGCAAAGTGCAGTCAGGTGCGGGGCGCAGTGCTTGTGAGTCTTATAATTGATACTACCACATCACGACGCTTTTATAGGGGCTGTATGAAGAGACGACTGGTCTGGTAGGGCCTTCAGACATATCAAGTATTGTGCTCGATGCTGGATCTTGTCAAGAAGGCCTAAATATGAAGGGAGGACGGCCAGGTGAGAGGGGCATATTCTATGAGGGGGCAGACTTGAGCTGCATATAAGGTGGGGATTTCCTGGGAGTCGAGATGAGATACCCTCCAGTTTCCAGGCACCTTTACTGGCTATGGACTTGACATGGCCAGTGAACATCAGGGCGCTGTTCATTTCCACACTCAGTATAGAGATGGAAGCCTTCAGGGGCAGTGCCCTCCCATCAAGAAGGATGGTGGGGATGTGAGTGGCAAGGGGACAGCGTCTCCGGGAGACCAGCATCACTTGTATCTTCTCAAGAGCGAGATTCATTTGTCATCTGCGCCCCCATACGACGATCATTTGAAGGACCTGGTCGTATAGTGGGGAATGTCTAGGTGCAGTCATCAGCATATGGATGTATTTCTAGAATGCGATAGAGCAAGTCATAAAAAAAAAAAAAAAAAAAAAAGAGAGAAGAGGGCCGAGGACATTTACCTGTGGTACACTCTCATAGATGTCAGTAGATGTTTCACTGTTCATGACCTATCTAGGGTATGTGCCCTGCAGGTAGTCGCAGCAGCAGAAGCAGATGACCAGGGACAAACGAGCTGTTCAGCTGTTGGTGATGAGGCCTCAATGCCACACACTGTCAAATGCTTCAGCTACGGCGAGTGCAATGCCGAAGGTATCCTTTCCTTAGTCTAGGGACTTTTGCCAGGTGGTGGATAACTGGAGTAATAGGTCTACTGCTGACCTGCTTGTTTGGAAGCCAAACTGTTTTTATTGAGTTTTTATTGTGAGGTAAGAAAGCATGATATTTTGTCTGCTATGATGACTTCAGGCATTTTACTAAGAGAAGGGATATAGGCCTATAGTTTTTAGGATCATTCCTCTTTTTTTAGTGGATTGCCACTACTCTAGCGCTCTTCCGGAGTGTGGGCCACACTCTAGTGGTAATGCATTGCTGGAATATGATTGTGAGGCAAGCACTTGAGGATGTAAGGATTCATGTTGTCTGGGCCTGAGGCCTGGTTACTGTCAACTTGTGACATATGTTGCTGCACATCCTCAGTAGTAATTCTAAGGGTGAAAGGGTTCGTATTTGTGAGGACTGGCACATATGGAATAGGTCCCCCAGGGTCAGGTACTAACATCTCAGTTGAGAAGAAATGATACAAGTATCTCAGCCTTGTCCTTATTTTTGGTGACCACTGTACCATCAGACTTGTGTAGTAGTGTTACATCGTCATCTGGTGTCAAGCTTTGATGCTGCTTGAGCATGGCCTATTAGGCCTTCTTGTCAGCATTGAGCCCATTATAGCATTTGTCGCACTGTTGCACAAGTGTGTCTATAACGCTCCTTGTTAGCGTGAGTAGAATAGAACAGAATCACAAGGTTGAACTCTTTTCACCAGCTGTCATTCTATACAGATAACCAAACCAGGGCTGGTCCAGGGGTTTGACAGTGTAGAAGTGAAAGGGGATGTGCTGTTCTTGGTGCATGAGTAATGAGTAAAAGTGTGCTTGATTGTTGACGTCTATGAGGATGTTGCAAATGGGCGTTTGTTGTAATGTGTTGCAGAGACCTTTTCCAGTCTGTTTTGCCCCACAGCCTGTTGGTCTGTATGCTGGCAGCATCCCTCTAAGGTGTGGCCTGGGTGAAACTCAGAATAGCTATGTCATCCGACAATCCCACAGTGCTGAGTGGAGAGCAGGTAG
The DNA here is from genome assembly GCF_003789085.1 of Penaeus vannamei. Taxonomy (NCBI): domain Eukaryota; kingdom Metazoa; phylum Arthropoda; class Malacostraca; order Decapoda; family Penaeidae; genus Penaeus; species Penaeus vannamei. Next base: position 295,277 of record NW_020868968.1, read on the forward strand.
CGACACTGCCAGATAGGATCAGGAGATGAGCCGGAAGTGTGGGTGGGAGACTGTGAGTTCTTCACAGGATCGTGCAGTCAGGCATTGGTTCATGTCCCCAAGAATGATGACATGGTTGCAGGTGTGTTGCAGCAGCTCATTGAGGTGAGTTTGTAGGAACTCAATGGACTCAATACCCTGCAATAGTGGGTGGTAACACGCACAGCAAGATGGTCTGATGTTGAGCCCATATCTTAAAGAACAGAATCCCCAGATATGGAAGAGTGACATCAATTGTTTGGCCTGACAGTCTCTTGTGAAAAGACAATGACACCACCAAAGGTCTCGCGCGTCCTCTTGTACCCTCTTATGTGCCCAAAGTTGTAAGAAATTTATTCAATCATAAAAGTATCTACCATTGTAACAAAGTCTGGGGTGTGAGGAATCACGTGACACTTGACGAGGTCTCCGGTGTTCGTTAGAAGTCCTCAGACAATGGCAGATGTTATGTTAAGTTGATCACAAGAGTTATGGGCGGGCATGACCCCAGTCTGTGCGAGTGAGGTTAAGCAGCTGGAGAATGTATGGATGGGCGTGGGCAGGGTGGAGCAGTTGTAAGTGTGGTGTGTAAACCTGATGTCAGGAAGCCCAACTGCTGGCTAGAGTAAGGCAGGGGCAGAAGGAAGGAATCGATTGTGTGTCTGAATGTTTTACTTGTGTGTCCCACTCACAGACAGTAGATGTACTTGGTCCTCAAGCAGTTATTTTCCGTATGTCCGTTATGTCCCCAGTTTTTACAGTAACCTTTTGACTGGTTATTTTTCAAGGATCGGGGTGTAAAAGTGTTTCCTGAGTGGGTTTTGTTATAGTGTCCAGTTTGCTGTTGCATTTTGTTATTTTTATTATTCTCCATGATCCTGGTGCGAGAATGAGGCACTGCAGCTGGCTCAGTTATTGTGGACCTGCTCTTAGACAGAGCAATAGTAGTTTTAGGTGGGGGTGGGTGGCTAAGGCCAGAAGAGTTGGTGGTGGTGGTGACGGTAGACTGAAGTGGTCGAGGTTTCCCTGATTTCCAATAGTTCGTTGTTACGTCACTGGAGTCCACTTGGTTTTATTCTGTGAGGCATGGCAGTGGCAGCTATGGACCTTGTGTCAATTACCTCTGCACTGGATCTTGCAGCACATATATTACCAATGAGATCCAGGACAGTGACTATAGCATCCCTTTGCTCGGCCGATGTTTGAGAAGTGGCTTCTAAAAATAATAAAAAAATAATAATAATAATTAATAAATAAATCTTTCTCGTTAATTCCTTTCTCAGCTGCTGGATGTTCTCCACTAGTTCTCTAGGGTCTAACTGCAGGAGACCTTCGAGATCATCTACTACCGGCACATCAGAAAGCTCAGCATCGGAGAGTGTCTGCTCTAGAGGCTCTGCTGCGGCCGCCCGGTATATAATCGGGAGGCTGGACGGTGTTGATTCACCCAGGGTTGCGCTCTTCCTGCAGATCCTCCAGAAACTGGGGCAGTACCAGTGAAAGAATAGGGAGGAAAATTGGAGAAAAATAAAGCAAGTATGATATGGAAACCGAGAAAGGGTGATGATGATAATAAGGAATTGGAACGGTTATTTCCTGGCAGGGGTTGGCTAGGTGTGTGTGTGTGTGTGTGTGTGTGTGTGTGTGTGTGTGTGTGTGTGTGTGTGTGTGTGTGTGTGTGTGTGTGTGTGTGCACTGCCAAATATTCTCCAGATAAGCTTGATGGATAACTATTTTACCCGCGTGTTCCAGCGCGTAAATACACACAAGCACCCAGGTATTCTTGGCAAGGTCCTCGGGTCGTCAGGAAGCACTCGGGTGTTAGGTAAGAGCCCTTAAGACCGAACTTTATGAAGGCCATGAAGAGGCGCTGAAGACAAGTCGTTGCTTTAAGGAAAGGATTTAATGTGACGTGGAAGACCTAGTCAGGCCGCATGGAGGACAGTCCTTTTTCCGCGTATAAAGGTAAGTTTCTGAGATGAAAATTATGATGATAATGCTGAATATAACGATAATGGTAATAACAATGATAATGTTTTTAGTAATACTAATAATAATTATTATTATGATAATAATAATTATTATTGTTATGATAATAATAATTATTATTGTTATGATAATAATAATTATTATTATTACTAGTAGTAGTAGTAGTATTATAATTATTGGTATTGTAATAATTTTATTATTGTTATAACGATAACTTAACAATAATGATAATAGCTTTATTATAGTTTTAACAATAATATAACAATAATAATGGAAATGATAATATCAATAATCATAATAATGAGAATGATAATAATTCCAATCATAATAATGACATTAATAATAATTCCAATCATAATAATGAGAATAATAATAATTCCAATCATAATAATGAGAATAATAATAATTCCAATCATAATAATGAGAATAATAATAATTTCAATCATAATAATGAGAATAATAATAATTCCAATCATAATAATGATTCATGTCCCAGATAGCCACACAGCTCTCAAGCCTACCTTGGGTCAGACCAGAATGGCTCTTTTATTATCCGATGCGCAAACGACATGGACGAGAGGCAGAGGCGGAGTAGTAGTTTCCCACGACAGACAAGTGCTCTTGATTTATTGCAACTGTTGAAGAAGCAGTTCAGAGAGATGCATCCTGCTATGTGTCACTTTAGTCTGTGACTTAAGAGAAAAATGCCAGAGCCAGTTTCACAATATTTAGATAAGGCTGTGAGTGATGGTTCATGGGACACGAGAGATTCTATTCTAATAATCAACTTTATTTGATCGCTTTCGTGTGTAAATTCGTAGATACGAATTTT
>NW_020868968.1:315638-320638 GCF_003789085.1 Penaeus vannamei
GTATCCACCACTCACTCCACCTCCTCCACCTCCACCTACAGAAGGAGGTTTGTATCCACCACTCACTCCACCTCCTCCACCTCCACCTGCAGAAGGAGGTTTGTATCCACCACTCACTCACTCCACCTCCCTCCACCTCCCAGAAGGAGGTTTGTATCCACCACCTTACTCCACTCTCCACCTCCACCCCAGAAGGAGCTTGTATCCACCACTCACTCCACCTCCTCCACCTCCACCCCCAGGAGGAGGCTTGTATCCACCACTCACTCCACCTGCTCCACCTCCACCTCCAGAAGGAGGTATGTATGTATCACTCACTCCACCTCCAGAAGGAGGCTTGTATTCACCACTCACTCCACCTCCACCCCCAGAAGGAGGCTTGTATCCACCACTCACTCCACCTCTTCCACCTCCACCTCCAGAAGGAGGCTTGTATCCACCACTCACTCCACCTGCTCCACCTCCACCTCCAGAAGGAGGTATGTATGTATCACTCACTCCACCTCCAGAAGGAGGCTTGTATCCACCACTCACTCCACCTCCTCCACCTCCAGAAGGAGGCTTGTATCCACCACTCACTCCACCTGCTCCACCTCCACCCCCAGAAGGAGGCTTGTATCCACCACTCACTCTACCTCCTCCACCACCACCTCCAACCCCAGAAGGAGGCTTGTATCCACCACTCATTCCACCTCCTCCACCCCCAGAAGGAGGCTTGTATCCACCACTCACTCCACCTGCTCCACTTCCACCCCCAGAAGGAGGCTTGTATCCATCATTCACTCCACCTCCACCTCCTCCACCCCCAGAAGGTGGTTTGTATCCACCACTCACTCCGCCACCTCCACCTCCACCTCCAGAAGGAGGCTTGTATCCACCACTCACTCCACCTGCTCCACCTCCACCTCCAGAAGGAGGTATGTATGTATCACTCACTCCACCTCCAGAAGGAGGCTTGTATCCACCACTCACTCCACCTCCTCCACCTCCAGAAGGAGGCTTGTATCCAGCACTCACTCCACCACCTCCACCTCCAGAAGGAGGTATGTATGTATCACTCACTCCACCTCCTCCACCTCCACCTGCAGAAGGAGGTTTGTATCCACCACTCACTCCACCTCCTCCACCTCCAACTGCAGAAGGAGGCTTGTATCCACCACTCACTCCACCTGCTCCACCACCAGAAGGAGGTATGTATGTATCACTCACTCCACCTCCTCCACCTCCAGAAGGAGGCTTGTATCCACCACTCACTCCACCTCCTCCACCTCCAGAAGGAGGCTTGTACCCACCACTCAATCCACCACCTCCACCTCCACCTCCAGAAGGAGGTATGTATGTATCACTCACTCCACCTCCTCCACCTCCAGAAGGAGCTTGTTCCACCACTCACTCCACCTCCTCCACCTCCACCTGCAGAAGGTGGTTTGTATCCACCACTCACTCCACCTCCTTCACCTCCACCTCCAGAAGGAGGCTTGTATCCACCACTCACTCCACCACCTCCACCTCCACCTCCAGAAGGAGGCTTGTATCCACCACTCACTCCACCTCCTCCACCTCCAGAAGGAGGCTTGTATCCACCACTCACTCCACCACCCACCTCCACCTCCAGAAGGAGGCTGTATCCACCACTCACTCCACCACTCCACCTCCACCTCCAGAAGGAGGCTTGTATCCACCACTCACTCCACCTCCTCCACCTCCAGAAGGAGGTATGTATGTATCACTCACTCCACCTCCTCCACCTCCACCTGCAGAAGGAGGCTTGTATCCACCACTCACTCCACCTCCTCCACCTCCAGAAGGAGCCTTGTATCCACCACTCACTCCACCTGCTCCACCTCCACCCCCAGAAGGAGGCTTGTATCCACCACTCACTCCACCTTGTCCACCTCCACCTGCAGAAGGAGGTTTGTATCCACCACTCACTCCACCTCCTCCACCTCCACCTCCAGAAGGAGGCTTGTATCCACCACTCACTCCACCTGCTCCACCTCCACCCCCAGAAGGAGGCTTGTATCCACCACTCACTCCACCTCCTCCACCTCCACCTGCAGAAGGAGGTTTGTATCTACCACTCACTCCACCTCCTCCACCTCCACCTCCAGAAGGAGGCTTGTATCCACCACTCACTCTACCTCCTCCACCTCCACCCCCAGAAGGAGGCTTGTATCCACCACTCACTCCACCTCCTTCACCTCCACCTCCAGAAGGAGGTTTGTATCCACCACTCACTCCACCTCCTCCACCTCCAGAAGGAGGTTTGTATCCACCACTCACTCCACCTCCTCCACCTCCACCTCCAGAAGGTGGTGTATATGTATCACTCACGCTACCTCCTCCACCTCCAGAAGGAGGTATGTATGTATCACTCACTCCACCTCCAGAAGGAGCTGTGTATGTATCAATCACTCCACCTCCAGAAGGAGGTATGTATGTATCACTCACTCCACCTCCAGAAGGAGCTGTGTATGTATCAATCACTCCACCTCCAGAAGGAGGTGTGTATGTATCAATCCCTCCACCTCCCCCACCTCCAAAAGGAGGTGTGTATGTATCACTCACTCCACCTCCAGAAGGAGGTGTGTATGTATCACTCACTCCACCTCCAGAAGGAGGTGTGTATGTATCACTCACTCCACCTCCTCCACCTCCAGAAGGAGGTGTGTATGTATCACTCACTCCACCTCCTCCACCTCCAGAAGGGGGTGTGTATGTATCACTCACTCCACCTCCAGAAGGAGGTACGGATGTATCACTCACTCCACCTCCAGAAGGAGGTGTGTATGTATCACTCACTCCACCTCCTCCACCTCCAGAAGGGGGTGTGTATGTATCACTAACTCCACCTCCAGAAGGAGGTGTGTATGTATCACTCACTCCACCTCCAGAAGGAGGTGTGTATGTATCACTCACTCCACCTCCTCCACCTCCAGGAGGTGTGTATGTATCACTCACTCCACCTCCTCCACCTCCAGAAGGAGGTGTGTATGAATTGCTCACTCCACCTCCTCCACCTCCAGAAGGAGGTGTGTATGTATCACTCACTCCACCCCCGCCCTTGCCACGCCCGCCGCGGCCCGGACCCCCGTAGCTCGTCCTCCCGCCTCCTCCGGGTGAGGGGAGGCCTCCGCGACCCCCGGGGTAGCTGCTGTAGCTGCTGGAGCCTCCAGCGCGCCCGCCTGTGTAGTCGCTGTAGCTGCTGTAGGAGTCGCCCCTTGAGTAGTCACTGTAGCTACTGGTGCCTCCGCCTCCTCCACTTCCACCTCCAGACGAACCGCCGTAGCTTCCACCTCCTCCACTTCACCTCCGGACGAACCGCCGTAGCTTCCACCTCCTTCCTGCTTCCACCTCCAGATGAACCTCCGTAGCCTCCACCTCCTCCACTTCTCACCTCCAGACGAACCTCCGTAGCTTCTACCTCCTCCACTTCCACCTCGTGGACGAACCGCCGTAGCTTCCACCTCCTCCACTTCCACCTCCGGACGAACCGCTGTAGCCTCCACCTCCTCCACTTCCACCTCCAGATGAACCTCCGTAGCTTCCACCTCCTCCACTTCCACCTCCGGACGAACCGCCGTAGCTTCCACCTCCTCCACTTCCACCTCCGGACGAACCGCCGTAGCTTCCACCTCCTCCACTTCTCCCACCTCCAGATGACTTCCGTAGCTCCACCTCCTCCACTTCCACCTCCGGACGAACCCCGTAGCTCCACCTCCTCCACTTCCACCTCCGACGAACCGCCGTAGCTTCCACCTTCCTCCATTCCACCTCCGGACGAACCGCCGTTGCTTCCACCTCCTCCACTTCCACCTCCGGACGAACCGCCGTAGCTTCCACCTCCTCCTTCCACCTCCGACGAACCGCCGTAGCTTCCACCTCCTCCACTTCCACCTCCAGATGATCCTCCGTAGCCTCCACCTCCTCCACTTCCACCTCCGGACGAACCGCCGTAGCCTCCTCACTTCTCTCCACTTCCACCTCCTCTCACTTCCACCTCCAGATGATCCTCCGTAGCCTCCACCTCCTCCACTTCCACCTCCGGACGAACCACCGTAGCTTCCACCTCCTCCACTTCCACCTCCGGACGAATCGCCGTAGCTTCACCTCCTCCTCCACTTCCACTCTCCGGACGAACCTCCGTAGCTTCTCACTCCTCCACTTCCACCTCCGGACGAACCGCCGTAGCTTCCACCTCCTTCCACTCACCTCCAGATGATCCTCGTAGCTCTCCCACCTCCTCCACTTCCACCTCCGGACGAACCACCGTAGCCTCCACCTCCTCCTTCACTTCCCTCCGGATCGAACCTCCGTAGCCTCCACCTCCTCCACTTCCACCTCCGGACGAACCGTAGCCTCCACCTTCTCCACTTCCACCTCCGGACGAACCGCCGTAGCTTCCACCTCCTCCACTTCCACCTCCAGATGAACCGCCGTAGCTTCCACCTCCTCCACTTCCACCTCCGGACGAACCGCCGTAGCTTCCACCTCCTCCACTTCCACCTCCGGACGAACCGCCGTAGCTTTCACCTCCTCCACTTCCACCTCCGGACGAACCGCCGTAGCTTCCACCTCCTCCACTTCCACCTCCGGACGAATCGCCGTAGCTTCCACCTCCTCCACTTCCACCTCCAGATGAACCTCCGTAGCCTCCACTTCCTCCACTTCCACCTCCGGACGAACCTCCGTAGCCTCCACCTCCTCCACTTCCACCTCCAGACGAACTCCCGTAGCTTCCACCCCTCCACTTCCACCTCCGGACGAACCTCCGTAGCCTCCACCTTCTCCACTTCCACTCCGACGAACCACCGTAGCTTCCACCTCCTCCACTTCCACCTCCGGACGAACCGCCGTAGCCTCCACCTCCTCCACTTCCACCTACGGACGAACCGCCGAAGCTTCCAACTCCTCCACTTCCACCTCCGGACGAACCTCCGTAGCCTCCACCTCCTCCACTTCCACCTCCGACGAACCGCCGTAGCTCCACCTCCTCCACT
>NW_020868968.1:345638-353138 GCF_003789085.1 Penaeus vannamei
CCTTATTAGTCTAAATGTAAGTATAGTTCCAAGATCGGTAATCACTTCATTAATTGCTCATATTGAAAAAATAATGATGATACTTATAATTAAGATGAGTTGAATATATAAATCAAGATTACTAAAATAAAGTAAAGGATCACGTCCACCTCCTCAGAAAAATAGCGTCAGAACACAGAACTTGACTCCTTTGCTTCGGGGACGGGGCCGCCTCGCACAGGGGGGTGACACACAGGGTTTCTGGTCCAGACTGAGTATATTTCGCGCCCATTTTTGCGATACTTATAGCATTCGTCACGAACTACGTCACGAACCATACATCTTTCGTATTTATTTAACAGTCGAGTTAAGCTTCCAGATTAAAAACATATTTTGTAAAAAGATCAGAAGAAAAAATAAAAATTTTGAACAAAAAGTAAATATAAAAGTAGATTAGTGTAAAATGCCCGGAAGATCAGAGATAACAATAGAAATTAAATATACCTAATAAATTAAGTTAAAAAGAAATTAAAGTCTTAAAAGCAAGGTAAATAAGATGAATGTAAAATCGAAAAAAGAAAACGATTATAAAAAGGGGAAACTCAACTAAAATTGTAGAAACAATGGAACGGAATAAAAGGCTAAACAAAAAGACTACCCCTCCCCCCCAAAAAAAAAAAAAAAAACAGCAGGGGAAAGCGAGAGCAGTCTGGGCACTCGCTGCCAAAAGCCGAAATGGGTGGCGTGGAGATGCGTCTTGGAGGCCCGAGTTGAGGACTGAGATGCCACCTTACAAGATTATTCAAAAATTCAAGCCTTGTGTTTGTGAACAGATGGGTTAAACCTCTGGCATCGTCAGTATCTAAAACAGATTGCATTCATTGTGCTCCCTCTGCTCTATCTTTACTTCTTAAAGTTCTACCTTGCATGTAACGACTAAACACCTATGCAAACCAGCAAATAAGCAGTCTTGTCGTTTTTTCTTGACAGATTGCGCATATCTGCCAGATCGCATGTTAAGATTTTGCGGGGTCACGTAGCCATTGTTTAACGGCGAGCGAGCTTTTTCTTTATATATATATATATATATATATATATATATATATATTATGTATATATATATAGTATATATACATAGGTTATATATATATATATATATAATATATATATATATATATATATATATATGTATATATATATATATGTATATATATATATATGTATGTATGTATATATATATATATATATATATATATATATATATATATATATATATATATGTATGTATATATATGTATGTATAATATATATATATATATATATATATATATATTATAATGTATATATATATGTATATATATGTATATATATAATATATAATATATATATATCACAAACAAATGCATACATATATACACATATGCATATACACAGACATACATATGCGCATACACATACATAAGCCTATAATCCAATGTGAAACCGTCTGAGTCTATTCTCAAATGACTTAAGACTCCTGCGACCCTGTCTTGCATTTGAGACAGAGTTGAGACAAAAGTTGAGAATATCCTTTGCTTCAGCCGGCCTCATTTCAAGATGGAACCCCGTTAAGAAATGTTGCGTGTCCAGTGTTGTGTTCATTCTGGGTTATTCGTAAGACTATACAGTGACAAAGAAGATCAAATAGACCAGTAACGATCCCAGTTTAATATGTGGGACCACCAAAAGCTCCAAATGCCAAAAAAGTGATTAAAATCGAGGCAATCCAGATGGTAGAAGGAAGCGAACGAAAGTTTGACAGGTGCAGATATAAAGGTGTTGGTGTTATGTTACCATGTGAATGCAGCTCTATTTTGCCGTGTATACCGAGGTGGAGAGAAATGTGTCCCGGGGGATGTTGGGTGCTTGCACATGTGTGTGTGAATGTTTATATTAATACATGAGGTTGGTTTATTGGTCAATACGTTTTTTTGTTTTTTTTTTTGGGTGGGGGGGGGTTGGAACGTGTGAATTCCGTAGACTGTTGCCGAAAAGTGGGTTGGGTTCCCGTAGAGTTTTTTATTTCTGGCGCGTCAGTTTTTATCTTTATTCTTCTTATTTAGCCTGTTTTACCTCAAAATTTCCCTGATATACTACATGCCCTCCCCTGCTAACGGGACTATCAAATCAAGATCTTCGATTGAGAAATGGTACTCGATCTCCTGAACGATTCATTCGCTGGTGAACGCCGAAAATCGATGAAATCATTGGATTTCCTGCAGAAAAGCATCAAACCTAGTCTCTGCGAGGTGCATCGCAGTCTTCAACAATTACCGAAAACTTTGTAGACCCTCACTTCCCACATATCCACACACAAATATCGAGAGATTATGGAGAAACATGAAAAGAATGGTAAAGAGGCCGGGTATCAGATCGGATTATATGCACCAAGTATATCTAGATATCTATTCATACATACTGAAACCCCAATGCATGATTTTTTGGAGGGAGGGGCGCGGCTCTACCTACCCTAAGGTTTGGAAAACAAGAGAGGTTCCCCTCCTGCCCCAATTCCTCTTGACAAAGACACCTCTTCTGAGAGCGAGGGAGGGATAAGGTAAGATTTAAGAAAACCTTTATCGGTGGCAACATTAATCAATATTTTATGATTTCCAAAAAATAAATATCTATTGGTTATCTGTATTATGTATTTTCGTTAACACAATGACTGTGGATATCGAATCATTGTTAAATAATATCGTGCCATGCATAAGACATTGCACATTAAATGACAATGATAAAATAGTTGCATGAAAATAAAGAAAATTGTACATTTTATAGTGGCTAGTTATGGGAAAATTACAAACTACCAGAGATTATATGAAAAAAAAGTAAATGACGTCCCTTTCTTCTGGCCAATCACTGTTCTTGTTTCGGGAAGCTTTGCACTCGCCCACAAAAAACGTTCAGTGTGTCTGTGTATTGTGTGAGAAGGTCTACGTGTGAAATATTCATATACAGAAAGTTTTAGAAATCGCAAATTGCATATATCAACAGAAAATAATAAGACATCGAGGACATACGCAGGTCAAGTATAATAACGCGACAATAGAAGGTTAGTATGTTTAAATTTGTTTTTAACGAGAAGCGGCAATTGATTACACAGATATATTGCACGGAATCTATATATATTAAATATTAATAAAATGCGTGTAACAATAACTTTTTGTCTAATATTACAATAACTGCAGTATTAGTGAAAATTATTAATAGTTTGGCATAAGTACGTTATCTATTGCATAAACCACAATTGAATCGGTGTACAATCGCAGCGCGTGCGACAAAATCGGACTAAACCTATTCATGGTCAACGTGGGATTATTTAATTTGAACAGCGCGGCCTCAAAATGGCCGCCACTATATTAAAGAAGAGACGCTCGAACGCATAAAAATTCACGTTGCATATTATGTGAAGTAAAACTAATTCACTAATACTTGTTTACGTTATTCGCTATTAAGGTTTATATACTGTTTCTCAAATGCGATAAAAACTTTGTTTAGGAGGGACGGCATCTGCGTCGATTACGTAAACATGAACCATTAGAACAATTAAAACAGCTATAAATTGTGTTTGTTGAAACTCTACGGGAAAGGGAAGCATGTTTCACCTATACAGCTACGGTCTACAATTGTGCGATTCAATCTGGGTTTACTTTAAGCCCGATTGCCGCACAACAATGCAGGTAGAGATTATGGAGACGGACGCGCGTAGATAGAGAGAAATGGACACCGCCATGTTATAGAGCAGAAAAAATGAGTGGATGGAACATAGTATAAGTTGCGCCGGACTTATATTTACCGTTAAATGGAAAAAAATGGCAACGCGCCGCGCAGAGACTAAGTCAAATCGACCTTCGGCAGAGTCGTTTGTTTATGTCTGCATTTTCTATAAACTCGTTTTCTATACGTGTCTAGTTTTCTGTATTTCCATTTTCTATACCCATTTTCTCTAAACGTCACGTTTTCTTTGCACTACTTTCAACCAACGTGGAAGCATTACCGATTACTAATATTTTGATCCATTATTTAATACTATTTCTACTAACATTTCCTCTCTTCCTTTTATGCTTATACATTTTAAGTATTGTTCTTTGTAATGTATATATTTTATGAATTATAATTTCGTTATCATAACGTAGATTTACTGTTAACAATGTAACAACGTTACTGCCTCTTTACCTTAATTGCCTCCCATGTCGGAAAAAAAATGTTCATTACTTGAACACTTTCCGGTAAGCTCTTGACGTGTAAGGACCTAGCAGTTTTTGTGTGCGGTGTGACATGTGGTTTAAGATATTTGTTTCAATGTTTGTTTTATATTTATAGGTTTTTTAAAGACAATTGAAAAAATAGTGTATCTTTTATCATAGTGGATAAATAGTGTTATTCAAACATTTTTTACGGTAGGTACTGACAATTCGTGGAGGAATATGCCGGTCCCATGCCCTCATATCGGTAGCCCTTAAATGCCCCAAATGCAACGACGGCTGACGATTTTATAATATATATTCATGTAGATGTGACAACCCCCCCCCAAAAATGATAATAGAAAAGTTAGATGCAATTTCACTTCGCCGGGTACTTTGCCAAACACATATTAAAAATGTTGTATCCGGCGGAGAATAAAAATTTCATTAGTTCCTCCACACTGCATCTCGTCTGTAGAGTGATGGTATGAGTTGTATATTTTTAATAATTTTAAAATAAATTGACATCGTGCGAATAAGCGGAGGGGTGGGAATTAGATATTTTGTGTTCGTTATTTGGTTAGCATGATAAATTTTATATTTGTGAAAAATTTGTGTATCGGATATCGGGTTTGTACGCATTGCGAGTTGCGCTTGTTTACTTAGCGATGTTTCATTCGGTGTCCATCGAACAAAGTTTAGCTCGTGTTTTTTTTATACGGCCTCTCTATTGTTGCTGACATAAATTTAGGCTCGTCTTTCATATAATTAGAAATTTTTAGATGTTTAAGTGGTATTTATTTTATTTAGACATTTACAGGTTGCTATTGACATCGTGAACCTCCCCCCCCCCCTCAATGGAGCTTCGTGAACTCGCTTTCTCTGTCGTGAATCACGGGTTCTCGCCGTGACCACGACGTAAATAAGTCGTCAAAACCCCCTCTCACTATCACTCTCCCGCAGGCACAAAGAGAATCGAAAAATATGTCGAAGGGCAGCGCTAGCAGTCTATTGTCTCCGCGTGGTGAGGATGCCGCGAATTCGCCCGAGGCTGCGCGCCTGCGTAGAAAAGGGGCACAAGAGAAGGAAAGCGCGGCCACTCCTCCTCCTCCCTTTTTTGTTCTATTTAATTGGTATTAAATGTCCTTTTTAAATGTGTTTTTACCCTTCCACACCTAAATGCAAGGAACTGTAATAGTCATTACAGAATTGGCTGAAAAAGTGAACAAGGAAGAATCACGTGTTTTATCTTTTAATTCACTATTTATTATTTTAGTTCTTTTGGAGATCCTTTTCCGTATTTATTTTATTAATTTAAATTTTCTAATGGTGTTTTATAAAAACATTAATAACTTGATAGATTCAGTTCCTCAATTACTTTTTTTCGCGCCACCGAGCCAAAAAGATACATGAGAGGCAAGAATAAGGGGATTGCTCTTTGGGTCACGGAAGGAAACAGACGTTTGTGAGGAACCCCGGAATGGGCCTCCTCGTCGAGAGCTTTATCTCTATTTAGGTATCAGGAAACATTATTGATTTTTTTGTAAAGCTCAAGTGATTTTATAAGACCGGTGCCTCTCATGTTAAGTATTTTAAGGTGTCCTTGCGTTTAAGTGTTTTTATTTTTTTTCTTTTTTATCATTGTTTTAGTGTGGTTTACATTTGTGTTTTAGTGTGGTTTACATTTGTGTTTTAGTGTGTTTACGTTTGTGTTTCGTTCAAGTTCATTTTTAGTGTTTTATGTCCGTGTTTGTTCTAGTTTTACCCTGGTGTTTTATGTTCATGTTCGTCTGTTTTATGTTCAAGTTCGTTTTAGTTTTGTGTTTCTTAATGTTCTCGTGGTTTTGAGTTTTATTAAATGAATAATATTTTAAGATTGTTTAGAAATATCCCTCGTAGTACTGAAATCGATGAGTAAGGTTTAAGGTTTTTAAAAGGAAGGAATGACCAGATTTGTATCATAATACGTATAAGCATCGCGGGACCAATCTGCGTCTGGGAGATCTTTCCCCTGCACACTTCTCCTCTCGGCTTAGAAGAACACGTCTACCGTACTCTCGCACACTACATGTGCACACCTTTCTCTCTCACATACACTCCCTTTCTTTCCGTTCCCTACACTCTTACAACAATAACACTAACGTTCCCATACGTAAACTAAATGGGTGGTGGCAGTGAGCTATTTTCTTATCTTGCGAGTTTTCTTTCTTATACGGCCGCTACATCTCCCCTTCATCCCTCCCTCCCTCCCCCTTAGGAAATTAGTCTGCGAGGACCCCTTGGGAGGGGAGGAGGGAGGATGGGGAGGGGACCCCCCCGTTTGGAACTTATGTCTCTGGAGGGTGCGTCGGACTCGGTAACAATTACCGTTCTAATGTGTTTTGCTGTGGGTAAATCATATATATTCTTCCCAGACATACAGTGCGAAACCGAGGCTTACACGCTTAAGCAACTTTGACGTCGGGAAGTACAAGTTACGTCACTCGTCAAGCAGTCAGATGCGACCGAGAACAACAGCATTCCAGCGCTAAACAGCGAAGGAATAATACATTCCAAAGAAAAAAATCGTTTCCAAAGTCGGAGGCTGGATGAAACTGGAAATTTACCGCAAGGCACAAATTCAAGCCATACCTAGATATCCGTTAAATTTTCGCGAAGCACTTGAGGAGGGATGGTCGCGGCGCACAGGTTGAGAACCACTGCTATAAACCGATAAAAAATAAACGAAATTTATTATAACTCACCTGTCACCAGCCAAGAGTTCGCAGTGTAATGAACCCAGGCTGGCGAATCACAACTGATCCTTTCAAATGGTTCGACTCGCAACCAAAACACCGAACCCCAAACCCTCTATTCGCACAAGCTGCTGTACAAGAATGTAAAAAACGAAAGCAAAAGAAGACGAAAAGATAGTTTCCTTCACAATATTCAATAACTTATATCTCATTTCTACTGTAAGCAATCCTACTATAGGCTCTAAACTAAGATTTGATGCAATTCATTCAAGAAACACGAGTTTAATAGAGAGGGCATTTGATATGAAGCACAGGTGATTGGTTTGTGACAATTTTCGCACAAACCATGGTCATTTAACAATCAGATATTTCTACAAATGAACATATAAATAGTAATACTATTAATAATTGAAATGACAATGCGAGGGAAATAACTAGTAAAATTGGAAGATGAGGACTATGGGGAAAATAGCAGACATTATAAATCTGTGTTCATAAAAACTATGCATTTGTATATGCTTGCTTGCATATGTTAGGTATATGTGAATGTGAGTGAATTA
>NW_020868968.1:360638-368138 GCF_003789085.1 Penaeus vannamei
CAATTGATCCACCTAATCCACCACTTGATCCACCGGAGGAACCGCCATATCCACCGCTGCTTCCACCTAATCCACCACTTGATCCACCGGAGGAACCGCCATATTCACCGCTACTTCCACCTGATCCACCAATTCCACCTACTCCACCACTTGATCCACCGGAGGAACCGCCATATCCATCGCTGCTTCCACCTGATCCACCCAATCCACCACTTGATCCAGTGGAAAATCCTCGCCATATCCACCGCTGCTTCCACCTGATCCACCAATTCCACCTAATCCACCACTTGATCCAGTGGAAGACCTGCCATATCCACTGCTGCTTCCACCTGATCCACCTAATCCACCACTGCTGCCTCCAATTGATCCACCATACATATCAACTCCAGTTCCACTTCCACCGGAAGAACCGCCATATCCACCACTATTCCACCTGATCCACCAATTCCACCTAATCACCACTTGATCCACCGAAGGAACCGCCATATCCACCGCTGCTTCCACCTGATCCACCAATTCCACCTAATCCACCACTTGATCCGCCGAAGGAACCGCCATATCCACCGCTGCTTCCACCTGATCCACCAATTCCACCTAATCCACCACTTGATCCACCGGAGGAACCGCCATATCCACCGCTGCTCCCACCTGATCCACCTAATCCACCACTTGATCCACCGGAGGAACCGCCATATCCACCGCTGCTTCCACCTGATCCACCAATTCCACCTAATCCGCCACTTGATCCACCGGAAGAACCGTCATATCCACCTGATCCACCAATTCCACCTAATCCACCACTTGATCCACCGGAGGAACCGCCATATTCACCACTGCTTCCACCTGATCCACCAATTCCACCTAATCCACCACTTGATCCACCGGAGGAACCGCCATATCCACCGCTGCTTCCACCTGATCCACCAGTTCCACCACTTGATCCAGTGGAAGAGCCACTCCCTCCACCTAATCCACCATACATATCAACTCCAGTTCCACTTCCACCGGAAGAACCAATTCCACCTAATCCACCACTTGATCCACCGAAGAACCGCCATATCCACCGCTACTTCCACCTGATCCACCAATTCCACCACTTGATCCAGTGGAAGAACCGCTCCTCCTCCTAATCCACCATACATATCAACTCCAGTTCCACTTCCACTTGATCCACCAATTCCACCTAATCCACCACTTGATCCACCAGAAGACCCGCCATATCCACCGCTGCTTCCACCTGATCCACCAATTCCACCTAATCCACCACTTGATCCACCGGAAGAACCGCCATATCCACCGCTTTCCACCTGATCCACCAATTCCACCTAATCCACCACTTAATCCAGTGGAAGACCCGCCATATCCACCGCTGCTTCCACCTGATCCACCAATTCCACCTAATCCACCACTTGATCCACCGGAGGAACCGCCATATCCACCGCTGCTGCCACCTGATCCACCTAATCCACCACTTGATCCACCGGAGGAACCTCCATATCCAGCGCTGCTTCCACCTGATCCACCAATTCCACCTAATCCACCACTTGATCCACCGGAAGAACCACCATATCCACCGCTGCTTCCACCTGATCCACCAATTCCACCTAATCCACCACTTGATCCACCGGAAGAACCCCCATATCCAGTGCCGCTTCCACCTGATCCACCAATTCCACCTATTCCACCAATTGATCCAGTAGAAGATCCGCCATATCCAGTGCTGCTTCCACCTGATGCACCAATCCCACCTAATCCACCACTTAATCCAGTAGAAGATCCGCCATATCCAGCGCTGCTTCCACCTGATCCACCAATCCCACCTATTCCACCACTTGATCCAGTGGAAGACCCGCTTTCACTTGATCCACCGAAGAACCGCCATATCCACCGCTGCTTCCACCTGATCCACCATTTCCACCTAATCCACCACTTGATCCAGTGGAAGTCCTCCATATCCACCGCTGCTTCCACCAGATCCACCTACTCCACCACTTGATCCACCGGAAGAACCGCCATATCCACCGCTGCTTCCATTGATCCACCAATTCCACCTAATCCACCACTTGAGCCACCGGAAGAACCGCCATATCCAGAGCTGCTTCCACCTGATCCACCTAATCCACCACTTGATCCACCGGAAGACCCGCCATATCCACCACTGCTTCCACCTGATCCACCAGTTCCACCTAATCCACCACTTGATCCAGTGGAAGAACCGCCATATCCACCGCTGCTTCCACCTGATCCACCAATTCCACCTAATCCACCACTTGATCCACCGGAAGACAGGCCATATCCACCACTGCTTCCACCTGATCCACCAGTTCTACCTAATCCACCACTTGATCCAGTGGAAGAACGCCATATCCAGTGCTGCTTCCACCAGATCCACCTACATCCCCACTTGATCCACCGGAAGAACCGCCATATCCACCGCTGCTTCCACTTGATCCACTAATTCCACCTAATCCACCACTTGATCCACCGGAAGAACCACCATATCCACCGCTGCTTCCACCTGATCCACCATTTCCACCTAATCCACCACTTGATCCACCCGGGAACCGCCATATTCACCGCTGCTTCCACCTGATCCACCTACTCCACACTTGATCCACCGGAAGAACCGCCATATCCACCGCTGCTTCCACTTGATCACCAATTCCACTTGATCCAGTGGAAGACCCGCCATATCCACCGCTGCTTCCACTGATCCACCTACTCCACCACTTGATCCACCGGAGGAACCGCCATATCCACCGCTGCCTCCACCTGATCCACTAATTCCACCTAATCCACTTGATCCACCGGAAGAACCGCCATATCCACCGCTGCTTCCACCTGATCCACCAATTCCACCTAATCCACCACTTGATCACCGGAGGAACCGCCATATCCACCGCTGCTTCCACCTGATCCACCAATTCCACCTAATCCACCACTTGATCCACCGGAGAACCGCCATATCCACCGCTGCTGCCACCTGATCCACCTAATCCACCACTTGAATCCACCGGAGGAACCTCCATATCCAGCGCTGCTTCCACCTGATCCACCAATTCCACCTAATCCACCACTTGATCACCGGAAGAACCACCATATCCACCGCTGCTTCCACCTGATCCACCAATTCCACCTAATCCACCACTTGATCCACCGGAAGAACCCCCATATCCAGTGCCGCTTCCACCTGATCCACCAATTCCACCTATTCCACCACTTGATCCAGTAGAAGATCCGCATATCCAGTGCTGCTTCCACCTGATCCACCAATCCCACCTAATCCACCACTTAATCCAGTAGAAGATTCCACCATATCCAGCGCTGCTTCCACCTGATCCACCAATCCCACCTATTCCACCACTTGATCCAGTGGAAGACCCGCCATATCCACCGCTGCTTCCACTTGATCCACCATTTCCACCTAATCCACACTGATCCAGTGGAAGACCCGCCATATCCACCGCTGCTTCCACTTGATCCACCAATTCCACCTATTCCACCACTTGATCCAGTGGAAGACCCGCCATATCCACCGCTGCTTCCACCTGATCCACCAATCCACCTATCCCACCACTTGATCCAGTGGAAAATCCGCCATATCCAGAGCTGCTTCCACCTGATCCACCAATTCCACCTAATCCACCACTTGATCCACCGGAAGACCCGCCATACCCACCGCTGCTTCACTTGATCCACCAATTCCACCTATTCCACCACTTGATCCAGTAGAAGATCCGCCATATCCAGTGCTGCTTCCACCTGATCCACCAATTCCACCTATTCCACCACTTGATCCAGTAGAAGACCCGCCATATCCACCGCTGCTTCCACTTGATCCACCAATTCCACCTAATCCACCACTTGATCCAGTAGAAGATCCTCCATATCCACCGCTGCTTCCACCTGATCCACCAATTCCACCTAATAATCCACCACTTGATCCAGTAGAAGATCCGCCATATCCAGTGCTGCTTCCACCTGATCCACAATTCCACCTATTCCACCACTTGATCCAGTAGAAGACCCGCCATATCCACCGCTGCTTCCACCTGATCCACCAATTCCACCTATTCCACCACTTGAATCAGTAGAGATCCGCCATATCACCGCTGCTTCCACCTGATCCACCAATTCCACCTAATCCACCACTTGATCCACCGAATCCGCCACTGCTGCCTCCACTTGATCCACCGGAAGACCCGCCATATCCACCGCTGCTTCACCTGATCCACCAATTCCACCTAATCCACCACTTGATCCACCGAAGACCCGCCATACCCACCGCTGCTTCCACCTGATCCACCAATTCCACCTAATCCACCACTTGATCCACCGGAAGACCCGCCATATCCACCGCTGCTTCCACCTGATCCACCAATTCCACCTAATCCACCACTTGATCCACCGAAGAACCGCCATATCCGCCGCTGCTTCCACCTGATCCACCAATTCCACCTAATCCACCACTTGATCCACCGAAGAACCGCCATATCCACCGCTGCTTCCACCTGATCCGCCGAATCCGCCACTGCTGCCTCCACTTGATCCACCGGAAGAACCGCCATATCCACCGCTGCTTCCACCTGATCCACCTAATCCACCACTTGATCCACCGAAGAACCGCCATATCCACCGCTGCTTCCACCTGATCCATCAAATCCACCTAATCCACACTTTGATCCACTAGAAGACCCGCCATATCCACCGCTGCTTCCACCTGATCCACCTAATCCGCCACTGCTGCCTCCACTTGATCCACCGGAAGAACCGCCATATCCACCGCTGCTTCCACCTGATCCACCGAATCCGCCACTGCTGCCTCCACTTGATCCACCGGAAGAACGCCGCCATATCCACCGCTGCTTCCACCTGATCCACCGAATCCGCCACTGCTCCCTCCACTTGTTCCACCGGAAGACCCGCCATATCCACCGCTGCTCCCACCTGATCCACCGAATCCGCCACTGCTGCCTCCACTTGATCCACCGGAAGAACCGCCATATTCCACCGCTGCTCCCACCTGATCCACCGAATCCGCCACTGCTGCCTCCACTTGATCCACCGGAAGAACCGCCATATCCACCGCTGCTCCCACCTGATCCACCGAATCCGCCACTGCTGCCTCCACTTGATCCACCGGAAGAACCGCCATATCCACCGCTGCTTCCACCTGATCCACCGAATCCACCACTTGATCCACCGGAAGAACCGCCATATCCACCGCTGTTTCCACCTGATCCACCGAATCCGCCACTGCTGCCTCCACTTGATCCACCGGAAGAACCGCCATATCCACCGCTGCTCCCACTTGATCCTCCTGATCCACCGAATCCGCCACTTGATCCACCGGAGGAACCAGCATCTCCACCGCTGCTTCCACCTGATCCACCAATTCCACCTAATCCACCACTTGATCCACCGGAGGAACCACCATATCCACCGCTGCTTCCACCTGATCCACCTAATCCACCACTTGATCCACCGGAAGAACCGCCATATCCACCGCTGCTTTCCACCTGATCCACCAATTCCACCTAATCCACCACTTGATCCACCGGAAGAACCGCCATATCCACCGCTACTTCCACCTGATCCACCGAATCCTCCACTGCTGCCTCCACTTGATCCACCGGAAGAACCGCCATATCCACCGCTGCTTCCACCTGATCCACCGAATCCGCCACTGCTGCCTCCACTTGATCCACCGGAAGAACCGCCATATCCACCGCTGCTTTTACCTGATCCACCGAATCCGCCACTGCTGCCTCCACTTGATCCACCGGAAGAACCGCCATATCCACCGCTGCTTCCACCTGATCCACCTAATCCACCACTTGATCCACCGGAAGAACCGCCATATCCGCCGCTGCTTCCACCTGATCCACCAATTCCACCTAATCCACCACTTGATCCACCGGAAGAACCGCCATATCCACCGCTGCTCCCACCTGATCCACCGAATCCGCCACTGCTGCCTCCACTTGATCCACCGGAAGAACCGCCATATCCACCGCTGTTCCCACCTGATCCACCGAATCCGCCACTGCTGCCTCCACTTGTTCCACCGGAAGAACCGCCATATCCACCGCTGCTTCCACCTGATCCACCGAATCCGCCACTGCTGCCTCCACTTGATCCACCGGAAGAACCGCCATATCCATCGCTGCTCCCACCTGAACCACCGAATCCGCCACTGCTGCCTCCACTTGATCCACCGGAGAACCGCCATATCCACCGCTGCTTCCACCTGATCCACCGAATCCGCCACTGCTGCCTCCACTTGATCCACCGGAAGAACCGCCATATCCACCGCTGCTTCCACCTGATCCACCGAATCCGCTACTGCTGCCTCCACTTGATCCACCGGAAGAACCGCCATATCCACCGCTGATCCCACTTGATCCTCCTGATCCACCGAATCCGGCACTTGATCCACCGGAGGAACCAGCATCTCCACCGTTGCTTCCACCTGATCCACCAATTCCGCCTAATCCACCACTTGATCCACCGGAAGAACCACCATATCCACCGCTGCTTCCACCTGATCCACCTAATCCACCACTTGATCCAGTGAAAGAACCTCCATATCCACCGCTGCTTCCACCTGATCCACCGAATCCACCTAATCCACCACTTGATCCACCGGAAGAACCGCCATATCCACCGCTATTTCCACCTGATCCACCGAATCCGCCACTGCTGCCTCCACTTGATCCACCGGAAGAACCACCATATCCACCGCTGCTTCCACCTGATCCATCGAATCCGCCACTGCTGCCTCCACTTGATCCACCGGAAGAACCGCCATATCCACCGCTGCTTCCACCTGATCCACCTAATCCACCACTTGATCCACCGGAAGAACCACCATATCCACCGCTGCTTCCACCTGATCCACCTAATCCACCACTTGATCCAACGGAGGAACCGCCATATCCACCGCTGCTTCCACCTGAGCCACCGAATCCGCCACTGCTGCCTCCACTTGATCCACCGGAAGAACCGCCATATCCACCGCTTTCCACCTGATCCACCTAATCCACCACTTGATCCACCGGAAGAACCACCATATCCACCGCTGCTTCCACCTGATCCACCTAATCCACCACTTGATCCACCGGAGGAACCGCCATATTCACCGCTGCTCCCACCTGATCCACCGAATCCGCCACTGCTGCCTCCACTTGATCCACCGGAAGAACCACCATATCCACCGCTGCTTCCACCTGATCCACCTAATCCACCACTTGATCCACCGGAAGAACCGCCATATCCACCACTGCTTCCACCTGATCCACCGAATCCACCTAATCCACCACTTGATCCACCGGAAGAACCGCCATATCCACCGCTACTTCCACCTGATCCACCGAATCCGCCACTGCTGCCTCCACTTGATCCACCGGAAGAACCGCCATATCCACCGCTGCTTCCACCTGATCCACCGAATCCACCACTTGATCCACCGGAGGAACCGCCATATCCACCGCTGCTTCC
>NW_020868968.1:385990-388490 GCF_003789085.1 Penaeus vannamei
AGGAGAGAAGAGAAAGAAGCCAGGAAAGGTAAAGGAAGTGACACCTAAGCCAGGAGAGGGAAACAAAGAGTTATATATAATATATATATAATATATATATAATATATATTTATACATGATATATAATATATATATAATATATATTTATACATGATATATATTTATATATAATATATATTTATATATAATATATAATATATATATAATATATAATATATATATAATATATATATATATATATAATATATAATAATCTGGAATGAAAGAGACAGGAGAAGGAAAGGAAGAGACACAGAAGCCAGGAAAAGGAAAGGAAGTGACACAAAAGCCAGGAGAGGGAAAGGAAGTGACACAAAAGGCAGGAGAGGGAAAGGAAGTGACACAAAAACCAGGAGAGGAAAAGGAAGTGACACAGAGTACAGGAGAGAGAAAGGAAGTGACACAGAGGACAGGAGAGGGAAATGAAGTGACACAAAAGCCAGGAGAGGGAAAGAAAGTGACACAGAGGACAGGAGAGGGAAAGAAAGTGACACAGAGGACAGGAGAGGAAAAGGAAGTGACACAGAGGACAGGAGAGAGAAAGTAAGTGACACAGAGGACAGGAGAGGGAAAGGAAGAGACACAGAGGACAAGAGAGGGAAAGAAAGTGACACAGAGGACAGGAGAGGGAAAGGAAGTGATCCAGAGGACAGGAGAGGGAAAGGAAGAGACACAGAGGACAGGAGAGGGAAAGGAAGAGACAGAGGACAGGAGAGGGAAAGGAAGAGACACAGAGGACAGGAGAGGAAAAGGAAGTGACACAGAGGACAGGAGAGGGAAAGGAAGTGATCCAGAGGACAGGAAAGGGAAAGGAAGAGACACAGAGGACAGGAGAGGGAAAGGAAGAGACACAGAGGACAGGAGAGGGAAAGGAAGTGACACAAAAGCCAGGAGAGGGAAAGGAAGAGACACAGAGGACAGGAGAGGGAAAGGAAGAGACACAGAGGACAGGAGAGGGAAAGGAAGAGACACAGAGGACAGAAGAGGGAAAGGAAGAGACACAGAGGACAGGAGAGGGAAAGGAAGAGACACAGAGGACAGGAGAGGGAAAGGAAGAGACACAGAAGCTAGGAGAAGGGAAAGGAAGAGACAGAAGCTAGAAGGGAATGAAAGGAATAGGAGGGGAAGAAAGGGGTTAAGGGAAGGCAGAGAGGGGAGGGCTTGGGCCTCACACCTATGCCACATTCTTTAAGGTACTTGCATGCAGCAGTGACAAAGCGGGTCCCACGGGGCGAAATCTCGTGCCTGGGTTTGGGAGACGCGCCAAAGCCATCCCGGCGGGGAAAGAACGCAGGTAGCATTCAGTATCACTGCACAGGATGTTCCAGGTAATGTACACTAACGCTAAACTGATAGTGTTTTAGCAAGCATTTTTTGTCCCCGAATACCCGCCGATGAAATGCACTTTCCGCCCTGGCAAGGAGGTGGAGCAGATTAGAGAACGATTCTTTTTAACTTTGTTTTCGACCGGCTTGTTTGGCAGCTGGCAGAACTGCAAGAAGTCAGATCAAGGGCAAAAAGGATGTGACGTTCTGTCGAAAATTTCGAAAGGGGTACCGAGTGATTTAAAGTTGTTAATAAAACAGTGTAAGTATGCTAGGATTCTTTCACACGGTGGAGTTCCAGAACTGATGAGATGTGTGCCTTGAGCGTGCGCGTGCGCGGCAGGGAATCCTTCGGTGCCGCTAAGGGACGAGTAAACCAGGGCGGAAAAATCGAGCTCATCACGTGACCGCTGGTAAGTATTTGACCAAGAGAAAGCAGGTTCCCTCGCCGCCCATTCCGACACAGGCAGCCCTGCAGGTTAAGGGCAGAGGGCGGCCGACGAGAGCCATGCCTGGCTCGCGGTGGCCTTCCCGGGCCACTTCAGTGCCGTTAGTTTCATCTTCGCCATTAACGTTATCCTCATTACTCTGTTTTCCACTTCACTGATATCATTGTTATAATCATCCCTCTCAGTAGCTGCACCAGTAGTAGTGGCTGCAGGGCCGATTGCCGCTGCCATTAGATTATTATCCTTGCTGTGTGCCGTGATCACAACCGCCATTGCTACTGACAGTGTGATCACCGCCATCGCCTGCAGCATTCACGTCCCGCCATCATCAGAATCATCATCACCATATCATCATGTCTTTCTTCCCGAATTGAATTTGAAGTATTCTGTAGTACTCTGAGTTTCCCAGGACTTCATAGTTCTGCCGGCAGCTCGTGATATTTTTCTACTGCTGGACAGGATATCTATGGATACACCTGCCTTGTTAGCGATAATGTCTTGCATTCTAGCGACATTTTTTGTCAGTGAGGATGTTAACTTCATATAATAATTTATTTTATTTTTTTTTTTTTTAGGTTTTTACTTCCACCAATTTTGAGCTCTTTCAAAATCAGCAATCTCCCATGGCTGGGATATTTTGGACGGCCAGATGCCACGCGCTCAGCGGTTGCCTGAAATTCATTATTT
>NW_020868968.1:400990-403490 GCF_003789085.1 Penaeus vannamei
AAGCCAAGAGATTTCGCTAGCCACGCTGTGAGCGACGGAACCCAACTCCCGGAGCCGTGCATCGGCGTCCACGCAGTCAGCGAGGACTCGGAGCCACGTCGTTGTCGTTGGGTTAAGACTCAATACATTCATTACAGGAAATTTTTTCCTGTTATGAGACTGTTTGCTGTCATCCTGGAGATAGAAAGTGTTTTTCTATCCCCTATTATTTTGTCCACTTCACTCTCCCTTAGTGTCCCCTCCAGAGAGACGGTGAACCCTGCAAGAGGGGTCATTAGTTTGGCTGCCTTAACATCTGGAGAAGGGTTGTCTCAGATAGGGTCGTTTTCCTCATTTATTCGTAAGTTAGGTACAAATGAGGAATTTGGCAGGGAAGTGAGCCATCCTAGTTTCTTATATCTGTGTTTCTTGGTTTGATCAAGATGGGGAAAGTTAAGAAGAAATCTGCCTCTCCCATAAGTCGGACCATCCTGGTACCGTCAGCCCACAGCAAGGACCATTTCGCATCCAAGATTGTGAAGCACTGTCTAATACTTCAGTAATAATGATGGACACCACTGGCAGCCACACGGCTCCAGCTGTACTGCTAATTGCCGCTACACCTCCTGATGACTCTCAGATGCCAAAACCTACAATCCCTCTTTCAACGAAGTTTGTTATTGAAATCTCAGGATTTTTCCTCAATTACAGTTTACTGTTGCTTCAAAATGCTGGTGCTCAGTAATGGAAAGACTTGCCCTCACTTATTATGATCCTCCGCCGAAGGTAACTAAGATGGTTCTTGAGGGTTATCCCACTGGGTTTCTTATGGATCATCTTGAAAACCACCCATTAGTGGAATCAGCCACTCGCCTCAGAGTTAGGATCTCCAAGGAAGAAACCAGACAGGTCTTAGTTACTCTCCGTGGAGAGCCTCCCTCAGAACTCCATTCAGGCATTTTTGGGGTGTTCACCCTTCGTGAGTATTACCGGGAACCCCTCCGTTGCACTAAATTTAAATGTTTCAACCATCATGTGACAAATGCAGATCCAAACCCCATTGCGGTGTCTGCTTTGAGGAACACATCATCAATGTGTGCATTCAAAAGAATAAAGATGGAACAAAGCCGCCAGCTAAATGCCCCAACTGTGGTTTAGGGTATCATGCCTAGAATCCCGCCTGTGAAGAAAGGCATAAATGCCTCAACCTCCCTCCAGGGCTCCATTCTTCAAGATCGCAAATAGTCCGCAACGTTCCTCACCAGCTTCGACCAGCGAATACTCACCCTCCTCCATCCAGCTTGTATCCTCCCACCAAGAGTTATGCCAGGGCATGCTACTAGAGTTATGGAATTCCTCACCTCCATCCTACAAATGGGTCTCTTGCTTTTTGGAAGACAAGTGGATCAACAGCAAGTGCAAGCACTTGTGTCAAATGTTCTTGCTGCTAGCAAGGTTCTCCACGACAGATGGAAATCAGATTTCCCCCACATTCTCTGCAAATCACCTAACCATCGACACGGAGCAGTCTCCACAGGACTCCATGCCGTCCTCTAAATCTTCTCATATCACCACTTGACATCGACAGAACTATTGTGTCGGGATCAACCTCCAAATCCTGATCATTCTCAGAGGAAACGTTTTCACAGATCGTCTTCAAGTAGTGAAGGTGAACCCATGCCACAAGTACAAGCCCATATCCTTGACGACCAACCCCTCTTTACGGAATTCCCCTTACCTCAGTCGACTGCAGCAAACATCTACCCCCTACTGACCCTTTGCTGACCGGCCTGCCTCTTGACCTCTCCCGAGCTCCTACGAATTATCGACTCTGACATAGATTCCGATAATCATGACGGATATGACCAGTGACCCTTTCAGTACCGACAGTATACACATATTACAATGGAACATCTTCCCACCTTAACCTTCATGTCAACTCATGCCACCTTACAAATTATACAGCCTTTCGTAATTTCTACCAAGCAGACCTAAACAGGGGCATCTCTATCTTCATTAGATCAGACTTAATGGCAAAACCCATTTCTATCCAGCCACACTGGGAATTACCTCTGTACTCTACAAGAATTCGTGGATGTTTCTCTCATAAACTCCAGTGACTCTACACATTTCTGTGGGGGTGTGCTTGCTCTGACATTTGTCTCCTCTCCTCTCCTTCCTTTGACAAAATGGTCTTTACACCCTTTTTTGGCGTCTGACCATTTTGCTGTTACCACCACCATTCAAGCCCTTCGGGTACCGACTCCCTTTCCAACCCTCAAGTGGAACCTTTGGAGAGCGGGCTGGAGATTGTACAAAGACCTTATGGAGGACTGGGCGGCTGGCTTCATCCCCCCTGATGACTTAGATCAATTCGATTCTGCTTTTGTTGGTGCCATACATGAATCTGCGACTCAAGCCTTCCCCAAAACGTCTCCCTCCTTTCACTCACACAGGAATCTCTGGTTCTACAATGATAGGATCAGGGGACACGTTCCTGATCGTGAAGAAACTCCTTAGA
>NW_020868968.1:415990-418490 GCF_003789085.1 Penaeus vannamei
GAAATCACTGTTATTGTGGGATTTGATTTCACATTTGTTTAATCACGAAATGCAGTATTTTTGTATATTTGGTAAATGTGATCTCAGATTATACTATTAATGTGTACCTTGATTTTTTCTCCCGAGATTTTGTAAAATATATGGTAGGTTATTTGGCACATAACATTATACAAACTATATATTGAGAAGAAAATAGATAATAATAAACAGCATTCGGTAACTCGACCAGTCAGCTGTTTGGCATTTTTTTTAATGTACTTGGTTAAATATCATTGATTACTGAACTTCATTAGGCCGTTAGAATCACTATTTCTGTGTTGAGTCCACCGCCCGCAGGTCCCAACAACGGCCGCCAAAAATTTC
Organism: Penaeus vannamei; assembly: GCF_003789085.1. Classification (NCBI taxonomy): domain Eukaryota; kingdom Metazoa; phylum Arthropoda; class Malacostraca; order Decapoda; family Penaeidae; genus Penaeus; species Penaeus vannamei. The sequence goes on from NW_020868968.1 coordinate 416,354, forward strand.
GTTATCTTAAATAAATTTTATTATTCCCCCTAAAATATGATTTCATGACTTGAAAAAGCTGCTCTCTTGTCATGCTTTTTTTTTACAGAGAATACTTTTACTAGTAAATATAAATGAAAAACGTCATGATTTCCCACAAGAACTAAGATGATTTGATGACTGAAAAGCTGTTATTCTCTTCTTCAAATGGTTGCAAAATAAATAATGAATTATTAAAAATAGCCTCATCAGTTTTCCCTTTTGCCCGGACGCAAAATAGGAACTTTCTTTCTTGTGGCTTTATATGTCGGATTTTCATCAGAATTAATTTCCTCCTCACAGTAGGCCAAGCGAAATACCCTGTTACAAAGAAGGACAATAATTCTAAGCAATACAGGGTGTATTAAATACATGTATTCATAAAAAAGCGTTTAAACAACAACAAAAAGTTATTAGACACAGACCAAACAAGAACAAAGAGACTAGGCTTTTAACGGAGAAAACAGAAAAATTTCTAGTGCTGCTTCATGAAGCACGATCCGAGACGGCGTTTGGGGCGGATCGCTCTCTCACTTCCCATACATACTGGCGCTTGACGACCCGGTGATTGGTACCCACCCGGAGCTGCCGCCGCCACCCAGAGGGGCTGAGTACCCGCCACTAAGAGAGCCACCGCCACCCGCAGAAGGCGCAGAGTAGCTTCCACTTAGAGATTCACCTCCAATGGAGCCTCCACCTCCAGAAGGCGCAGAGTAGCTTCCACTTAGAGATCCACCTCCGAAGGAACCACCTCCACCCACAGAAGGTGCTGAGTAGCTTCCACTCAAAGATCCACCTCCACCTCCGAAGGAACCACCTCCTCCACCTCCACCCACAGAAGGCGCTGAGTAGCTTCCACTCAGAGATCCACCTCCACCTCCGAAGGAACCACTTCCTCTACCTCCACCCACAGAAGGCGCTGAGTAGCTTCCACTCAGAGATCCACCTCCAATGGAGCCTCCACCTCCAGAAGGCGCAGAGTAGCTTCCACTTAGAGATCCACCTCCGAAGGAACCACCTCCACCCACAAAGTGCGAGTAGCTTCCACTCAAAGATCCACCTACACCTCCGAAGGAACCACCTCCTCCACCTCCACCCACAGAAGGTGCTGAGTAGCTTCCACTTAGAGATCCACCTCCGAAGGAACCACCTCCACCCATAGAAGGTGCTTTGTAGCTTCCACTTAGAGATCCACCTCCACCTCCACCCACAGAAGGCGCTGAGTAGCTTCCACTCAGAGATCCACCTCCACCTCCGAAGGAACCACCTCCTCCACCTCCACTCACAGAAGGCGCTGAGTAGCTTCCACTCAGAGATCCACCTCCAATGGAGCCTCCACCTCCAGAAGGCGCTGAGTAGCTTCCACTCAGAGATCCACCTCCACCTCCGAAGGAACCACCTCCTCCACCCACAGAAGGCGCAGCTTCCACTTAGAGATCCACCTCCACCCACAGAAGCGCTGAGTAGCTTCCACTCAGAGATCCACCTCCAATGGAGCCTCCACCTCCACCCACAGAAGGCGCTGAGTAGCTTCCACTCAGAGATCCACCTCCAATGGAGCCTCCACCTCCACCCACAGAAGGCGCAGAGTAGCTTCCACTCAGAGATCTACTTCCACCTCCGAAGGAACCACCTCCACCCACAGAAGGCGCTGAGTAGCTTCCACTCAGAGATCCACCTCCACCCACAGAAGGCGCTGAGTAGCTTCCACTCAGAGATCCACCTCCAATGGAGCCTCCACCTCCACCCACAGAAGGCGCTGAGTAGCTTCCACTCAGAGATCCACCTCCACCTCCGAAGGAACCACCTCCACCCACAGAAGGCGCTGAGTAGCTTCCACTCAGAGATCCACCTCCAATGGAGCCTCCACCTCCACCCACAGAAGACGCTGAGTAGCTTCCACTCAAAGATCCACCTCCACCTCCGAAGGAACCACCTCCTCCACCTCCACCCACAGAAGGCGCTGAGTAGCTTCCACTCAGAGATCCACCTCCACCTCCGAAGGAACCACCTCCTCCACCCACAGAAGGCGCTGAGTAGCTTCCACTTAGAGATCCACCTCCAATGGAGCCTCCACCTCCAGAAGGCGCAGAGTAGCTTCCACTTAGAGATCCACCTC
>NW_020868968.1:425990-431609 GCF_003789085.1 Penaeus vannamei
CCTCTCTCTCCCTCCCCCTACCCCCCTTCCCCCACCCCTCCCTTCCTCCCTACCCCCTTCCCCCTTTCCAAACCCCCCTTCCCCCAATCTCACTTCCCCTCCCCCTCCCCACCCCTTCTCTTCCTCCCCTCCCTTCCTTCTTCCTACCCCCTTCCCCCCCTCTCTCCCTTCCCTTCCTTCCCCCCTTCTCCTCCCCCTCCCTTCCCCCCTCCCTCCTTCTCTACCCCTTCCCCCTTCCCCCCCTCCCTTCCCTTCCCTCCCGTGCCTCACAAGGAGCGATGGCCTCACCCTACCATTCAGACGGTCGTGAGGAGGGGGGGGAGGGGGCTGGAGGGAGGGAAGAGGAGGAGGAGAGGGGTAGTAGTGGGGGGGGTTTGTGTGGGGGGCTGGGAGGGGATGAGGGGGAGCGGGGGTGTGGGGGGGGATTTACGACCAAGTTTGACGCTTTTGGTGGGTTGACCTTTAGATCTTGGTGGGGATGGGGGGGAAGGGGAAGGGAGGGGAGGGAGAGGGAGAAAGGGGAGAGAGAAGAGGAGAGGAAGAGGAGGGAGGGGAGAGGGAGAGAGGTGAGAGTGATTTCTCATTGTGTGTTTTTCTTTCTTTCTCGTTATTTCTCTTTTCATTGTAGTATCATTTTATAGGGACTTTTGCTTCTGGTATGGTGTTTCTTTATTTCTCTCTCTCTTTCTCTATCTATCCATCTCTCTCTCTCTCTCTCTCTCTCTCTCTCTTCTCTCTCTCTCTCTCTCTCTCTCTCTCTCTCTCTCTCTCTTCTCTCTCCTCTCTCTCTTTCCCCCTCCTCCCTCCTCCCTCCTCCCTCCTCCCTCACCTCCCTTCCCTCCCTCTCCTCCCTCCCTCCCTCCCTCTCCTCCCTCTCCTCCCTCCCTCTCTCTCTCTCTCTCTCTCTCTCCCTCCTCTCTCTTCTCTCTCTCTCTCTCTCTCTCTCTCTCTCTCTTCTCTCTCCCTTCTCTTTCTCTCTCTCTCTCTCTTCTCTCTCTCTCTAATCTCTCTCTCTCTCTCTCCTCTCCCCCTCCCTCTCTCTCCCTCCCCCTCCTCCCTCCCTCCTCCCCTCTCCCTCCCTCCTCCCTCCCTCCTCCCTCTCTCTCCCTCTCCTCTCTCTCTCTCTCTCTCTCTCCCTCTCCTACCTATAGCCTCCACCCTAGAACCCTATCATTTCCCACATTACCCTAAGTAAGGGTGACGGGCAGAGTAACTTCCATTTTCATAATTACATCCTGTCTCTGCATGATGCATGAATGACCTGTTGGGGGGGGGGGGGAGAAGAGGGGAAGGGGTAGGGAGAGGGGGGAAGGGGATGGAGAGGGGTGAAGAGGGAGGGGAAGAGGGGACGGGAGAGGGGGAAGGAGGGAAGGGGAAGGAGGGAAGAGAGGGGAAGGGGAAGAGGGGGAAGGGGAAAGGAGGAGGGGGAGGGAGAGGGGGGGAAAGGAAGTGGGATGAGGGGAGGGGAAAGGAAGAGGGGAGGGGGAGAGGGGGAGGGATTGAGGGGAGAGGATGGAAGGGGGGAGAGGGAGAGGAAGAGAAGAGGAGGGAGGGGAGGGGAAGAGGGGAAGGGGGGGAAGGGAGAAGAGGGGCGGGGGTAGGGAGAGGGGAAAGGGGGAAGGGGTAGGGAAGGGGGGAGGGAAGGGGAAGGGAAGAGGGGGAGGGGGAGGGGAAGGTGGGAGAGGCAGGGGAAGGGGGGAAGAGGGAGGGGGTAGGAGAGGGGAGGAAGGGAAGAGGGAGGGAGGGAGTTGGGAGAGGGGATGGGAGAGAAGTAGGAGAAGTAGGGAAGGAGAGGGATGGAAAGGGGAAGAGGAGGGGGAGGGAGATGGGGAAGATGGGAAGGTGGGAGAGGATGAGAAAGGGGAAGAGGGGAAGGGAGGGAAAGGAGGAGGAGGGAAAAGAAGAGGGAGAAAGATGTAATTAAATCCTCTGTGCCGGAAACTGAGAAGGAGGGAGAGAGAAAAAACGCAAGCACACACGCATAATTGATAAATTAATAAGGAGAATGGAGATTACTAAAGTAAGGAATAATATTAATGACGCTGATGATATTAATTAAAATTATAATAACAGTGATGCTAATGATAATGATAATTACAATGATAATGAAAATGAAGATAGTAATGATAATGAGAAGAATAGTAATGATGATGGTAATAATGATGGTGATAATGATAATGACAATGATAATAAAAATATATAATAAATGGTATTAATAGTACATGATGATGATAATAATAATAATGATGATAATAAATAATATTGATAAATAATAATGATAACGATGGCGATGAATAATGATGATAACAGTAATAATGATAAAAATAACATTAAAAAATAATGATAGTGATATTATATTGATAATCAAAACAACAACAGTAAACAACAGAAGTCACGACAACAGATAAATGATTAAAGCAGGACGGAGTAAGTGGGGCAAAGGCATTTAGGAATCGGGAATCGGGAATCGGGAATCAGGGTCGCGGCGGCTATAGAATTCCAACAAAGCCATTGCCATTTGCATAAGGACTTGCAAAGCCATCTTGTGGATTCACCTTTCCTACGCTTCTCTCTTTCTCTCTCTCTTTCTTCTTTTCTTTCTTTTCTGTCTTCTTGTCTTCTGTCTCTCTGTCTGTCTGTTCTGTCTCTTCTGTTCTTCTCTCTCTCTTTTCTTTCTCTTTCTCCTCTTCTTCTCTCTCTCTCTCTCTCGCTCTCTCTCTCTCTCTCTCTCTCTCTCTCTCTCTCTCTCTCTCTCTCTCTCTCTCTCTCTCTCTCTCTCGTCTCTCCTTTCTCTCTCTCTCTCCTCTCCTCTCTCTCTCTCTCCTCTCGCTCTACTCTCTCTCTGTCTCTCGCTCTTCTCTCTTTCTCTCTTCTCTCTCTCGCTCTCTCTCATTCTCTCTCTCCGTCTCTCTCACTTCTCTCTCTCTCCCTCTCATCTCCTCTCTCCTTTCTCCTCGTCTCTCTCTCTCTCTCTCCCCCTCTCTCTCCCCCATGAACTCTTCCCTCTCCCCTCGTCCACGCCTCTTCTCATTTACCCTTTTGAAACCTCCAACCTCTAACTTTGACAAATACATTTCCTCGCCCTCCCTCCCCCTCCCTTTCCCACCCCTCATCCTCTCCCTCTTGAAACCTCCCCCCTTTCCCCATTTCCCTCCTCTTCCACCCACCCCCCCCATATCCCTTACGCGTCTTGATCCCTACCTCCCCTGTCCCGCCCTTTCGACGCCATGAATCCCCCTACTTGAACCTCCCTCTCGACCTCCCTTCCTCCCCCTTCTCCCTCCCCCATATCACCTCTTGAACCCCTACCCCCTCTCGCCCTCCCCCATACCTCCTTTTTTCCTACCCCCTTGCCCCTCATCCCCCATCTCCCCCTTGAACCCCTACCTCCCTTCCCCATAATCCCCCTCTTGACCCACCCTACCGCCCTTCTCCCCTCCCCTCCCTCCCCTGCCTCCCTCATGACGTCATCAGAGCCAGCATTGCCCGGGCGGCGGCGGGGGCGGTGGTGGCCAGGCGGGCCCAGGAGGACAACGGTTGATCAGCTGTGAATAATCCCTTTAGGCGAAGGGGGGGGGGGGGGTCTGGTAAAGGAGGGGAGGGGAGGGTGTCTGGTAAAGGAGGGGCGGGGGCGGGAGAGTGGGTAGGGTGAGGAGGAGAAAGGGGAGGTGGGTGGAGGTGAGGGGAGGGCGGGGAGAGTGAAGGGAAGGGGGGAGTGGGGGTGAAGGAGGGGGGGAGTTGGGGGGGATGATGGGAGGGAGGAGAGGGTAGGTTTAAGGGTGGGAGGAGAGGGGGGGAGTTAGGGGTGATGAGGGAGGGAGGGGAGAGCGAAAGGAGGAGAGGATAGGTTTTAGGGGTGGGGAGGAAAGGGAGTCTGGTGGGGATGAGGGAGGGGGTAAGGTGGGGAGGAAGGGCGGAGGGAAGTGGATGGGAGTGAGGGAGTTTAGAGGGGTGGGGAGAAGGGGAGGGAGAGACGGGGTGAAGGGTGAAGTGAGAGGAGAGGAAGGCAGTGAAGTGGGAGGGTGGGGGAAGGGAAGTGGGAGGGGTGGAGGTGATAGAGGAAGAAGGGGATGCGGTAGGAGGTATGAAAACAGGAGGAAGAGGAGAGAAGGAGGAGAAGAGACGAGGAAGAATAGAGAAAGGGAGAGGAAGAGAGAGAGAGGTGGGGGTGAGGACACTCACTGGGGGGGGAGGGGGGATTAAGGGCTAAGACAAGCTTATGAGGGAAGAGAGAGAGGGGGTGTAGCTGGAAGCAAAGATCAGGCCAAGATCATAGGCCTTTGTGGCACCCTTTGGCACTCATCAGAGGGAGGGGGGGGGGCACGGGGCTATCGTGTGGAAAGCCGAAACGGGGAAAAGGGATGATAAAACCTAGGCAGAGAGAAATGGGAAATAAAAGGACAGATAAGTGTTAAAACAGGAAAATAAGATTATAGAATCTACATCAAATTATGGTGAATATGAGGAAGAGAAGAGGAGGTGAGATAGTAAGAAGAGACAGAGGAGAGGGAAAACAGGAGAAATGGGAGAGGGAAGAAAAAAAGATTGTGGAATGGAGTAAGAAAGCAGAGGAGAAAGAAGAGGGAGGAAAAGGGGAAAGAAGAGTAAGAAAGCAGCGGAGAAAGGAGGGAGAGAAGAAAAAAAAGAAAGAAGGGATAGGGAAAGGGAGTAAGAAAGCAAAGGAGAAAGGAGAGAAGAAAAAAAAAGAAAAAAAAAGACGAGACAAGGAAAAATAAAATAAAAGACATAAAGAGGAGGAAGAAGCAGACCAAAAAAAAGGATAAGACACAGGGAGGGCGTAAGAAGACCAGAAACAGGAATAAGAGACAGACATAGCAGAGAATAAAGATACACGGAGAGTTAAAGAAGACCATAAACACGGAAGAAGACCAGAAACAGGAATAAGAGACAGACATAGCGGAGAATAAAGACACGGAGAGTTAAAGAAGACCAGAAACAGGAATAAGAGACAGACATAGCGGCGAGAACGGGAAGGGAAAAGGAGGTCAGTCAGAGGCGGAAGTTATAGATAAGACAAAAAAAGGATAATTAAAAGACACAAAGGGATGGTTTAAGAAGAGCAGAAACAGGAATAGAGAGACAGACAATAGCGGGAGAAAAGCGGAAAGGAAAAGGAAAGGTCCGTCAGAGGCACATTAGCACGGGAGTTCAAGCGACCGGGTTTATGAGTCGTCGCCATTTTTGCTCTTTAGGGTAAGTAGCGGTGACCTCGCTTGCCCTCCCTCCCCTACCCTCCCCCTCCCCCTTCCCTTCCCCAACCCGCGGTGACCTTGGAGGACGGTGGGGACGAAAGAGAGTGAGAGTGGGAGTGGAGTGGGAGAGGGATAATGGAAATAGAAAGAGGAAGAAGAGAGGGAGAGAGAGAGATATACGAGAGATAGAGATAGAGAGAGAGAGAGATAGAGATGAGAGAGATAGAGAGATAAGAGAGAATAGAGATAGAGAGAGATAGAGAAAGAAGAGAGATAGAGATAGAGAGAAAGAGTAGATAGATAGATATATAGATATATATAGATAGATAGATAGATAGATAGAGAGAGAGAGAGAGAGAGGGAGAGAGAAGAAGAGAGAGAGAGAGGAGAGAGGAGAGAGAGAGAG
>NW_020868968.1:437215-462432 GCF_003789085.1 Penaeus vannamei
GAAAGAGAGAAGAGAAGAGAGAGAAGAGAGAAGAGAAGAGAGAGAGAGAGAAGAGAGAGAGAGAGAGAGAGAGAGAGAGAAGGAGAGAGATAAAGAGAAAGAGAGTCAAAGTCAGAGTCAAAACTGTTCATTCTTCACATAAATACATCTATATTTGCAATTGAGCATATAAGAGATATTTCCTTTATTTTTTTATTTATTTATTTATTTTTTTTTTTGAAATAACAGAAGCTGGGAATGTCTCTCATACTATCTGGTAGCATGTTCCAGGTCATGAGTCCATGTGCATGCATTCGTCCGCCCTGTGTCGGTTTGCGATCTCTTAACACAAAGAGGATTTACCTGACGTGTTTGGACACCTGATGTGTTCCCTACAGTTTGCAATGAGTTTGTAAGTGAAAATATATGTGGATTGTCACTGCATTTAGAATGGACTTTTAACCATTTTAATTTTTGGATATGTGGGATAATGTAATCAAGTCTATTATTATTTCCTAATGTAACTCTTTACAGCAAAATTTTGGTGATTTTTGTAATTTTTGCATCTGCGTTTTGTTAGTCGAACAAGTATTATTTGAATAATAATTACTTATGGTTAGAACTAGAGTTGCACACCATGATTTCATTTGATTTCTAGAGTTTTGACCAGTAGTGATTTGATTTTCTATGTGATTAAGATACACCAGCGTGCCCATTACTTCCCTGTGTATTTTGACAACGCGTGGTTCAAATGCCATAAATCTGTCTAAGAGTACTTGAATTTTCACTGTGTTCGCTTTCATAGAGCAGCCTTCAAAGTCTATGGTTGTGTCTTTGGGGATATTAGCGATGCTCTGCCGACTACCTATGAATATACATTGAATTTAATGTGGATTTAGTTTAAGGTCATTAGTGTTTAAATGAATGTATGTTGAGTGTTTCTTATTAATGTATTGAAGTTGTTTACCGTGTCACTATGAAGAAATTGTGAATTATCGGCGTAGTGCATTAAAAGGCATCTATGGGCTATGGCTGATACATAATTGATGAAAATTGGAAACAGGATTGGAACTAAAATAGATATTTGCGGATGATATAATTCCATCGATTCTTACCGATGGGGTCATTGTACCTAAATAACTACTGAACCAAAAGGTATTAATTTTATGATTTACTAGTTTGTTAAAGGAGAATTTATGGATGGTCTGTCATAACGAAAGGTCGCACAATGTGAGCAAACTTACCTTATTTGTCTGTCTTTTTTATAAATTTCTCCATAATGTGTAATAAAAGGCGATAGTCATTTACATCTTGAATGAGAGAGAGAGAGAGAGAGAGAGAGAGAGAGAGAGAGAGAGGAGAGGGAGAGAGAGGAGGAGAGAGAGAGAGGAGAGAGAGAGAGAGAGAGAGAGAGAGAGAGAGAGAGAGGGTATATATATATATAGATAGATATATATAGAAATATAGTAGATAATATATAGATACATGGACAGATAGATAGATGGAAAGGACAACTGTTCATATTATTTATGCAAATCACTTCATCCTATCTTTATTATCAGCACTCATAGAAATGATGATCAGGGTCTAATAAAAAAGGAAATTTTATATAATTCCGAATATGATATATATATATATATATATATATATATATATATATATATATATATATATATATATTTTTTCCTTAGTCTCCTTCCAAAAGATGAATTTTATAGTAGATAATCATATATCATTATTTATTTTGGAATATTCCTAAAAGAAAGAAAGAGCGTAATAAAGGTAATTTTCAGTAATTTTCATTAAAGAGAAAAATTGCCAAACAAAGCGAGACAAATTAGTTGCGATCTCCTCCACTAGAGGCGCTGATGATGTGCGAGTTCCTGATTAAAATCTGGAAATTCTTAAAGTTTATGATTATCCAAGAATAAGATGAATATAATATATAGTTACGGTTGATGAATATTCATACAGAGGTCAAGCCAGGTCAGGCGTTAATTGCGAAATTGGATTATTATGATAAACGAAGATTGTGTTGATAAAAGCTGCCTTATCTTTGGCTTTCCGACGGGGAGGGAGGGAGTGGAGGGGGTGGGGGAGGGAGGAGGGGGGCTTTTGGGCTCTTCAAACATACTTTGGTATTTTGAAGAATTAGGTTTATTCATTAGTACTTTGTCTAAATAATAGAAGCTGAGGTAACATATCTTTTTTGACTATCTGACATTTCTATATATATATATATATATATATATATATATATATATATATATAATATATATATATATATATATATATATATATATATATATATATATATATATATATATATATATATATATATATATATAATATATATATATATATATATATATATATATATATATATATATATATATATATATATATATATATTATATATATATATATATATATATATATATATATATATATATATATATATATATATATATATATATATATATATATATATATATATATATATAATATATATATATATATATATATATATATATATATATATATATATATATATATATATATATATATATATATATATATATATATATATATATATATATATATATATATATATATATATATATATATATATATATATATATATATATATATATATATATATATATATATATATATATATATAATATATATATATATATATATATATATATATATATGAACACGAGTACAAACACAATCACGTGAACGCAAAATGAAAATGAAAATAGCCACGCTTCAATTCTCTTTGTGGTATATATATATATATATATATATATATATATATATATATATATATATATATATATATATATATTATATATATATATATATATATATATATATATATATATATATATATATATATATATATATATATATATATATATATATATATATATATATATATATATATATATATATATATATATATATATATATATATATATATATATATATAATATATATATATATATATATATATATATATATATATATATATATATATATATATATATATATATATATATATATATATATATAATATATATATATATATATATATATATATATATATATATATATATATATATATATATATATATATATATATTATATATATATATATATATATATATATATATATATATATATATATATATATATATATATATATATATATATATATATATATATATATATATATATATATATATATATATATATATATATATATATATATATATATATATATATATATATATATGCATATACACATATAGACTGGCAGATAGATAGATAGATGGACATGCAGATAAATAGTGTTTGTTGTCATCATGACTATGCTGTCTTCTCAGAATGTATTCCCAAAGGCTATGCTGGTATTCGACCCTCCTTTGATGCGGTCAGCCTCAAGCCACGTATCGCTTCGGCATCTGGAGAGTCAAGGAAAGCGATTTGGTAAACGACTGGTTGACCTGTGTTGACCTCCGCGGGGCGTCGCCGAAGGTCGCGTGGGACTCCATAGACTGAGAGGCGAAAAGGCCTTTCCTTAATGATATCTGGAGGGAATCGCGATAACTAGAGATAACACAGACAACGATGATGATGATGATGGGTCACAACAGGTCATCAAAGGTCAGCCCAGGCGAGAGGCACAGAGACGGTCGAGTTCTGTAGAGGCCCTGGTAGAGAACAGGTGAGTTGACTGTCTGTCTGACCGAGAGACGGACATACAAGTTCTCTCCCTCCCTCCCTTTCTGTGTGTGTGTGTGTCTGTGTGTCTGTCTGTCTGCCTTTCTATCTATCTATCTACTTATCTGTCTATCTGTTTACCTTTCTATCTATCTGTCTACTATTATATATTTTTGTGTACTTATCTACATACCTTTTTATCTATCTGTCTACCCTTCTATCTATCTGTCTACTTATCTATCCATCTGTTTACCTTTCTATCTATCTGTCTACCTTTCTGTCTATCTCTCTATCTCTTTGTCTACCTTCCTATCTATCGGTCTATTTATCTATCTCTCTGTCTACCTTTCTATCTATATGTCTATTTATCTATCTATCTATATGTCTATTTATCTATCTATCTATGTTTATTATCTATCTATCTATATTTATTTATCTATCTATCTATATATCTATCTATATATCTATATGTCTATTTATCTATCTATCTCTGTTATATCTATCTATCTCTATCTATCTTCCTACCTACCTACTTAACTATCTATCAGTCTATTAACTTTTCTTTCTTTATAGGTCCCTCATTTCCCTTTCCTTTTCGCTCTTCAGTGTCATATAATTTCATTTCTTTCTTCTTCTTCTTTTTCTTCTTCTTTGTTAAAATTATAATCCTCCTTTTTTCCGTTTTTACGTTCTCTATCTCTTTTTCGCTTTTATCCTTTTCTCTTCGACCTATTCTGACTTATCGCCCATATCTCCCTAATTAGCATAAACAATGATCATCATTCGGTAGATCAAGGGAGTTAAGGGGAAGCATCTTTTAATGACAATCGTGACCTCTGTTGACCTGAGCCGGGGGGTCACCACGCCAGGTTTATGACACATACAGATGAGAAGTAGTTTTATATATTTAGTGATTTTATAGCCTTAGTATGGTTTTTGAAGGGAATTTGAATTAATATTTTGCCTGGAAATGCGAAGGAGGGTAATGTAAATTGGTACAATATATATATCACAATTTGAATTAATTTAATATTGGTATTTTCATCCAGTGTGTTTTTGTCTCTAAAAATGTGTATAGGTGTATAAGGTGTGGTTATTTACATCCCTGACTCTCCCGTTTCCAACAGTTATTTGCCATAACGTATATCATTACAGTGCAGTGGAAATTTGAAGATAAAATGGAAGTAAGTATACTGATTCGCTTTGACAACATTTGTTCTCTGCGTGTTGCCCGAACTGGAATAGTTAGCAAAACTTTAGCAAAAGAAATTCGTATTATAATGCTTCCACCGATGACATCCACCGTTCTTTAATATCATGTCTTTATATCACATTCCTATTATCTATGTTTATTATTTGGAGCACGTTTCTAGTCTTCATAGATACCCTTCTCGAGTGCTGGATTTTTTTTATGTCTAGTTTCCCCTTTTATTTTATTTTTTTTCTGTGTAGTTTGTCTCTCTCCTTTACTCCGAAGAGGTGTGAAGTTATGGCTTATTCTCTACATTTATGTGTGTACAGCCTTTAATACTCTCCTCCCCCCCCCTAACCCCACCCCTTCCTCGAACCCATGTCACTGCAGGCTCCCCTTAGACGGCCTCAATCCACCCTTCAGGATGTACAGAATATCATCAATATAGTTTACATTGATGGTCCTCGATAATAAATGATACAGCCCCTCTTCTGATGTGTCCAATCTAAATCCACGTATCACTGTATCATCTTCAGAGTCAAGGGAATCGATTTGGGAAATGACTGCTTCTGCTCGAGTGACTGGGACTCGATAGACTGGGAGGAAGAAGGGGTCTTTCCTTAAGGATAATCAGGGGTGAAGCAGATAATATTTAAATCCCATTTAGATTGTGGATATGATGTACGTTCAATAAAGGTTATGGAAGTACAGTGTCGTCGAGGATAAGATACACATATACGCACACACAGCACACACACACACACACACACACACACACACCACACACACACACACACACATAATATATATATATATATATATATATATATATATATATATATATATATATATATATATATATATATATATATATATATATATACATATATATATATATATATATATATATATATATATACTATATATATATATATATATCACACTCATACACATACACTTTCTCAGAAGCTAAAAATCAAATTATTAGAAATTAAGTTCATTAAAAGATTTAATTGATAAAAAAATAAATATTAAAGTAGATACATTGCGCAAACACATGCCGGAAAAAAACACGTCAACAAAGAAATAAAGAAAATAACATATGCGTTACTTTCTGTATTTATCATTACCTCTTTCCTTCCTCTTTACCCTCAACTCCTTATCTTATCCGTCATTTCATATCACAGAATATATCTTCCTAATTAACACAAACAAGGCCTATCAGTCAGTAGATCAAGGAGTTAAGGAGGAGAATCTTTTGATAACAAACGTGACCCGTGTTGACCTGAACGGGGGGTCACCACACAAGGTCAAAGAAAGAGGGTAGATAAAGAAATTTTTTTTTTTAAGATCTGTTGCAGGGAATTTAAATAATCTTAAGAGTTATGTGGTAATAATATATATAACATTATGATATAATGTATACAGTAGCATATAATATATTTGACCTAATATATTTCAATTAATTTCCTAAATCAAGTGTTTGCTGATAAAACGAATACCATTTTCGAAAAATCATAAAGTTGACAAGGAATTCATTACCTTTATATTACCTATCTTATATAGATTCGAACACTATTCACCTGATGCCACTTAGTTTGAAATACTGTCTATGTTTCCTCGCTTGCATACTGTGTACATAGATTTACTCACAGTTTACTCTCTCATTAAGCAGTATATTTAGAATCTGATCATATTCTGCATTCTGTATTCATAATTATCGTTTTTGAGAGCAACTTACACACACGCACCTATAAGCTGACATATGTATAGTAGAAATATATGCTTTATCCTCCCCCCCTCCCCCCTCGTTATACACCTGTCACAACATATCCTTATCATCCTCATCACAGGTATCACATTCGGCATCTGAGGAGACAAGGGAAGCGACTAGTTGACCTGCCGTGACCTGGCCGGGGCGCCACCGAGGTCACGTGGGTGATAAGAACTCCATAATGTCAAATCTAAAAATCAGGTGTATTTCTTAAAGATTAAATTCCCGATTTAAAGACGCAATAATTGGTTTACATTCTTTATATCTAGTGATTACTCATTGGTTCATTTATTTCTTATCTTACTGTTTCCATTTATATTTATCATTTTTCGTATCTTTTTCTTCATCATCATCGTCTTTTTCTCTTCCCTCCTCATCAACTTCTGCTCATTCTATTTACTTGTGTATGGCTTCTATGGTATTATATGCCTTCATTGATGATTTATATTTTACTTTTTTATCAAATGCCTTTTTGCAGTGATTTAATATTTTACTGATCGTTTTATATCGCAAAGAACATCAACCTAATATGCATAGATACTTATCATCACTTCGTATATCAAATAGTTAAGGAAACGTGTCTTTTAATAACGATTGTGACCCGACTTGACCTGAGAAAGGGGTCACCAGCGAGATCAAGTTGATCAAGGGTCAAGTACATTACATCAAAGGAGAAAAAGAAATAACAATAATAATACAAAAAATCGCTTTATCATATCATTCCTAATAATTCTTATTATACTATATATAGTGCGTGTATGTTTGGGTTTGTGCGTGTGCGTAAATTCTACACCCTCACCCCGTGTTTTTGGCATGTGTGTAGTCTCGTATGTGGAGTTATGCTGTTATTTTTGCATGTATGTGTGCGTGATTGGTATGTGTACGTATTGTATCTATATACCCCTTATTCGCTGGCTCTCTTTAACAACGAAATATTCTGATTACGTTTTTTAACCTGTTTTACATCTTATGAGTGGGTTTACCTGTACATATATAAAAGTATGTGCATACGGTGTGCACATGCCTCATTTACACTACCCCCCCCCCCCAGCACCCTCATCACTCACCTGTCACAACAGACCATTAACCACCACATCATTGCTATCACAGGTTCAGCATTTGAAGGCTCGGCGAGGCGGCAACACTGCGTCCAAACTCAGAAAAAGGAGAAAGTGGCAACTCATACAGGCCGTGTGGTACCCCAATTCTTTTTCTTTTTTTCTTTTTTAATCATCTGGTATTGAATTGTTATTTTTACATGGGATTCGATTTGTTTTATTGATATGAAATAGCTTTTATTAACTTGCACCACTATCGTACCCCATCTGTAATTTGTTAACAGATAGAGAGAAAAAAATATCAGTTTTGTCAGAGAAAAAGTCTATCTGAAAGTTTTGTCAGAGAAAAAAAGTCTATCTGAATGTTTTGTCAGAGAAAAAAAGTCTATCTGAATGTTTTGTCAGAGAAAAAAGTCTATCTGAATGTTTTGTCAGAGAAACAGTATATCTGAATGTGTTGCCAGCTCTATCTATCGCCCATCTATCTTGTCATATGTCTATCTATCTGCATTTACGCGTGGCTGTGTTCTGCCTTTTTAAAAATTTATCTGTCTTTCTACATATTTACCTAATCTGTTCCATTAAAGATGAGGCAATCCCATTTTTTATTTTTTATAGCTTTATCACTGTCTGTTTAATTGTTTATGCATTTATCTGTTTACTTGTTTACGTATTTGTCTGTTTATTCGTTTATATATTTCCCTGTTTAATTGCTTAAGTATTTGTTTTCATATTTGTCTATGTTTCTCTACATGTTTTTTTTCGACTTATTGGTCTATTATTTTTATATTTTCTGCACATTTATTTATCTATTTAATTTGTTTATGTTTTATTTCCATTTATTTGTCTTTTTTGTTTTTTGTTTATTTTTTATTTGTCCATTTATTTGTCTTTTGTGTATCTTTTTGTTTATGTTTTTATTTGTCCATTTATTTGTCTTTTTGTGTATCTTTTATTTATATTTTTATTTGTCTTTTTGTTTATATTTTATTTGTCCTTTTTATTGGTCTGTCTATCCAATTATCTTAATGCTCTTATTTACGTAATTCCCTTTCAACTTTCTCTTCTTATCCCTTCCTCATGTTAATCTTTTTCTTCCTTTCCAATCAATTTTATATATATTTGCAAAAAATCTAATCACTTTCTGACGAGATTTTTCTTCTTCTTCTTGCTTCTCTTCTTTCTTCTTCTCTTCTTCTTCTTCTTCTTCTTCTTCTTCTTCTTCTTCTTCTTCTTTTTCTTCTTCTTCTTCTTCTTCTTCTTCTTCTTCTTCTTCTTCTTCTTCTTCTTCTTCTTCTTCTTCTTCCTTGAAAGAATATATATTGAAATAGATTCTTGAAGTCTATCGCATCCTTTGGTCGAGATTTACTGAGATTCTTTGGATTATGTCCATCTTGGGTTAATCTTATTCTGTAAAACATTTTCTTCAGTTGTGTGTTTGTGTGTGTCTGTGAGAGTGGCTGTGTGTGTGTGTGAGTGGCTGTGTGTGTGAGAGTGGTGTGTGTGTGTGTGAGAGAGAGAGAGAGCTGTGTGTGTGAGAGAGAGAGTGGCTGTGTGTGTGTGAGAGAGTGGCTGTGTGTGTGAGAGAGAGTGGCTGTGTGTGTGTATGTGTGTGTGTGTGTGTGGGGGGTGACTGTGTGTGTGGTGTGTGAGTGGCTGTGTGTGTGTGGAGAGAGAGTGGCTGTGTGTGTGTGTGAGAGAGTGGCTGTGTGTGTGTGAGAGAGAGTGGCTGTGTGTGTGTGAGAGAGAGTGGCTGTGTTGTGTGTGAGAGAGTGGCTGTGTGTGTGTGTGTGTGTCCGCGCGAGTGGCTGTGTGTGTGGAGAAGTTGTTTGTGTTTCTTCGTATATAGAGTAAGTTGTTTACACAAATAAAAAAAAATTAACGAAGAGAAATATAAATTTGATTTCATCCTCTGGTGGTGTATCCAGGTCTACAAGAAGCATTATAAGATTCCTTTCTACTTTTGGCTGTGTTTCCTCTATCTCTTTCTTTCTCCCCCTCCCTGTGGTGGTGCTGTGTGTGTGTGTGTGTGTGTGTGTGTGTGTGTGGTGTGTGTGTATGTGTGTGTGTGTGTGTGTGTATTTGTGTTGCGTTTGTGAAGATTTTCATTTTTCTCCCCCTCCCTTCCTCTGTGTGCGTGTGTGGTGTGTGTGCGTGCGTGGTGTGTGTGTGCGTGTGTGTGAATGTGTGGCGTTTGTGAAGATTTTCATTTTTCACTGATGCCTACCCCCCCCCTCCTCTTCCTATACCATACCTCCCTCTCTTCCTTCTTTCCTTCCCCCAGTGTGGTCAACCTCAAGCCACGTATCATCTTCGGCATCTGAAGAGTCAAGGGGAAGTATTTGGTGAACGACTGGTTGACCTGTGTTGACCTCCGCGGGGCGTCGCCGAAGGTCACGTGGGACTCCATAGACTGAGAGGCGAAAGACCTTTCCTTAATGATATCTGGAGAGAATCGCGATAACTAGAGATAACACAGAGGACGATGATGATGATGATGATGGGTCACAACAGGTCATTAAAGGTCAGCCCAGGCGAGAGGTACAAAGTCTTTTGTGACGAACAAGGGAATTCAATCAGATATTTTGAGGGGATCTTTTGAATTCCAAGAAGAATAATAAACATTTATAGATCAAGTGTTTTTATATGTTTACACGTATTTATCTTGTCATTATGGCTTACCCTTTTTGTTTCGCGATTGGGGGGGGGGGATAGAATAAAAAGTACTCTCTCTCTCTCCGTCTGTCTGTCTCTCTCTATCTATCTATCTCTTGCTCCCCCCCCCTCTCTCTCTCTCTCTCTCTCTCTCTCTCTCTCTCTCTCTCTCTCTCTCTCTCTCTCTCTCTCTCTCTCTCTCTCTCTCTCTCTCTCTCTCTCTCTTCTCACCGCTTACATTCACTTGATTATTAAATATAGAATATCAATCTTTGACTGATAAATCAAGTTTCTTCTATAGAATTGCTTTCGAAAAAACGTAGTAGTGTATTAATCCTAAACTAATAACTTAACTAAAAATAATAGTATGGACATACACACACAGCACCGCGCGCGCGCGCGCGCAGTGTGTATAGATTATGATGAATCTCTATGGCCAGCGGTTTATTAGTATTTAAGTCAGGGTTTAGGACAAAAATAATAATAAATTCGGTTTTACTTTATTTTAAGGACTGTCACTGCTTGTAAAATGCATCATAAGTCTCTCGAGAAAACTTATCTTGTTTGTATGGAACGTGCGTAAAGTGCGTGAGTGTACCTGTGTATGCGTGCGTTTCGTGAAGTATGTTCAAACCTCTTTTGCATCCTCCCCCCCATCTCCGCCCCCCCCCCCCCTCATCGTTCACCTGTCACAACAGATCCTTATCATCCTCATCACAGGTATCACATTCGGCATCTGAGGAGACAAGGGAAGCGACTAGTTGACCTGCGGTGACCTGGCAGGGGGGCCACCGAGGTCACGTGGGCGATAAGACCTACACAAAGTCAAATCTAAAAATCAGGTGTATTTTCCCAAGATTACATTCCCGATTGAAGCGATTCGAACGACGCTATCGACAGGTGTAAAAGAGGCCATTAAAGTCCCGGTGACACAATCATCAACAAAGGTCAACGAAGGTCATTCCAGTTCAGTAAAATACGTCATAACTCTTTCGAGAAACTTATCTTGTTCGTATGGAACACCTAAACACAGACTGGCTTCCATTTATATCAGATTCACTCTCAGGTTTCAGAAAGGTTAGATTGCAGTGGCTCCTCTCCATGCTTCCTGTTTTCATGCTGTGCCAAATTGCAAGCAGTGTTTCCATTTATATCATTTTTTATCATCCTCTTTGCAAGTCACTTGAAAGGTGACAAAACGTACAGAAAATATAGGATTTATTGTCTCTTATGTCCTCTCCCCAACTTGTCTACCTTCCCTCCCCCTTCAACTAACGTAGTCAACCTTACGCCACATATCTCTTTAAAAAATCGTATTTTCTAAGGAATATCTCGTTAATATTGATAACATTCTCTGTCTATTTTCTCTTCCTCTCTTTTTTCTCTTTCTTTTTCTCCCCCATTTCCTTTTTTTCTCTTCCCTTGTCTCTTATCACCTAACATAAACAATGCCTATGATTCAGTAGATGCAGTATGACCTCTGTTGACCTGAACAGGGGTCACTGTGATAAATCTATGGCATAAGTTGGTGAGAAAAGTAAGAACAGAAGATAGCAGTTCTCTCTCTCTCTCTCTCTCTCTCTCTCTCTCTCTCTCTCTCTCTCTCTCTCTCTCTCTCTCTCTCTCTCTCTCTCTCTCTCTCTCTCTCTCTCTCTCTCTCTCTCTCTCTCTCTCTCTCTCTCTCTCTCTCTCTCTCTCTCTCTCTCTCTCTTTCTGTCCACCCTCTCTCCCCTCTTTCCTTCCCTTCCCCTCACCCCTTTCTTTATCTTTCTCTCGTCACTCGCTCACTCACCCATCGATATCTTTATTTCGTATTAGTTTTATCTTATACTATTCCTTCAATATCGATAGAATTTCATCTTTTACTATTTCTTGAATATTTGGAAATGCTCAGTATTAGCCCCCCATATGTCACAACAGATCACCCCCTCCCTTGGTTGACCTGTGTTGACCTCCGCGGGACGCCACAATGGGGTCGCGTGGGACACTATGGGCTGAGAGAGTGAAAATTCCTCGGCTTTGAGAATATCTTGAGAATCAGACAATTTGGGGACAAAAATAGACAATGATAATGATGAAGCTTCGCGGGAGGTCAACACAGGTTATTCCAGTTCAGTAAAATACGTCAACAATATTGCAGACCTTTATTTCTACGTCTTAGTCTTTGAACTCCATTAAAGAAACACCATCATTTTTTTTTCCTTTTTCTTATCTCTAATTTCTTTGGTGTCTTTCTGTTTTATCTCCCTTTTTTATTCCCTTCTCCTCGACCTCTCGAATCGCTCTAATAAACATAGACAAAGGTTATCAATCACTAGATCGGTATGTTAAAGAACTTTTTTCGTCAAAATTTTCCCTTTTTTTGTTGTTTTTCTTGTCTTTCTCTTATCTCTCCTTCTCCATATCTCTTCGGCCTTTGTTTTATCTCCCTCTTTCTTCCCTTCTCATCGACCTCTCGTATCGCCCTGTCCATCGCCCTAATAAGCACAAACAAAGGTTATCAATCAGTGGATCGGTAAGTTAAAGAAGAGCATCTTTTGATAACAAACGTGACCCGTGTTGACCTGAGCAGGAGGTCACCGCGACGGGGCAGCGAGACAGGTTGGAGATGGTGCCGGAAATATGGTCTGTATGGATTTTGTTGATTTTATAACTAATTAATATGATTTATTGTTCATTCTATTATACAAGAGCCAGGGAAGACATGGCGACATATGCTGTTCTTATGAGTAATCAAATTTGGTACAATTCCTTTATGACATCCCTCCTCTTTTTATTCTCTCCTCTTCGGCCCTTCTTATCGCCCTAATAACCACAAACAAAGGTTATCAATCAGCTGATCAGTAAGTTAAAGAAAGGAATCTTTTAATAATAAGCGTGACCCGTGTTGACCTGAGCAGGAGGTCACCGCGACGGGTCAGCGAGACAGGTTGAAGGTGCCGGAAATGTATGCGGATTTCGATGCTCCATTTCTCATTGTATTTGTTGCATGCATGATCTTGTAAGGTGTGTCCTTGTGTGTTCAGTTATTATTTGTGTATGTGTGCTTGCGTGTGTTCGTGCCTCATTTGCATCCCTCCCCCCCCTCCCCCTCCCCTCATCATTCACCTGTCACAACAGATCCTTATCATCCTCATCACAGGTATCACATTCGGCATCTGAGGAGACAAGGGAAGCGACTAGTTGACCTGCGGTGACCTGGCCGGGGCGCCACCGAGGTCGCGTGGGTGATAAGACCTACACAAAGTCAAATCTAAAAATCAGGTGTATTTTCCTAAGATTACATTCCCGATTGAAGCGATTCGAACGACGCTATTGACAGGTGTAAAAGAGGTCATTAAAGTCCCGATGACGCAACACCGAAGAGATGAAGGAAGCGTCCAGTTGCAGGTGACAGGATGAAGTGAAATCATAGGATCAGCTGTTCGTTTTTATCGATTACTTTCCCGAGTGACGTCACTGAAGGNTGCCATTGAAAGTTCCGAATGACGCAATCTCAAATATCTGTCATGCCTGTGTTATCTTTGTTTGTTTTCCAAAAGTGTTTCCAGGTATTCCTTTCATTTGTCCAGGAAGATTGCAAGTCGTTGTTGTTATTTTCCCAAAAATTCACGTTTCCTGATATCTGTGAGGCGCGAACACTATTTTCATGGCACTCATTCCCTCACTGACTTCTCATGAAAGGTGAACAAAATTTATAGAATGATAGCTTTCTCTCCTGTCATAGAACTGACAGACGAAAAATGTCTTTTCCTTATTAATATCAGGAGGGAATCAGATGTTTTAGAATTCGCCATTCAAAGAAGTCTCTCTCTCTCTCTCTTCTCTCTTCTCTCTCTCTCTCCTCTCTCTCTCTCTCCTCTCTCTCTCTCTCTCTCTCTCCTCTCTCTCTCTCTCTCTCTCTCTCTCTCTCTCTCCTCTCTCTCTCTCTCTCTCTCTCTCTCAATCTTTCTCCTCCCTTTTCCATCCTATTCCGGTCGTCCTTATCTCCAAACATATCTTCCTAATCAACATAAACAATGACCTTGATTCAGTAGATCAAGGAGTTAAGGAGAAGCATCTTTTAATGACAAGCGTGACCTCTGTTGACCTGAGCGGGGGGTCAAAGCGATAGGTCTATGCACGGGATGGCGAGAAAGGTAAGAAAAAGCGATATTGTTTGCATGTATAAGGCAGACCTTTTAACATTTCTTTGTATACCTAAGTATGGTAGACACTCAGAGTTTATTTTTGAAATAATGGATTTCTTTTTGAAATGTTGAGTATGACAGGACTGAATACATTTCCTTGATGTAACTAGAGTATGGTGATCTTTTTTGCCTTTTCTTTGACAGGAGTTTGTACCTAAATATACCTCTTTGACTGTATTTGCTTGAGATATTAGTATTTATTTAAGTGAGTGTAGGTATATGTGCGTGATTTTGTTGTATGTATCCCTCTCTCTCCCGTCCTCATATAACCTTGATTATTGAGGAACATGAATATAATGGAAGTAATCTCGTTGTTGGGTAATTGATAAATAGTTATGTTATAATTATATAATCAAATAAGGAAGATACTGTTTCAGGCATGCTGCAATCTCTCTCTCTCTCTCTCTCTCTCTCTCTCTCTCTCTCTCTCATCTCTCTCTCTCTCTCTCTCTCTCTCTCTCTCTCTCTCTCTCTGTCTCTCCCCATCTCTGTCTATCTACATACCTCCCTCTCTCTCTCTCTCGCGCGCGCGCGCGCGCGCGCGCTCTCCCTCTCCCTCACCATCTATCTATCTATCTGCCTGCCTCCCTACATACGTACATACATCCATACCTATCGATCTACATTTCTGTGTATATACCGATATGCTGAAGGGTTTAATGTTCAGTGATATATGTATTATTTTCTTTTTTATGTGATTCGATATTTGTGTGTCTCTGAATATGTGAGTTTGTCCATCCCTCATTAACATCCCCTCATTCTTCCCTCATCATCTACCTGTCACAACCCCCCCCCCCCCCTGTTGGTCAACCTCAAGCCACGTATCTTTTCGGCATCTCGAGATTCAAGGGAAGCGATTTGGTAAACGCCTGGTTGACCTGTGTTGACCTCCGCGGGACGCCACAATGGGGTCGCGTGGGACACTATGGGCTGAGAGAGTGAAAATTCCTCGGCTTTGAGAATATCTTCAGAATCGGACAATTTGGGGACAAAAATAGACAATGATAATGATGAAGCTTCACGGGAGGTCAACGATCAGGTATGTCTACAATATCAGTTTATGAATATACAAAATTTGAGAGAATACAAAAAATTAAAAGAATAATAAGATAAAAAATAAAATAATAAAAATGAATAATAAATAATAAAAATAAAAAATGATAATGGATGGAGCACGGTAGGTCAACATATTTAACTTGAAATGTATCCAATAAACTAAATTTTGTTTATGTCCACTTCATCTGCTTCGGGGTTCACTGAAGATTTTTTTTTCTGTATTACATTCCACACTTATTCGCTTCGAGAAATTCTTTTGTTCTTAAATATTCGTGAAAAAAATCAAAATCTCATTTTATTCTTCCTTTGTTATCGCCGTGTTTTATCTCCCTCTTTCTTCCCTTCTCATCGACCTCTCGTATCGCCC
This sequence comes from Penaeus vannamei, assembly GCF_003789085.1. Classification (NCBI taxonomy): domain Eukaryota; kingdom Metazoa; phylum Arthropoda; class Malacostraca; order Decapoda; family Penaeidae; genus Penaeus; species Penaeus vannamei. The sequence continues at coordinate 453,219 of NW_020868968.1, forward strand.
TGTCCATCGCCCTAATAAGCATAAACAAAGATTATCAATCAGTAGATCAGTAGTTAAAAAGAGATCCTATAACAAACGTGACCCGTGTTGACTGAGCAGGAGGTCACCGCGACGAGACAGCGAGACAGGTGGGGAAGGTGCCGGAAAGGTTACAGCATCTTGTTAAGGTTTCATTAGCTTTCAATAAAAAGAAATTCACTGGATGGTTACTTTTCATTGTCCAATTCTAACTGCACCAGCGAATGTTTTGAGTCTGTTTGCTCGTGCGTGCAATTTTCCTGCAATTTTGCGTGCGTGAGTGAGGTGTGTTCGTGCCTCATTTGCATCCCTCACCCCCCCCCCCCCCCCCGTCATCATTCACCTGTCACAACAGACCCTTATCATCCTCATCACAGGTATCACATTCGGATCTGAGGAGACAAGGGAAGCGACTAGTTGACCTGCTGTGACCTGGCCACGAGGTCGCGTGGGTCAAGTGAAATCGGAGGATCAGGTGTATTTCCCAGATTACATTCCCGATTGAAGCGATTCGAACGACGCTATCGACAGGTGTAAAAGAGGCCATTAAAGTCCCGATGACGCAACACCCGAAGAGATGAAGGAAGCGTCCAGTTGCAGGTGACAGGATGAAGTGAAATCATAGGATCAGCTGTTCTTTTTATCGATTACTTTCGAGTGACGTCACATTTCGTGGAGTCACTTTATCGATTATTTTATCGATTACTTTTGACGTCACTGTGTTTTGGATTCACTGAAGGAGCATTGGCCATTGAAGTCCTGATGACGTAATTCTATACATAAATTCGCCGTTGTTTTTCTCCCTAGTTGAATACCTTCAAATGCCTTATGAGGAACTTCCATGTGTTTGCCCCATACCCTAAAAAATTTTTTTTTGTATATAATGTCAGAATTATTTTTAGGGCTTCCTCTATTTCCGTTAAGGTTTCAGAAAAGGTAAATATCAGTGGTTTTGGTACATGCTTCCAGATTCTTGTTTTGATGCAACACAGAGAGTATGTACGTTTATTTCCCCCCTTATCCTCCTCCTCCTTCTCCTCCTCCCTCCCCATTCCCCATCCCTTTTCCCTCCCCACCCTCCCTCCTCACCGTCCTTCCCCTTCCCTTCCCCCCTCCTCCCCCTCTCCCTCATCCTCGTTGACTCGTCCCAAAAGATACCAGAAATATGAAGAATGATACCAAGATATCACTGCCCAATGCGGTCAACCTCAAGCCACGTATCATCTTCGGCATCTGGAGAGTCAATAGAAGCGATTTGGTAAACGACTGGTTGACCTGTGTTGACCTCCGCGGGGCGTCGCCGAAGGTCGCGTGGGACTCCATAGACTGAGAGGCGAAAAGGCCTTTCCTTAATGATATCGGGAGGGAATCGCGATAACTAGAGATAACACAGACAACGATGATGATGATGATGATGATGGGTCACGACAGGTCATCAAAGGTCAGGCTCAATGACGCTCGAGTCCCGAAGGCAGACGCTTGCTGGAGAACAGGTGGAACATAAGCAGTATTTCAAAAGCAAATATAACAACAATAAAAGAGTTGTTTCAAAGTAACCATACAATTTCAAAGAATGCTTGACTGATATTTATGACTAAACGATTGTAAACAACAATAAGAGTTGCTTCAAAGTAACCATACAATTTCAAAAAATATTTTAATTGATATTTATGACTGAACGATTGTCTTGAATGATACAACAGTAAACCATAAATAATAGAGTATAAGAAGCAACAGCATTTACTGTAATCATTACCAGTATATAATTATATTATTAGATCCTCTAAAATAACATTGATTTATACATTCCACGACTGTGTATAAATGTACATTTAACCTTTATATAATTTTTCAACCAGTTCTTGACTCTTTTATTACATCGACATACTTATGTATCACCTTATGAAAATGTTTCCTTCGTTGAATATACACTTTTCTCTTCTTTATCCTTTTTTTCCCTCAGTTTCCCTCTTTATTCCTTTTCTTCTCTTCGTCCGTCTCTTATCCACTTTCTCTCAATTTCCCTTTCTATTTCTTTTATTCTCCTCTTTGCCCGTTTTTTATCACTTATCCCTGTTCTCTCTCCTTTCTCGATTCCTCATTTTCCATCTCTCCCTCTTCTCCAAACATATCTTCCTAATAAGCATAAACATTGACCTAGAATCAGTAGATCAAGGAGTTAAGGAGAAGCGCCTTTTAATGACAAGCGTGACCTCTGTTGACCTGAGGGGGGGTCAAAGCGACAGGTCTATGGCACAGGATGGTGAGAAATAGGAGAAAAGGCGGTTTTGTTTGCACGCATAAGGCAGACACGGTAAACTTTTTATTTTATTATTCGTTTATTATTATTATTATTATTTATTATTATTATTATTATTATTATTATTATATTATTATTATTATTATTATTATTATTTATTTTATTTTTTATTATTATTATTATGTATTATTATTATATTATTATCTATTATTATATTATTATTATTATTATTATTATTATTATTATTATCATTATTATTATTATTATTATTATTATTATTATTAATTATTATTATCATTATTATTATTATTATTATTATTATTTTATTATTGTTATTATATCATTATCATGCACTAGGCGTGTTTTGTGAGATAGGATAAATTCATCTGTTCTTTCTTTCATTTTTGTCCTTTTTTATTCTTTTCTTTTGTTTGTTTGTTTCTTATTCGTTTTTTCTTTTTTTTTCTTTTCTTTTTTTTTTTTTCTTTTTTCTTTTTTTCTTTCTTTCTTGCGCTTAGTGCCTCCTCAATACTGTAGAACTGAATACATTACTTAATATTACTGTTTTTTTCCCCTTCACGAGAAAAATAATGAAGATTTTTTTTCTCTGACACGCGTCTTGTGTATAAATATTTCGTAAATGTTATGTGTCGTGTGTTTGTGCGTCGGCCTGTGTCTTAGGATTATCTTGTATTTGGATTGCATTCTTCTTCCTCTTCTCACTGTCTCTGCTCTCGTCTGTCTGTTTGTCTGTCGTTGTCTTTGTTTCTATTTCTGTCTGTCTGTGTCTTTGTATGTCTGTGTCTGTCTTTGTTTCTGTCCCTGTCTGTGTCTCCATTTATCTATTGGCTCCGTCTGTCTGTCCGTTTGTGTCTGTGACTATCTATTTCTGTATCTGTATCTATATTTCTCTCTCTCTCTCTCTCTCTCTCTCTCTCTCTCTCTCTCTCTCTCTCTCTCTCTCTCTATCTCTCTATCTCTCTCTCTCTCTCTCTCGTGTGCGCGCGCGTGTGTGTACGTCTAAATGTGTGTAAGTTTGACCCCCTTCATTAACCTCCCCCCCCCCCCCCCTCCCGCATGTTTTGGTCAATCAACAACCGTATCTTTTCGGCATCTCGAGATTCAAGGGAAGCGATTTGGTAAACGCCTGCTTGACCTGTGTTGACCTCCGCGGGACGCCACAATGGGGTCGCGTGGGACACTATGGGCTGAGAGAGTGAAAATTCCTCGGCTTTGAACGTATCTTAAGAGAATCAGACAATTTGGGGACAAAAAAAGACAATGATATTTATGAAGCTTCTCAGGTCAAAAAAGGTCATTCCAGTTGAGTGAAATACGTCCACAAAAATACAAATACTTTACCTGTTTTTTCCATGTAGTTATAAAGCAACGCATTTTTAGTCCACCTTCGGTTTTTCAGTATTATCAAAATTCAAATATCTTTTCAGTTCATTCCAGTAAAATATGTCCACAAAATTACAATTATTATCATAATTCAAATATCTATTCATCTTACCAATTCGTGTTTCTAAAGCTTATTTACTCCCAGATTCTTATTTCTATTATTTTCATTCTTTTTTTTTTTTAATACCGAAGTATTTTCATCATATTTCAGTTCTTTATCATTGTTTTTATTTCCCCTCTTTTTTTCCCTTCTCCTCGCCCTCTCGTATCGCCCTGTCCATCGCCCTAATAAGCACAAACAAAGGTTATCAATCAGTAGATCAGTAAGTTAAAAAAGAGCATCTTTTGATAACGAGCGTGACCCGTGTTGACCTGAGCTGGGGTTAAGGCGACGGGGCAGTGGGATGGTGTCGGAAAATGAGTCTTATAGACTTGTAGACTGTTACTTTAAGAAATAATGGATATAGAGCTGTTATATAGATTATAATTTTTTAAGGTTTTTAAAAATTAAGGCAGAGATCTTTTATTTCTTATATTTATGAAAAGGGTTTATTACTCGGCCAGTCCTAACGTAAGATGAAATACTTGATACATTTTAGAGTTAGATTCTAGAATGTATTCAGTGTATTCATGCCGGTGTAGAGTGTATGTGCTCGTGCGTGCAATTTCCCTGCATCTTTGAGGTGTGAGTGTGTTCGAGCCTCATTTGCATCCCTCACTCCCCCCCCCGCCCTCATCGTTCACCTGTCACAACAGATCCTTATCATCCTCATCACAGGTATCACATTCGGCATCTGAGGAGACAAGGGAAGCGACTAGTTGACCTGCTGTGACCTGGCCACGAAGGTCGCGTGGGTCAAGTGAAATCGGAGGATCAGGTGTATTTCCCAAGATTACATTCCCGATTGAAGCGATTCGAACGACGCTATCGACAGGTGTAAAAGAGGCTATTAAAGTCCCGATGACGCAACACCCGAAGAGATGAAGGAAGCGTCCAGTTGCAGGCGACAGGATGAAGTGAAATCATAGGATCAGCTGTTCTTTTTATCGATTACCGAGTGACGTCATTGAAGTCCTGATGACGCAATTCCATATTTTCCTTAACCGTTGTTTTTCATCCCTTGTTGACAGGGAAACTTTAAATGCCTTTTGTCCCATATCTTAGCGATTCGAACAACGTTATCGACAGGTGTAAAAGAGGCCATTGAAGTCACGATGACATATCCTCCATTGTTGTGTTAATGTACTTTTCATACGATATTTGTAAATTTCGAGAAATCTTTCGAGATTCTTAGCGTGTTTATACTACACGCAAAGGAACAGCTGGTTTTCCCTCTATGTACCGAAAATTACAAAATATCCCCATGTTTTCTCTTCTGCTTCTGCCTCGAAAGCACCATTACATTCGTTATGTTGACAATAATTGATTAATCTCCTTCTTATTGACTCAGCGTGGAGATTAGTGCTTCGGGCTGCATGTAAAGTGTGTGTGTGTGTATGTGTCTGTATCTGTTTTTGTATCTTTATCTCTCTCTCTCTCTCTCTCTCTCTCTCTCTCTCTCTCTCTCTCTCTCTCCTCTCTCTCTCTCTCTCTCTCTCTCTCTCTCCTCTCTCTCTCTCTCTATCTCTCTCTCTCCTCTCTCTCTCTCCTCTCTCTCTCTCTCTCTCTCTCTCTCTCTCTCTCTCTCTCTCTCTCTCTCTCTCTCTCTCTCTTCTCTCTCTCTCTCTCTCTCTCTCTCTTCTCTTTCTTCTTTCTCTCTTCTCTTCTCTCTCTCTCTCTTCCTCTCTCTCTCTCTCCTCATCTCTCTCCTTCTCCTTCCCTTCCCTCTCTCTCTCTCTCTCAATCTCTCTCTCTCTCTCACTCTCTCTCTCTCTCTCTACTCTCTCTCTCTCTCTCTCTCTCTCTCTCTCTCTCTTCTCTCTCTCTCTCTCTTATCTATGATTCAGGCTGAATTAGTTGAACCTCCTAGATTAGCCCGACAAAGACTAAATGTTATACTGAAGCCGCGCAAAGCCATCTCTCTCTCTCTCTCCTCCTCTCTCTCATCGTTCAGCTCACTCCTCCTCTCTCCCCTGCATGCTTTTGAGTCTGCTGTTTGCTTCTCTCTCTCTCTCTCGGACTAAACTCTATCTCTCTCTCTCTCTCTCTCTCGTCTCCTCTCTCTTCCTGCTTCCCATTTGACTCACTACGATAGCTCTGCCCTCCTCTCTCTTCTCTTCTCAAATCGTTCTTCAACCCTCTCTACTCTTCGTACATCCCTCCTCCCCTCTCTCTGTCTAATCACCCAATTAATCATATAAATATCTTCATGCGATTCTTTTCCTAGACGCACTACTCATCTAACGCGCTTACTATTGCGCCTCTCTCATCTTGAATTCTTTTTCTCAATCGCCTCTTACTTTTCTTCTTCTTCATTATAATACTTAACATTCACTTTTTTCTTTCTATCGTCTCCCTTTTTCTAATCGTGTGCGGCTATCTCAACTAGTGTAAACACCTTCGACAATTCACTTCCATAAGGAAAGGTGCGTCTATTTCTTGTCTTCGTTTCTCTGTCTCTCTCTGTGTGCGTGCTCCTACTCCTATGCGTGGTTGTGTGTTGCTCCTTCATACCCTCTAGTATCTCTCACTTTATCTTACTCTCCCTAATACTCGCTCTTATCCAACACCAACAAAACCATCTCATACATTGTTCCCCTCTTCTCATCTCATCTCTACCTTTCGATATAGAACGTTCCATTACTTTCTCTCCTTACTTTTTATTTTTTTTGTTAGTTTTGAGAAACAACCCCTCCACCTGCGCCTTCCCACCACTCCCTCCCCTTCGCTCACAACCGTCTACCTCTCTTCTTTTATTCCTTCGTCTCCTTGCTATCCTCCTTCTAGCTTCCTGCCTCTCCTAGCTGCTTAATGTCAGCCGGGTCTCTTGCTCTACTCATCTTCGTTATCTTTCTTTCTCCATCTCTCTCTTAGTGCCCTTTTTCTTTCCTCCCTATCTCCTCCTTGTAACTTCTCTCCTTTTTCTCCTCTTTTTTTCCCTCTCTTCCCCATCTTCCTTGCCTCTTCTTGTGTTCCGTCCTGTCCCTCCCTTCCTTCCCTACTCCTACTTCACAATACCTCCTTCTTCACTTCCTCTTCCTTTTCTTCCTCCTCTTCTCTACCCTCTCCCCTCCTTTTCTCTCTTCTCATTCACCACTCCCTGCGTCTAATCTCATCTCTATCTCACCTCCTCTTTTCCTCTCCTCTCTTTTCCCTTCTTCCCCCTCTGCCTCCCCTCTCTCCCCTCCTTTCCATCTTCCTTTATTATATTCTATCACACTCTCCTCTCCGTCTCTATTTTCCCTCTCTCCTGCGGTCATTATCCCCATTCCCCCCTCTACCCTCCCCCTCCCTTTCTCCCTCCCTTTACTCCTTCCCTCCCCCCTTTCCTTTCCCTACTCCCTTTCTCCCTCCTTCCTTTCTCCCTCTATACTCGATTACTCTTTTCTCTGTTCCTGTTCTACTCCGTTCCTCCTTCCCTTCCCTCCTCCCTCTCCTCCTCTCCTCTCTCTCTCTCTTCTCTCTCTCTCTCTACTCTCTCTCTCTCTCTCCCTCTCCTTCTCTCTACTTTTCCCTTCCTCTCCACCTCTACTCCACTGCCTCCTATCTGCCTTCTCTGTGCTTGTTCTACCCTTGTTTAATTTCCAACCCTCATTAACCTGGATAATATTACGACTCTGGATTTATTTACGAGTCCTCGAGACTTTAGTCTGTCTCTCCTCTAACTCCCTGTATTAGCCCGCGAAAGCATGTTATGGACAGGGTATCTGGTCGCGTTCGTCGTGGCTTCATTGTTTGCTGTTGCTGGTCTCTTAGGGTCCTTTCCAATCTCTCTTCTTACTCTCTGCTCTCTGTGATCTCTCGTGCTCTCTGCGTCTCTCTCCTCTCTCTCTCCTCTTCTGCTTCCTTTCTCTCCCTCTCTCTCTCTCTGTCTCTCTCGTGTTCTTCTTCTTCTCTCTCTCCCCCATCCCTGCTGTCTACTTGCTTCTCATGCGCATTCCCGGCTCTCTCTCTGCCTACAGTTTACCCTCTCTCGCTCTAACTCTCTCTCTCTCTCTCTCTCTCTCGTTCCATCTTGCGTACTCTGCGTCTCGACGTTTGTTTCTTCATTGCCTGTCTATCAGCCCCCATCGCGCCTGAGTGTTGATAATCTAGTGCGTGTCCGTGTATTTGGAATCATACATGATCTTCAAGACGAATCCCCCCTTCACTCTAGACTAAGATGAAGCAAAGTAATTGAGACAGCAATATTTTTGCCCGTTTGAGAAATATATGTGAAAATCGTGCTGTTTTCTGAATAACTCTCGCATAACTGTAACAATAGTCACTGTGGACTACGCTTTATAAGATCAGAAAGAAGAGAGACAGTGTAGGAAATAAATACTGAGCATGAGGGATATAGAAGGGAGAATAAGGAGACGAGGAATGAGATATAAGGGGTTTGAGATTGAAATGCGGAAAGATATTATCTAGAAGCAGTACCACAGAATCCAAGTAATTACAACCTATAGACAATAAACGAGGACGAAGAGAGAGGACACGAATTGCTAAGATTGCAGAAGCGAGTAACGAGAATGGCGAAGAGAGAGATAGATGATGAGATTAGAGAGAGAGAAGAGGGACATCTTGTACCCACTAGAGAGAGAGAGACTTTAGCTAAGTCCTCGACAGAATGAATATAATAATAAGCCTGGTTAAGAAAGAGAGACGCAATCAGACAGGACAAATCATCATCGTTCTCTGTGTTATCTCTAGGTTAATCGCGACGGAGAATCGCGACCATCCAGACAAGAGAGAGAGATAGAGGATCATCAAGGAGAAAGCAGCCTTTTCGCCTCTCAGTCTATGGATCCCACGCGCCTTCGGCGACGCCCCCGCGGGAGGTTCAAACAAGCGAGAGAGTACAGAGCACAGAGTCGAAGATTCACCAAATCGATGGACTGATACTTTGTGTTTATATCAACTGTGAGCAAATGAATATCCACAAGTATATCAATATGTTAAGTTATTACTTACTTTCTGTTACGGATGAGGATGAACTGACACCAATAGGATCCGAAGGAAAAATCAGATTTGGAATGATAATAGACTTTATTACGCCAGAAAATGCGGAAATATAAACACACAGAGAATAGAATATAAACTTTACACACAGAAATTGGAATTATCGAACTTAAACAGAGGACAAGGCGAATACAAACTTTGACACACCAGAAATTGGGAAGAATAATCAAGACTTAGACACAGAAAAGAGAATAGCAAACTTTTACACACAGAAAATGAGGTATTGCCCTTTCGTTTACGAGAACGCAGCATAAGAGCTATAAAGAAGGTTAATGATGAAGTTTTTTTTTATTTCGGGACCAGAAGGTTCTTTGAAGTACACAGTAAACCCGCAGAGCCATCCTTATAGAAGATTAATTTTATTGTACGTAAGAATCTTTAGCGAGGCGACCAAAAAAAATGCGATCTATTAACGTCACAAGGTCTTT
>NW_020868969.1:5000-17500 GCF_003789085.1 Penaeus vannamei
GACTGGGAAAACCAAAGATCGAGTGATGGAGAAGTTCTTTTGGCCCGGGATAACTAAAGACATTGAACGATATTGCAATCGTGTGATGTGTGTCAGAGGACTGTTGAAAGGTAAAGTACAAAGAGCAAAATTAGGGAAAATGCCAATAATTGGAGAGCCCTTTTCTCGTTTAGCTGTTGACATTGTCGGCCCGATTGAACCGCGGTCGTCTGACGGTTCGAGATACATCTTGACGGTCGTGGACTTCGCCACAAGATACCCGGAAGCTGTGGCACTGCAGAACATCGACACTGCATCCGTGGCGGAAGCTCTGGTAAATATCTTCAGCCGAGTGGGCATTCCAAGGGAAGTGCTATCAGACCGGGGAACGCAATTTACCTCGGCAATGATGCAGGAAGTATAGGTTGTTGTCTATACAGTCTATTACTACGACTCCTTATCACGCTATGTGTAATGGTTTGGTAGAAAAATTCAATGGTACACTGAAAAGGATGTTGAAAAGAATGTGTGTAGAACAGCCTAAAGAGTGGCATAGATATTTATCACCATTACTTTTTGCATATAGAGAAGTCCCACAGGCAAGCACAAAGTTCTCGCCATTTGAGCTTGTTTACGGCCACGCAGTGAGAGGCCCGATGACATTGTTACGAGAGCTGTTTGACGGCGAGGTGAAGGAACCCGAAACGAGGTCATCATACGAATACGTTATCAGTCTACGGGAAAGGTTAGAAGACACTTGTCGTATGGCATTAAATGAACTAAAGAATGCACAGGAAGTTGCACAATATTACTATGACCGAAAAACTAAAGACAGGGTTATAGAATCGGGAGATTACGTATTACTACTGCTACCTACGAACTCGAATAAACTGCTGTTTCAGTGGAAAGGTCCTTTTAAGGTAATTGGAAGTCCGAATCGACTGAACAAGATAGTGGATGTGAACGGAACATTAAGGAAATACCACATAAATATGCTAAAAAGGTATGTACATAGGGAATCGGCTGACGCTTTTCCAGCAGCGGTTGTGGTGGTGAACGACGAGGATAATGCGGAGGGAAGAGCGACGACAATTCCCAGTTATAACCAGCGCGAAACATGGAAAGATGTCTCGTTAGATTCGGACTTGCCAGCCGATCAACGAGACGACGCGAAAAGCATCCTGCAAGCGTTTGGCGATGTTCTCACCGATGTCCCAGGTAAAACAACCGAAATTGAATATAATATTGAATTAACAGTTCCTGAAACGATAAGAGTAAAACCGTATCCTTTACCCTATAGACTGGAGGAAGAAGTGAAAAAGGAATTGCGTAGTATGCTTGAGATAGGGATAATTGAGCCTTCAGACTCTGAATATTCTACACCTATTTTAGTTGTACCTAAAAAAGATGGAAATCGGAGACTTTGCTTAGATTTCAGAAAGCTGAATAAAATTACAAAGTTCGATGCTGAACCTATGTGTGATACAGAAGCAATTTTTTGTAAGATTGGCGGAAGCAGGTACTTTTCTAAAATAGATTTGACGAAGGGATATTGGCAAATACCTCTTACGAAAGAATCTAGAAAATTTACAGCCTTTTCTACACCCGCAGGATTATTTCAATTCACCGTATTACCATTCGGTCTCGTCAATGCTCCAGCAGTTTTTAACAGGTTGATGAGACATTTATTTGGAAATATAGATGGTGTGGAAACCTTCCTCGATGACATCCTGATTCATTCGAAGACGTGGAAGCAACATTGCAGCATCTTGCAAAAGGTACTCGGGATATTACGGGAAACAAATCTAACGGCTCGACCAGTAAAGTGCGAAATAGGTAAGAGAAGTTTAGAATATTTAGGACATATGATTGGAGAAGGACATATAAAACCAACAAAGGAAAAGGTATCGGCTATTCTTAATGCCCCAGCTCCTACAACAAAGAAGGAAGTAAGGTCATTCATGGGGTTGTCAGGCTACTATCGTCGTTTTGTTCCAGACTATGCAACGATAGCAGCTCCGCTAAACGACTTGGTAAAGAAGAACGCACCGAACAGAGTGAAGTGGGAGGATAAACATGAAATGGCGTTTAACAAGCTGAAGCAAGTGTTGGTAAATAACCCTATATTAAAACTACCCGATGTTAATAAATCCTTTATCCTCAGAACTGATGCCTCGGATGTAGGATTGGGAGCTGTCTTGTTACAGGAAGATGCTGATGTGAAAATGCCCGTAGCATATGCAAGCAGGAAATTGTCGGACGCAGAAAAGAAATATTCAGTAGTCGAACGAGAGTGTTTGGCTGTCGTATGGGCTACGAAAAAGTTTTACAGATACTTGTACGGGCAGCAGTTTTATTTGGAAACCGACCATAGGCCTATTACGTACTTGGACAGTGCCAAGACGCTGAACGGTCGGCTGATGAGGTGGGCGATCGCTCTCCAGGAGTTCCGGATGATCTTCAGTTATATCAAAGGAAGTGAGAATGTGGGTGCCGATTATCTCAGTAGAATTAATGCACATGACTCAAAAGAAAATTAGAATTTTCTTTTTTTTGAAGTGGGGAGGCATATTGTAAATATATTTACAACATAAATTGATAAAGAATGAACGTTTAGTTAAAGTAAAGTGATAAAGAGTGATAAACTTTGAAAAACAAATCAAAACGGAACGAAATGACTGAAACGAGCGAACTATACACGCAACTACGCGTATGGCTGAGCCGCGTAGCAAAGAAGTGCTAAGACAATTTTTAGTTAACTATTTATGAACGACAGATTTGGTGAACATTATTAACAATTTATACTAATTAATATATTAATATTTTAATGCTTGATTATTTTGTTTGAGTGAATGTCTGTGACGTAGCCGAGGTGACGTCGGAGAAGTGGCGCATTCCTCGGCCTCTTTCACGCTACCACCTTCACGCTGGTGTCACGAGTCACGGGTCCCGCCCAAAAGATTCGCCCTGCAACCACTTGTCTGCGGCAACCGCTTGGGGAGACAGTCGGGAATGACAGTGATACTTAAAGACATTAATAAAGAAAATATTAATCTTCGGTGTTTTATCTCCATTCCTGCTAAAATTGCTACCTACCATGCTTCATATAGTCGTCTCATCTAATTAAGAGCAAGAACCTTTAACACACAACACACACACACACACACACACACACACACACACACACACACACACACACACACACACACACACACACACACGTGCACGCTACGAACAATACCACAAGACAATTCATAAAGGTTAATTAACATTAAAAAAAAAACACGAATCATTTTTATAACACCATAATCAAAAGGAAAAAAATAGACTCAAATAAATATATACGTGCAACTGAATATTCAAATAAAATATATTTGATAAATGCTGACAGTCGGTAAAAGCTAAGATACGCTTATTTGCGCAAATTCTTAAACCCAAAATCAAAGTCTCACGAGATATTTGTCATCCCGAAAGATGAAATATAAACCATACTAAGGTGATAAGAACAGATACTTGATAAGGTGATAAGAAGATACTTATAAACCACACTTGATAAGGTAATAAGAACAGATACTTGATAAGGGGATAAGAAGATACTTATAAACCACACTTGATAAGGTGATAAGAACAGATACTTATAAACCACACTTGATAAGTGATAAGAACAGATACTACACTTTCCGCACTGACTCCAAGCAAAGGTTTTAAAACTCCTTAAACTCACAGGTCTTAAAATCACTCGGATCCAAATTCACTAATCTTATCTCTAATCTAATCTTATATCTAATACTACCTTCCTTTTCCTTCGCCACTCGTTCTATACCCCTGATATTTAGAGAGAAAAATAATCCAATTCGAATTACCCCTTTCCTCTCTGCTTTATTTATTTGTTTATCTTTATTTATTATTATTTTCTTTCTTTATTTTTGATATTTTAATAACTGTGACACTGATTTTTTCCTGTTGTGACTTCTATTTTCAGTATTAGTGGACGATAACATTTTATATATTCTTGACAGTATAATTTCTCTTATTTTATTATCTGATCAAATCATATGTTTAATAATAAGGTAACTAATTCATACTCAATAAAAAAAGATTAAGAACACATTCTTCATTTCCTTAGACATCTGGGAGGGATTTTTATCTCCAGATAAAAGGGGACATGTTAGGAAGAACAAATTTCTAGAGAAGGTGTGATAAAGAGATTAATAACCAGTGACATAACGTTGTACACAGTGATTTGTAGTCCGAGTCACTTAAGGTGCTGTCACACTCGCACTTTTTCCGTCAATTTTTGGACAATTTTATTTAACATAAATACAAACATTCTCGAAAACAGCTCTTGATTTGACTATGCTTGGCTGAAAAAAGTTGACGGAAAGGTTTTCGTCTGACTAGAAAATCGACAATTCGCTCAAAAATGGACAACATTTCAGAAAGAAAATTTAAAAAATTGACGGAAAAAGTGCTAGTGTGACAGCACCTTTACTGTACTCTCTCGTTTTGTGAAAGGCTGCCAAGGAGAAAGGAATGTGATATCTTATAGTATTCAAGATTAGCTTCTCAGATGGATTATCCGCTATGAGACGTTCTCTATTCGACAACTTGCAACTAAGAAGGAGAAAATGCTGCAAGGAACTTCCTGTTGCAAGGAAAATGAAAATGAAAAAGGGATTCTCACAGTAAAAAAAAAAAAAAAATGTCCGTCTTGGTTATATGATCTAATCTCTTTAAACATTTGCTAACGTTTTCTAGAAAAGGTTATGATACGTTTCATCATCCTTTTCCTATGAAACGTAAAACCAGGATATCTATCATTAATAGCATTACCCGCATGTTTCTCTTTAATAGATGAGTCAATCGATGTTGCAAAATCCCCTTTAATTCGAACTTTGTAAACGTACTTTACTTCAGACTAGTTACGCAATTTTTGTTTTTTTTTTTCTGTGCCAGAGAACAGGTAACGTAGCCGGGAGGGAAGTATACCAGTTGGGGAAACACGGGAGCTGGTATAAGTGCGATATAATAGGTGACTGGAATTAATTAAATAAATGAATAGCATGCCCTTATTATTTCTTCCTTTCTTTCTTTTTTTGTATATATATTCTTTTTTTATGTTTTATATATGTTCTTTTTTGTATATCACTTATTTTATATTTTCTTGTTTGTCAATGCATTGTTTTATCCATTCATTCATTTATTTTGGAAGACTGTTTCTCCCTTGGAACTGCGAATTTATGTCTTTCTTTCTTTCTTTATCTCTCTCTCTCTCTCTCTCTTCATTCTCTCTCTCATTCTCTCTCTTTCTCCCTTTCTTACTCTCTTCCTTTCTTTCTCTCTTTTCCTCTTCTTTACTCTCTTACTCTTACTCTCTTCCTCTCCTACTTTCTTCCTCTCCTACCCTCTTCCTCTTTAACTCTCTCCCTCTCTCCAGTTGCAGAACATTGCATAATATGCCTGTCAGAAAGGAAATCTTGATAACCCACTAACACATGGTTTCCTATTCTTCATGTTTTCGAGTCTAAACAAATAGTTCTTGCTTGTGATTCCGAGTTTTTGGTTCTTTCCTCGTGAATTTTAAAGCACATGTTTTATTCAGGCGGGATTACAGCTGAATGAGAAGGAAATTTGATTGTAAAATAAGAAGCCCTAAACTAGCTTGTTTTCTCAATCTGGGTTTCGATAATAAAATGTTAAAAGTGATTGAGGTAACAATAATGATAATGATGTTAATGTTAATCATGTTCATGTTAAATCTAATGTTAGTGTTTATATTTGTATCAATTTTACTGTTGATATTAATATTGATACTGGTATTGATACTGGCAATGAAATAGATTTTAATATTCACTTAACTAGTCATAATATTGATGTTTATGCTAATCTTACTCGAGTAATGACGATAATAATGGTAATGGCTATGGTAATGGCAATGTTAATGGTAATGATGAGAATGAGGATGATAGTAATATTAGTTCAATGATAATGTCCACAGTGATATTATTAACTGATCTTTCAAATCATAATAAGAAAAACTATAGCAGTATTTTTACCTCCCGAGTCACACTAAAAAAATATGTAGATTAGCCACATCGTCGATACATGAACCTACATACAGGGTACATCCAGGGCAATAGGACAAGACACGCATACTGTACGGTAAACATGTTCCGAACATGCATTATCATACTCACTCATCTTCCGGAAAGACTCCCAACAAAGGCGTTAGAATTCCCTAGATTCCCGTTTCGTTAAATCACCTGGAACGGCTTGTACGAATTTACGAAATATTCCATCTTGCTTTCTTCTTCCTTCACCTAATTTACGAAATATTCCATCCTGCTTTCTTCTTCCTTTACTTAATTTACGAATATTTCCATTGCTTTCTTCTCCTTTACTTAATTTACGAAATATTCCATCCTGCTTTCTTCTTCCTTTACTTAATTTACGAAATATTCCAGACTGTATTCTCTTTCGTTCACCCATTCTTCTGCACTCGGGATTTTATCATTGAAACTGTATTCCTTTCTAATTCGTATCTTATTTAACGATTAAGAATGAAGAACAACAAGACATCGAAACAAAAGTGTTTACCAGAAATTTTCTTAATTTTGCTCGTAAAATACATACCAAGGGCTGAGTACAATTGTTGATTAATTGATTAATTAAACGTTTCTTATTTAATAATTAAGAATGAAGAACAAAAAGACATTTCTCAATGAAAAATGGAAACAAAAGTGTTTACCAGAAATTTTCTTAATTTTGCTCGTAAAATACATACCAAGGGTTGAGTACAATTGTTCATTAATTGATTAATTAAACGTTTCTAATTTAATAATTAAGAATGAAGAACAAAAAGACACTTTCTAATGAAAAATCGAAACAAAAGTGTGTACCAGAAATTTTCTTGATTTTACTCGTAAAATACATACCAAGGGCTGAGTACAATTGTTGATTAATTGATTAATTAAACGTTTCTTATTTAATAATTAAGAATGAAGAACAAAAAGACATTTCTCAATGAAAAATCGAAACAAAAGTGTGTACCAGAAATTTTCTTAATTTTACTCGTAAAATACATACCAAGGGCTGAGTACAATTGTTGATTAATTGATTAATTAAAATTTTCTGCCACATCAACGGCTAAAGTCATTATAACTGCAACATTAAAGAGAACATAATGATTCTAAACATGACCATTTGTCGTTTCCGTAAAAAAAAAAAAAAAAAAAAAAAAAAAAAAAAAGTCAGATGATGGAATTCGTAGTTATGTATTCATCAGAAAATTTTAAAAATGATTATCAGATGATTATTTATTATGCGACGTAGAGAGAAGGAAAATGAAGAAAGAATCCTATAAGAATCCTGTTCGATTTTTCCTTGTTGTTGTCAGGATCCTGTTCTGTTATATCTATTTATTTATTTTATTTTTTATTTATTTATTATTTATTATTTATATTATTTATTTATTTATTTATTTATTTATTTATTTATTTATTTATTTATTTATTTATTTATTTATTATTTATTTATTTATATTTATTTATTATATTTTATTTATTTTATTATTTATTTTATTTATTTATTTATTTATGACATCTGAATGAACCGTATCGTTGAAGTCATCAAGTCGTTATCACGATTTTCCGAACGAATACACTATAATCTATTACATCTGTTTGTCCGCCAAAGCAACTGGTGATACGCACACATACGCACATTCTGAACATGCCTCAGAAACCTCACGAGATGCACCTCACTTATCTTCCAGAATGGCGCGATATAAACCACAATGACTTACAATACACGAGTTCGAACTCTCTCGACTCCCATTTCGGAACACGACTCGATCCGAATCTTACGAAACCGATCTCGTATTTCCTGTATTTCATTTTTTTTTTCGACTCTCTTGTGTTCGGAGCTTTAGCTGACACAAAAAAGTAGATAAATAGAAGGAATAATTTAGATAAGATATAAAATAAAGTTGAAATAATTCTTTGTTCTCGTTATAATGCATATTTATCGACTCTCTTGTGTTCGGAGCTTTAGCTGACAAAAAAAAAAAAATATAAATAGAAGAAATAATTTAGATAAGATACAAAAATAAGTAAAATTAATTCTATGTTCTCGTTTTAATGCATATCTATCATTGTAAAAGTATAATATAAATACTGTGACACCGATTCTATCTTCTAATA
Organism: Penaeus vannamei; assembly: GCF_003789085.1. Taxonomy (NCBI): domain Eukaryota; kingdom Metazoa; phylum Arthropoda; class Malacostraca; order Decapoda; family Penaeidae; genus Penaeus; species Penaeus vannamei. The sequence continues at coordinate 13,181 of NW_020868969.1, forward strand.
CTCTTTCCTTGACCTCCTCTCATAAACGGAAGAGGATCTAATACTGTTACGAACGAACAAACTCTTATCTCTCTTGTCTCTTAGCGCAGGAGAGCCATCAGCTGACGAGCACAGATATGAATCTTTATTCTTCGTACAGTGTTCTTAAACTAACTATCTTTTCCTTCGCTATGCGTGCGATGCCGTCAAGAACAGATGGTGCAATTCGCGATCGTGTATTCCTCAAGATTTCAAGAAACGTTTTGCAGGTATTGGTTTACTGCGAGACGTTACTGTGTCCACTGCATGTCACGGAGGGACTGCGAAGGAGAGGGAAACGGATGGGGGGGGGGGGGGAATTCGTGTTTTACAAAGCGGGGAAATAATGAGGATATTATGATGTCAGACATTTTTTTTTTTTTTTTTTTTTTTTTGGGGGGGGTCTTTTTTTGCCTTTTTTTTGCGTCGGATTATTGAATACGATTTGGTAGTGAAATTCGTGACACAAATCTGTGGCTCTGCGTATGTCGGGTAAGAATGAGATTTGATTTCAAATGCAACATAATAATAACAGCAGACACAAGAACGAAAATAACTACCATTGATGGTGATGATAATAATAGTAAAGAACATAACAACAGTAAAAAATGAATGCCGTAATGAATGAAAAAAAATAGATAAATGATAAAAAAATAGATTTAAAAAATAGATGAAAATAATAACGAAAGTGCAATAAATAATGATAACAACAACGCGACAAGAAGAATAAAGATAATAATATTTAAAAATAGTAATCCTAACGCAGTAGCATCCATAGTAATAGTAACGCTATTAATTCTTAAAAAATAATAACTTATTACGAAATCTTCTCAAGAGCTCGTGTGCAGTATTTTATTAATTGCCCTAATTATCAATTTACTACAGTTGTTGAAAATATGGACTACATTCAGTTATTACGTCAATATTAAAATGACCATAAAAAGCATACATAGGCCTGTGGGTGGAATTGCTTACCGGAAATTATGTTAAAATGTTCGTACTAATTGATAGCATAAATACTCTCAAATCTAAAAATGCAGTAATTTGGTCCTTTGCTGTTTATTAGTATGGTAAGCGCTTAAGTGAACACGCACGCTCACTCACTGACTTACTCACTCACTCACTCATTCATTCATTCATTCATTCACTCACTCACTCTCTCACTCACTCACTCACTACTCATCACTCATCACTCACTCATTCACTTCACTCACTCACTCAATCACTCACTCACTCACTCGCTCGCTCACTCACTCACTCACTCACTCATCACTCACTCACTCACTCACTCACTCACTCACTCACTCACTCACTCACTCACTCACTCACTCACTCACTCACTCACTCACTCTTTCTCACTCATTCACTCACGCATTCGCGCACAAATACAGTATACCTAAAAAAAAACTAAATTTGTCTTTGTTTTCGTTTTATGCAGACTGAGTTACAGTTATTATTTTCCTGAGATTAAAACGGAATATAGTAGTATCTCTAATTCTCTTTCTTTCATCACCATTTTTCTAATAGATTCATAATAAATAAGAAAAAAAAGCCGTATTGATATCTCCAACATGTAGACTTCGTAACCATATTTCGCAATTATAAACATTAAATAACCCATTTCCCTTGCGTATTTCTCTCTCCTATACCAACCGCCGGATTTAACGTGATTTCCTCTTATGCAACTCCAATTACTGTATTATCATAGAGTATATTACATCCTTCGTACATTTTTGACTCTCCTCCCCTATCGCTGATTGAAGATTAATGTTGAAAATATACCAGGAGGGTGCAATAGGATCTGGCATGAGAGCGTGTTGGAATGTATAAGTTGTGTGGGCTGTAGAAGACCATGTATTTGTTGGATGCTGGTTCTTGTGTATAAAAATGGTAATATTAATAATAACATTATTATGGAGGATAATCTTGAGATAATGATAATGATAATGATATTAACAGTAATAATAATAGCGATAATGATAACGATGTTGATTATTTATAACGATGATGGTAATATCAATAGTAATGATAAAAGATAATAAACAGACATTAATGATAGTTATGATATTGATAACAATAATAATGATAACGATAACAGTAACGATAATAATAACAGAAGTAACAATGATGCGGTTTTACGTCACGAAATAATAATAATAAAAATAATAATGATAATTGACAAAAAATATAGTAGTAATAGTAATAGTAATTATAAAGAAAATAACAAAAATAAATTATAATAATTATAAGGATAATAATATTAATGATAATAATACTGATTATAGCGATGCTACTAATACTAATCAGAATGATAGTAAGCATAATATTGATAAGGAGAGTAATAATAATAATAACAATAACAGCAGTATGTAGTAGTATTAGTAATAATAATAATATTATTATTAATGATAAAAATACTGATGATAATAATAACGATAATAGTAATAATAATAAAAATAATAATAATGATATTAGTGATAACAAAGATAATAATAATGACAATAATAATAGCAATGATAATAATGATAATAATAATAATAATGGTAATAATAACAGTGATAAGGATAATGATTTTTAAAAAATCATTATCATGATAATGCTAATGATGAGTTATTATCATTTTAATAATTTTCATCATTATTATTTCCATCATCATCATCATTATACCAATAAGTCTACATGGACATCCCAAAAGAAAGAGAAATTCTAGTTAATAATATCTAATAAATACTCGTATACGTAATATACTCTCTGTCTCGTAGTGTGTGGTGTTGTGTTTGTGTGTGTGTGTGTGCGCGCGTGTGTGTGTGTGTTTGTTTGTGTTTTGCACTGGCGCGTGTTAATTCGATGAATCGTTTGCGGACTTGACTAAATGGATTGGTACGTGTGTGTGTTTGTTTGTTTGTGTGTGGGGGGGGGCGTGTGTGTGTTTGTGTGTTTGGGGGGGGGCGTGTGTGGGTGTTGCCGGGTTGTGTGTGTTGTGGTGTGTGTGTTTTGTGTGGGGGGGTGTGTGTGTTTGTTTGTTTGTGTGTGGGGGGGCGTGTGTGTGTTTGTGTGTGTGTGGGGGGGGGAGGGCGTGTGTGTGTGTGTTGTGTTTGTGTGTGGGGGCGTGTGTGTGTATTTGTTTGTGTGTGGGGGGCGTGTGTGTGTGTTTGTTTGTTTGTGTGGGGGGCGTGTGTGTGTTGTTTGTGTGTGGGGGGGCGTGTGGTGTGTGTGTTTGTGTGGGGGGGGCGTGGTTTTGTTTGTGGGGGACGTGTGTGTTTGTTTTGTGTTTGGGGGGGGGTGCGGTGTTGTGTGTGTGTGTGTGTGTGTGTTTGTGTTGGTGTGTGTGTGTGTGTGTGTGTGTGTGTGTGTGTGTGTGTGTGTGTGTGTGTGTGTGTGTGTGTGTGTGTGTGTGTGTGTTGTGTGTGTGTGTTTGTTTTGTGTTGTGTGTGTGTGTGTGTGTGTGTTTGTGTTTGTGTGTTGTGTCGTTTTATCCGTTATTACTTTAAATATGCATATACAAATATGTTTAGGACAACAGATAGGCAAATAGCAAGGTAACTAGTTGAACTGTTAGATATAAAACGTAGCTAGCTAGTTACCTATATCTATTTGTCAATCTATTTATCTATTTAGTTATTTATCACTATGCCTCTTATATGTCTCACAAAATAAATTCCTTTTGAGATGAAGGAACAAGATCTCGTCATTAATTCTTTTGCCTCTTTGTACATTTCTTTATTATTAGTTCATATAATCAAATCACTATTTTGCCATGTACAAAAAAAGGTTACTTTAAAAGTGATACCGTAGTTTTATAACATGGTGAAAAATGTCTTGTGTCTTTTATCTCTTCTATCTCTCTCTCTCTCTCTCTCTCTTCTCTCTCTCTCTCTCTCTCTCTCTCTCTCCTCTCTCTCTCTCTCTCCCTCTCTCTCTCTCTCTCTCTCTCTCTCTCTCTCTCTCTCTCTCTCTCTCTCTCTCTCTCTTCTCTCTCTCTCTCTCTTCTCTCTCTCTCTCTCTCTCTTTCCACACACACAAACGTAGAGAATTATAAAACCAAAGAGAATTAATTTCTTTTATATCTTATAAGGCGTCCAAAGCAAGACAAAAAGAAAAAAAAAAGTTTCAAAACAATTTTGCTAAAGGGTGATAAAGTATCAACAATTATGTAATGAAATAAACATTTGCCCTTTGATCTCTTTAGCAAAACTTCAAAAATAAAATGATTTGATTCCATTACCTGTATTTTTCAATCACCTTCCTTCAATTACACGTTCCATACAAAACAATTTTCTGAAATGAATACTTAGCGAGTTC